>JAKISD010000037.1:0-121006 GCA_028551485.1 Casuarina cunninghamiana | reverse complement strand
TGTTGGAAAGCTAATGAAGAGGAGCATGATATCTCAAAGACCCACTGCTAATAGAGGATCAATTTGGAGAAATGGTGAAGCTCATCGAGTTCTTGCCCTAACTGCTCAAAAGTGAAATTGGAAGCAAATTAAAGGGTTTCTGAAGATGATTTCAAAAGGCTTTTGTAAGGAAAAGGATGCTCTATCAATTTGTGAGGGACCTACAAAGAATTGATTCAAGATTGGAGAGAATTGAAGAAGATTTGAGTGAGACCCAAAACTTGCTCCACAGAACCCGAATTATAGAGATTTATGTTGAGATCAAAACTGCACCGTTTTGGACGGGATTTTGAAATAAATGAAGGCAGAACCTCTTCTCGCACATTCTGTCTCTCTTAAGCTCGAAAATGGACAGAGAATAGGGAAATAAGGAGCTCCAACGGGAAGAAGATTTGATGGTGCTCAGAAGTGTCAGAACGACTCTTTGAAGTGAGAGGTTAGTTGCTTTGAAGGTATTTAAGCAAGTTTGTCTTCACCATGAGAAGTAGTCCAAAAATCATAAGCAAAGAAAGCAAGTTGTGAAGCATCTCATACTACGCATCCTAGCTCATCCAAACCTACGATTTTGATCTTCATTGGGTGACTAATTTCTAAGCTCATTACTTGCTTACTAGAGAATCAATTTGTGCTTCATATACTCTATTATTGAAGTTGATTTTCTGCAAGTAGACTCTGCTAGGGTTTGAACGAATTTGGGGCTTTTGTCCATTTACTCTGTATTGAGCCTCTAGCAGTTGTTTGAAGCTTCTAAACTTGTATTGCATATCTTACAAAAGCTTAGTTCGAAATTTGTAATAAGCTTGATAAACTTTGACTTGTTGATGTGTGTTGAGACACACATTGTAATTGTGATCCTTAGTGTAAGGATTGTTTGACTACTTGAGGAGGAGTTGGAAAGTGTAGGAGAAAGTTTCTCCTAGCTTTGTAGTAAAATGGACTTCAACCGGTTGTGTTAAAGGAGAAGAGGGTGGAAGTAGGTGAAAAAGGGCCGAACCACCGTGTAAACTTGTGTCTTGTCTCTCTTGTGTTTAATTATCTTTGAATGCTTTATTTGATTGCAAAAAGTGATTAAACATAAATTAGAAGTGAATTTTTAAAGAGAAACCTAATTCACCCCCACTTTTAGGTTGCTATAGGATCCAACAAGTGGTATCGAGAGCCTCGTTATATCTAATCTGACCACTGTTAGTTAGATATCAGTGAACTTTACATAGCAACTAGAATGGCTGCCATATTGACCTTCAATAGACCACCCATATTTGATGGTACAAACTATAACCATTGGAAAAATATAATGAAAATGTTTATAATGGGACAAGATGTAGAATCTTGGAAAATCATTAACAAAGAAATAGAAATACCTACACAATCACCTTTACTTTGGTCAAATGATATTTCTAAAGAAATGGAGAAAAATGGTAAAGCTATGACTTTGTTGTATTATTCTTTAACTGCATCTGAATATAACAAAATCTCTACTTGTCAAACAACAAAAGAACTTTGGGATAAATTAGAGGTCTTGCATGAAGGAACCGAAAAAGTTAAAGACTCTAAAATTGACATGTTGATCCATAACTATGAATTGTTTGTGATGAAACCAGGTGAAAGCATATCTGAAATGTATAATAGATTTAATGATATTGTTACTAAACTTACATTGCTAGGAGAGAGTTATCCAAACAAGAAATTAGTTAAAAAGATTTTAGCATGTTTAGATAGAACTTGGGAAGCTAAAAGAACTACCATCGAAGAAGGAAATAATTTGAATACAATGAAGCTAGATGAATTGATAGGATCTCTATTAACATATGAGCTTCAAATCAATAGAAGAATCAATGATATAGAATAGTCAAAGAAAGTAGATAAAAATATTGCTTTTAAGACTACTGTAAATGATAATGATAATTCTGATTCTGATGAGGATGTTGCATTACTTGCTCAAAAAATAAGGAAGTTCTACAAAGCAAAAGGTAAGAATGCAACTAGGGCTACTGATGATATTTGCTTTGAGTGCAAGAAACCAGGTCGTATGAAAGCAAACTGCCCAACCTTGAAGGCAAAGAAGGATAGAAAGTTTAAGAAGAAAGCAATGGTGGCTACTTGGGATGATGACTCATCTTCGGATGAAGAAGTAGTGGAGCCAACAAATGTATGCTTCATGGGGATAGAAAGGCATGCTGAAAAGAGTGAATCAATGCCTATTTGGGATGAAGACAACTTATCTTCTGATGAAGAAGAAGATGAAAGGAACTTTCAATGTTTCATGGCAATGGAGAGCTATGATAATTATGAGGTAAGTACATCTAACAAGTGTGAAGATTGTACTTTATTTAATGAGCTGAATGATACATTCAATGAAGTGGTTGATAGATTGCATGAGTTAGAATCTGAAAATAAATTACTAAAAGAAAAACTGTCCAACATGCAATCTGAAAAGAATGTGCTTGAATGCCAATTAAAGAAATCAAGTTTGAATGTAGAAGAACATGAGAAAATGAAGAACCAATATGAGCTAGCTATAAATGAAAACTCAAGCATGAAACTTGATATTAAAAAGCTAAAAGAAAAATTTTTTTCTCATGGAAACAAATCTGAAATGAATGATAATATGTGTATGTGTTCTGATTTGAATGAAAAGCATGAGCATATGAAGAATGAAATTGAATCTTTAACTATAAAGTTGTCAAACATTGAATGCTTAAAGAAAGAGCTTGAAAATAAACTAAATAGCTCAACATGTTTGCTGAACAAGTTTGCTAACGGTAGTGCTATGCTTGAAAAGATATTACAATCACAACAAGGCATGTATGACAAGGCTGGTATAGGCTATAGATCAAACGTAGATGCAAAACCTTTTACTAAATTCTTTGAAAAGAAAAACAACATGACTTCTTTGTATGATAAATGCACATATTGTAAATATGTTGGTCATTCCATTGATAAATGTCCATTGAAATCTGGTAGAAGCTTTAAGATTAAAAGAATATGGGTGCCAAAAGGCACAATGATCCCTAACACTCATGGACCCAAAGAAAAGTGGGTACCAACAAAATCAAAGATTATTTTCTGTTCTGCAAGGCTTGAAATCAGTGGAGGAGATAGATTACAGCAAGGAAACATGGATTGTGGACAGCGGATGCTCCAAACACATGACTGGAAATCCCAAGCTGTTTTCAACCATTGCCCCAAGACATGAAGGAACGGTATCATTTGGAGATGATTCCTCTTGCATCATAAAAGGTATAGGAACAATAGGTAATTCATCCTCATCTTTTGTGATTGATGATGTCTTGTATGTAGAAGGATTGAAACATAATCTCATAAGTGTTAGTCAACTATGTGATAAGGACCATAAGGTAAAGTTTAGATCAAATTTCTGCAAAATATCTAGCAAAAATAAAAAGACTTCTGTTTTTGGAAAAGACTAGGAAATATATATGTCCTAGATCTAACTCATTTCAAAAACAAAGAAATATGCTTAGCGGTAGATCTGGACAATAGTAGCTGGTTGTGGCATAAGAGATTGGCTCATATTAATGTGAAACAACTTGTAAAATTGTATAGAAAAGACTTAGTAAGAGGGCTACCAGAACTGAAATGTGACAAAAATGTGGTGTGTGATGCATGCATTAAAGGAAAACATGCAAATACTAGTTTTAATTCAAAAGATATAGTTACAACCTCAAAACCAATTGAATTAATATATATGGATCTCTTTGGACCTATGCAGATAGCAAGCCTTTGAGGTAAGTATTATGTGTTTGTAATTGTTGATGATTACTCTAGATTTACTTGGACATTTGGCATTGCACATAAAAGTGAAACCTTTCATATGTTTGAAAAGTTTTGTAAAAAAGTGCAAAATGAGAAAGATTCTAAAATCAAATGCATTCGTACGGATAACAGGACAGAATTTAAGAATCATGAGTTTGAAGATTTTTGCACTAAAAATGGAATTGAACATAATTTCTCTGCACCAAGAACACCACAACAAAATGGTGTAGTGGAAAGAAAGAATAGAACACTACAAGAACTAGGTAGAACTATGTTGTGTGAAAATAGTTTGCCTATGTATTTATAGGGTGAAGCTGTAAATACTACATGTTATGTCTCAAATAGGGTTCTGATCAGACCTATATTAGAGAAAACCCCATATGAATTGTTTTATGGAAAAAGGCCAAATGTAGCGTATTTTCACATATTTGGTTGTAAATGTTTTGTGCATAATAATGGAAAAGAAAATTTGGGTAAATTCGATTCCAAAAGTGATGAAGGAATCTTTCTAGGATTCTCTAGTAGTAGCAGCAAAGCATTTAGAGTTCTAAATAGAAGAACATTAGTCGTAGAGGAATAAGTCCATGTAATATTTGATGAAACTATTAACTCCCAAGTAAGGGAAAGGTTGATTACATGTGCTGATGAAAATCCAATGCTTGCACCACTTCTGGACAACAATGCTTCTAGTACAAATAAAGATTTAGAATCTGTACCATTGCTGGAAGCTCCAGACAGCAACTCTCCCGATGCTAGCATTATACAAGATGAAAGGGAAGAGTGGCAAGAACATGTGCAAAGAGACCCCACTTATCCAAGAGTACGAAATGAGGTAACTCCTACTAATATTATTGGAAATTCCTTGGATAAGGTTAGTACTCGTTCCTCAACCTATAATATTTGTGCATTTGCTGCATTTCTATCACAAGAAGAACCTAGGAACATTAAAGAAGCACTACTTGATAGTAATTGGATCATTGCCATGCAAGAAGAATTAAATCAATTTCAAAGAAGTAAAGTTTGGTAATTAACTCTTAGACCAGAAAATAAAACCATCATTGGAACAAAATGGGTATATAGGAATAAAATGGATGAACATGGAACAATAGTTAGAAATAAGGCTAGACTTGTTGCACACGGATATAACCAAGAAGAAGGCATAGACTATGATGAGACTTATGCACCAATAGCTAGATTGGAATCCATTCGCATGCTCTTAGCTTATGCATCTCATAAGAATTTCAAATTGTTTCAAATGGATGTCAAAAGTGCATTTTTGAATGGCTACATAAATGAGGTAGTATATGTTGAACAACCTCCTGGTTTTGAAGATCCTTTGTTTCCAAATCATGTTTTTAAACTCATTAAGGCATTGTATGGTTTGAAACAAGCTCCAAGAGCTTAGTATGATCGTTTGAGTACATACTTGGTGGAAAACAACTTCAAAAAGGGTGCTGTAGACACTACTCTATTCATCAAGTCACATGATTATGATATTCTCTTAGTTAAAATATATGTAGATGACATCATTTTTGGTTCATCTAATTCATCTTTATGCATTGAATTTGTTGAACTTATGAAGAAAGAATTTGAAATGAGCATGATGGGAGAACTTAGTTATTTTCTAGGATTGCAAATCAAGCAAACAGCACATGGTATTTTTATCTCTCAAAGTAAATTTACATATGAACTTCTTAAGAAGTTCAACTTTGATCAAGTCAAAGAGATAGACACTCTTATGGGTACTTCTACCTATATACATGCTGATCCGGAAGGTATACTTCCATTGATCAAAAGACTTATAGAAGCATGATAGGATCATTGTTATACCTCATTGCTTCTCGACCTGATATTCTTTTTAGTGTGTGTATTTGTGCACGGTATCAAGCTGATCCTAAAGAGAGTCATCTTGCTGCTGTAAAGAGAATCTTTCGATATCTCAAGCACACACCTAAGCTTGGTATATGTTATCCTAGAGAGTCGTCATTTTATTTGCATTGCATATAATGATGCAGATTATGCTGGTTGTAAAACTGATCGTAAGAGTACTAGTGGAACATGTCAATTCCTAGGAAATATGTTAGTTTCATGGTTCTCTAAGAAGTAACAAAGTGTTGCTATCTCTACTACCAAAGCTGAATATAATGCTTTGGGTAGTTGTTGTGCACAAGTTCTTTGGATGAAAAATCAACTTGCTGATTTTAATTCATTTCAAAGTTCTATACCTTTGAAGTGTGATAACACAAGTGCTATTAACCTCATAAAAAATCCTGTTCAGCACTCTCGCACTAAACACATAGAGATTAGACATCACTTCATAAGAGATCATGCCCTTAAGGGAAATGTCACCATAGAATATGTTAGCACTCTTCACCAACTTGCTGACATTTTTACTAAACCGCTTGACAAAGAAAGGTTTTGTTATCTAAGAAGAGAGTTAGGAATGTGTAATGTAGATGATTTATAAGTCCATTTTTTTTGCAAAATCTGCATCACTACATTAATGTATTGGCATATATGTGCTCTTCATCAATCTCATGATTGAAGTAGCCTTCATTGTCAATCAACATTCCCTTTCTTGTAACAAGAAGGGGCCCTTCCTAGTTTGAAGGGGAGTTTACTTGGTATTCCACTGCATAACTCCAAACTCCACTACAAAACTCCAAACTCTACTACAAACTCCACTCTACAACAATGGTAGGCGCTACTACTCAGGGGGAGCTCTTGATTTATTGAATCTGGTATGATCTTTCCAATTTTTGGTTGCTTAAGCATATAACACATCCTCTGTAAGATCTATCTCTACTCTATTATGTTGCTGGAATTTACATTATGGACATGGTGTTGCTGTGAATATGAATCTGCAACTATGTGTGCTGTTGTGACCTTTGACTCCTATCACTACGATAGCGTTATGAACTCTTAATTATGATCATATGGTGCTGATATTATAAAAATGGTTGCTGTTGTGTCTTCCTTATATTCATCATACATCTTGCTGAAAATTTCTGCATAATGTTGAGAATGTGAAAGGGAACATGGTATGTATTGAGCACATATGCTCTCATTATATTTCTATGGGGGAGATATTATCATGTAGAAAATTTATCTCACCATAACCCTTTGTTATATGACTGGTTGACTTACTTTGCAAGGAAGCTATCCTTGAGGGGGAGCTATGAGCTCTTGGAGCTAACCACATACCATACTTCTTACGATTTTGGTGTAGATCAATGTTTGCTGATTTTGGTTATAATCCATGGTTTGATGCTTTTGGTGTTGATAAAACAAAAAGGGGGAGAAATATATGTTATGATGCTACGTTGATCATATATATTTGATATACTTTGAACTTGTTATAAGGGGAGAATTTGTTATAACATGTGAAATATTAGTCATATGCACCTTGGGAGAAATATATATTGATTATATTGGTCATATGCACTTTGACATTGTTATAAAGGAAGAAATATATAACTTGTTCGAGGGAATATATTTCTTATGGATTATATTGATGTGTGTTGAATTTGGATTAATTTATGCATCAATATAAATGCTTAAAGTTGTCCAACAAATGATCATATTTATTTTGGAAACTTTAAAAGTGAAGAGTTGTTGCTCTACTTTGGAAACTCATATTGTATCAAAATGTTTTATTTTATCATCATTAAAAAGGGGGAGAATGTTGGAATATATTTTAATGATATTAGAATATATAAACATTTTGATGATAAGAAAAATGGATATTATAATATGATAATATTATAACATTTTGTTGGAATATATTGATAATTAAATAGAATTATAATATGAAAATATTATAATTAATATTTGATTATTTATGGGTTTTATAAGAAAATTAATTCTGAAATTGTATACAGGAAATTGGGTTAGAATGAGCCCAGTCCAAAGTCTGACCCAGTCTAGAAAAGTCTGACCCAGTCCAGAGAGGTTTGACCCAGTCCAGAGAATGTGACTCAGGCCCAGAATGCGACCCCGTCCAGAATGCGCGACCCGCGACCCAGAATTCGATCCGCGATGACGTTGTGACTTCGCCGGTAGATTTGGCCGCCCGTTTCACCTCCGATCAAGGCACATGATAGCTCGTTGGAAAGCTAATGAAGAGGAGAAGATTTATGTAAAGAAAAATCAAAGACCCACTGCTCATAGAGGATCAATTTGAAGAAATGGTGAAGCTCGTTGAGTTCTTGCCCTAACTGCTCAAAAGTGAAATTGGAAGCAAATTAGAGGATTTCTGAAGACGATTTCAAAGGGTTTTTGTAAGGAAAAGGATCCTCTATAAATATGTGAGGGACTCACAAAGAATTGATTCAAGATTGGAGAGAATTGATTCAAGATTGGAGAGAATTGAAGAAGATTTGAGTGAGACCCGAAACTTGCTCCACAGAACCCGAATTATAGAGATTTAAGTTGAGACCAAAACTGCACCGTTTTGGACGGGATTTTGAAATAAATGAAGGCAGAACCTCTTCTCGCACATTCTGTCTCTCTTAAGCTCGAAAATGGACAGAGAAGAGGGAACTAAGGAGCTCCAACGGGAAGAAGATTTGATGGTGCTCAGAAGTGTCAGAACGACTCTTTGAAGTGAGAGGTTAGTTGCTTTGAAGGTATTTAAGCAAGTTTGTCTTCACCATGAGAAGTAGTCCAAAAATCATAAGCAAAGAAAGCAAGTTGTGAAGCATCTCATACTACTCATCCTAGCTTATCCAAACCTACGATTTTGATCTTCATTGGGTGACTAATTTCTAAGCTCATTACTTGCTTACTAGAGAATCAATTTATGCTTCATATACTCTATTATTGAAGTTGATTTTCTGCAAGTAGACTCTGCTAGGGTTTGAACGAATTTGGGGCTTTTGTCCATTTACTCTGTATTGAGCCTCTAGCAGTTGTTTGAAGTTTCTAAACTTGTATTGCATATCTTATAGAAGCTTAGTTCGAATTTTGTAATAAGCTTGATAAACTTTGACTTGTTGATGTGTGTTGAGACACACATTGTAATTGTGATCCTTGGTGTAAGGATTGTTTGACTCCTTGAGGAGGAGTTGGAAAGTGTAGGAGAAAGTTTCTCTTAACTTTGTAGTAAAGTGGACTTCAACCGGTTGTGTTGAAGGAGAAGAGGGTGGAAGTAGGTGAAAAAGGGCCGAACCACCGTGTAAACTTGTGTCTTGTCTCTCTTGTGTTTAATTATCTTTGAATGCTTTATTTGATTGCAAAAAGTGATTAAACATAAATTAGAAGTGAATTTTTAAAGAGAAACCTAATTCACCCCCCTCTTAGGTTGCTATAGGATCCAACACAACCACTTATGTATTTCCCTTTGTTTATTCAAAATGCACCATTTCATTTAGGTGTAGAAATGAATCACATAAGGTAGCAAATAGCATACGTAATTTATTTCCATTTTTGTTTGATTTTGTTTTCTAGAATAGAAATGACTCTTATAATACACAATTGATTTTATACAATTTAATGTATCTAATCAATAATTTCCAAAAAGAATTGTTATTCAAATTGTAGGCTTAGTTAAACCATTTTATTTTGAAGCAAGTCATTTAAACATGAAACCTACGGGTATATGATGGCCAAACCAAAATGTATAAACAATATGTTATGTGAGAGTTTTTGTCTAAAATAATCATTGTCTTGATTATTTGTGTGACATATGTTTCACATTTTTATTGGCACAAGATATAGATACAATAACATATGTATATATATATAAAAATAGATTGTCAACCTTAAAATATATTTAACACAAGATTCAACTACCTTATTTACCAATAGCATTGGTGACAAGTAGGGGCTTTGGCTTGGTCTAATTACTCATTCATCCAACAATCTCCATCAAATTATTTCTATCTTATTCTTTTGAAAATGAGGATAATGAAATAGATTGCTCTTGATTGGTTTATCCTCATCCTTTAAAGGAATTTTGTGGTTTTAGGATCTATTTTGGGGAAATGCCATGAAGTTACTAGAAAACCTTGGTAAACTCTTGGAGAAGATCATCAATACCTTTTGCTAACCTCTCTTCACACCACTCGACCTCCTTATCTCCATGTTAATCTAAAAGAGATACCATTATGATATGTAACAATAACCTATCCTTTTCTATTCTCATTTTTTCCATTAAAGGTCAAGCCACTGACCAAAACTAATCTATTGATTGTTTTTTACTATGTAGCTCCATTAGTTTTCCTTCCACATGAAACACCAAGATATAAATCCACTAGCATCCTCACACCTCATATGATCACTAACACCTTTATACACATACCATCACCTTTTAATGTCTCACTATTTGTAAATTTTCACTTCAAATTCCTCTTTAACATTAGGTCTCAACCTTATTTTCTCGACCACTTGGTTACTCACAAAATTATGGTACTTCTTAAATTAATCAAGATAGTAGCCCTAGATTCTCTAGGCCTCAAATGAGCTATCACTCTTAGCACCTATGGTGATCCTGATGACTCTGTTAGTGCACTAAGATAAATAGTTTGATTCCCATTCAGCACCACTGCTTCATCCTCATGATCTTTTGACCCTTCCTTATCATTACTTTCCTTTTCATTCCTTCCCCTCTCCTTTTCTTCTTAGAGATAAAAAATTAACAAGTCAAGAGGGTTTATTGGGAGAGAAAAAAATGGAGTTCTAGTGTTGTTTATTGGGCATTATCTCTAACCAATTCAATTGTTGTTTCTCCTCATTTACATAGCCTAACTTAATAATGACAAAAAATGTCATCATATGGGCAGCCTTCAAATTCATTCTAATATGGTTTTGAGATAAAAAAAAAATACTAATTTATTGTTACATACTAAGCTTCCCTGACCACGATGAGAACTTATCAAATTTGTTCATGTATTCATCCATCATTATGGTCTATTGGAGAATTAAGTAATTAGGCAATACACCTAACTTACCTCTTCTAGCAAACTACTAAAAGGTCTTTTGTTTATCCAACAAACATAAGCAATCTCACAAATTGTCCAACTACATCCACAATCCCATGAGTTGTGCTAACAAGTCACTACAACCTCACAAGTTTCACAATAATGAGACCCTTAATGGGCATAAATGAGAGTTACAATATAGATAATACAATTTCCCCTAAAATATTATCACAATAACACAAGGGGAATAAGTAAATCAAGAAACTTTAATAGATGGTAAAATTATGGATCTAGGGATTTAATCTAATCAAGCCAATAACAGAAGAATGATAAAATAATCCACATTGTTGGCTAATATAGTCCTAATAGAATTGAATTAGAAACACATATTTCACATATTAGATTAAGAGCTTTAATTAGAATCAGAAAGATGAACGAGTAAGTTAACCAAATGCCTTCATTGCTTCTTTCTCTTATACTTCTAATTTCTTCTCCTTATAAAATGAAAAGGTTTTCCTATTGGAAAAATTAGAGCTCATTAAAAATGTTACTGACTGTTTGAGAGAAAGCGTAAAGGTTGATGTTTGGTGAAATAAAAACTTGTTCGATGAAATCCTACATGCAAGTGAACATGTCAAACAAGTAATATAATGATGAGTATGAGTATCATCCCACAAAGACTGGTGATTACTAAGCTAACTAATTACTAATGGTGAACAACCTCTAAAATTTATCTAGCCAACCAAAATGATAAAACATTGATTAAACAACTAAATCTAACCTAAACTTTCTTAACAAAACATGTTAGATTGTCCAATTTCACCTAATTATTATATACAAATGTTGATCATTTATGCTTGTAAGATTGATTCTACTTATGTAATGGTGGAATTTCCTAATTTATTCACTATCTTATGTTTAAGTATAGTGAACCTACTTAGCTCATTAACTCACTGTAGTTTTATATGTGAATAAAAATTAACTAAGTGCATTAAGATTTATGAATATTTCAATTTACATCTCAAGCCACACAAACAACATGGTACATTACAAGAAGCAACTACATGTCATTTTGTGTTGGTCTCTAACATGCAAATCAGTTCATCTAAGTGAGAGTTAATCACTTAAATGCACTAAGCTCAGTAACATGCAACTTCACATTCATAGAATATCTCAAAAAACACCATAATCATACATTCATACCATTGCAAGCACATTACATTGTAGCTTTAACACAATAAACTAAAACATAGTATTTACATAAACAGAAACACTGCTAGAAATTGAACAAAATATTCTTCAAATTAAAAACATGAAAGCTGTCACTAAAATGTCTTTAGTTCAAGAAAAAATTGCTTAAATTTGAAAATCAGGAAAAGGGGAAAGAAGTTGTTTGAAAAAAGAGGGGAAAACACGCCGAAACACACCATTGCCACGCCCTGCCACCACGTGTCGTAGCCACGCATCATCGTATGTTGCCATGTGTTGCTGTACGCCATCGTCATTCTACATAGAATGCTTCAAATCTACCTAAAACAAATCTACACAAAGTGCTTAAATCTACCTTTTGGCCACTGGATTTGGAGGAAATAGGCAAGATCTAGCTATTTCCATGTGAGTTCTCACCTATTTCCAGCAAAGACCAAATCTATTGAAAAAGAACAACAGATCCAATGAAAATTGCCAAAAAACCTATCAGGAGATAGTTTAGATGGAATTCACGTGTTCTAGACTCTTCTTTTGCCAAAAACTAGATCCTTTTCTTCATTGGAAAAGGCGCACGAAGATGTTTGCCAGAAACGTCATACAAAAGAGGCGTATGGTTGGCTGTTGCACGACCTTTAGCCTCTTTAGCCCAGTGCACAATGACTCTCATAGTCACTCCCTCTTCTTCGCTTCCCCGACAACATGACAATAGACCTTTTTTCAATCCTCTTTCCTTGTGCTTTTTACCCAACCATTTGATAATGCTCTTCCACTTTCATGTTAATAGCCCAACTTAAGACACCATTTCCTGATTTTCTATTTTTTGCTTGCTTTTTGTCTTTCTTTACTTCTTTTCCTTTTATTTCCTTATATTTTCTTCTATTTTAGGTTTAATGTATAAACAATCAAAACTTGAATCAACATAGATGAATACAAATATAATTGCACAAATACTATATTATATTTTACATAAAATAAACAAAATAACTCTATAAAAAATAGAGTTATCAACATTCCTAAACTTAACATTTTGCTTGTCCTTAAACAAAAACTTTAAACAACATATTATGACAACATAAAAAAAATCACACAAAAAGCACTAAACAACATATTCTAACAACATAACCAATCTCTTTATGATATTCTCCTGAACACCCCCAAACTTAACATGTTGATCTTCCTCGAGCAAAAGTATTGGACAACATAGACTAACAACCAATCCTTCCATGATCTTCTCCTATAATTGCTTAACTTGACAATTAAAAGAAAAACATAACTTTCATCCAAACATTGCAATTGGTTTATAAGGTAAGATAAATTCTTAAATATGTCAACCACGTGTTTGTGTGTAAATCCACATTTTTTCTTAATTACATGCACTCGAAATAGATCCATTTAATATGCAATCTCTCAAAATCTTTAACCAAGCCTCATAGGTTTACCTTTCGTTCCTCTCTCCACTAACGTAAGCCAATCATCTAACCAAGAATCATAGGACTTTTATAAGCTTATAAAGTAAGGTTGGGCTAAGGGTAAGATGGAAGTCATTTCGGTTCAAATAACCCATGAACACATTACTTTCTAAGATCTCATTAAAACTTTAGCCCCTTTCTACCTTTTACTTCATGAAGATAATTATTATTATTTTTTGTCAACTCTTATTCTCATTCTTTCCTTTCTAAGCATGCTTTGACACTAACCAAAGGCCACAATCATGTGTGCAACAATAAAGCAAAACAAAATTACTTAAGTATAGCCACCTTAATCCTCCCCTACCAATGATATTCAATAACAATGCTCAAAGGTCTCTTTTAGAGAACTTTTGAGACTTGAATCTACAAAAGATGATGGGATTATTCCATCCTAAAGTAAATGATTTTTTTTTTCAATTGCATTTGCTTTTATAGAAACAACATACTTTGACACACATAATCATTGCTATCAACTTCTTCCCATATTACATCCTTTCCCTCGACTTCTTTTATGCTAAAATAAACTTGTATACATTAGAAGTCAATATGTTCATGGGAATAGGAAAATAGGATAAACTGATAGAAAGGCTAAGAGATATATATGCAAGTGACACTAAATAAAATCAAGATAAGAACAAGGCTCATCGAGGTGATTGGGGATAAGTAATAAGGTTGACTTGAAAGCTCAATTAATCCAAAGATGGCCTAAATCATTTTCTTAGTGAGATGTATCCTAGGATTTCACCTAAAGAGAAAATCGAGCAAATTCTAAAATCCAAGTGAGATCTAAGAAAATCACACACTTCACATGAATGTTCTCTTACACACAATTTCAAAACAATGCAAAGTTTTACTTCTTAATAAGTGAATTAACATAATTAGAATCATACTTAACTAATACCACATAGAATTTCAACATAACTCAACACAATACTTCCAACACAATAGAAAACACTTGCAATACACTCCCAATATACTTATAACATAACCACAATTACCATAACACATAACCTCTAACATAACCCAACAAAACAGCACACTTCCAACAATGACAGTCGCACCCCCAAACTTGAATGAAGCATTCTCCTTAATGCTAAAAGGAATCAAAGCAATATAAAGGAATAAGGAAACTCCCCTGATTGTAGGTTGCCAATATGGAGATGTGATGAACATTTGGTGACAAATTTATAACCAAAAGACCATAAAAGTACTTGGGTTGCCTTCCAAGAAGTACTTGCTTTATAGTTTGCAACCAAACTATCCTCCACATTGTTGCTTAAGGAGGATGAAACTCCAATAGTTTAGGAGACAACTTGTATTGCATGATGGTTGAGCATTCTTCAATCAGCACAACTGTCTCATGTAGTTCACACTTCCTTTTGTTTTCTAATATCTTCTTCAACGATTTTGCATAACTAGGTATTTGAATTGGAGCATCTGTAAAAGGAATGTTAATGTACAATTTTATAGATATATCAAGAAATTCTGAAAACTTCTTATCTCTTTAATATTGTTGGAACCTCTAGGGAGATGGAGCTGGAGGCATAAAGGGCTTAGGATTTTTCTGGAACAAGCTTACTCCTAGATGCCTTCTCGAGTTATGTGCTGACATCCTTATATCTTTAACAATATTCTCCACAACATCATCTTTTCCCTTTTGGTTGTCACTCGTTAGGGTTGTTACCTCTACGGTATCTTTAAGACTTTTCTTTATGTTTCTAGGAAAAGCACCCTATTGTCTATCTGAGATCATGCTAATTAATTGACACATTTGCACCTCTAATCTTTTGATTGATGCTTATTGTCTTTGGAATCTCTCTTCATTGTTCTACATCATCTTGGCAAACATGTCCTCTAAATTAGGTTTCACCTCTTCTGTTGTGCTCAATATCACTTCAGTGCTCTTCATAAAGTGCTCTGTGGTGGTGGCCATCTCGTTGATCATGGCCTCCAAGTTAGGCTTTACCTCTTCTCTTTGCTCAAAAGTTGGTGGTAGTCTCATTTCATTTGGATTACTTTATGAATTTTTTTTTATGGTTATCCCATCCTGGATTGTATATGTTGGAGTAAGGATCATTATGCAACCTGCTCGAAATCTTAAAAAATTAGCATAATCATTATATTAAGCATAAGGGTTACCTACTTGACATTTTGTGCTCACATGTGCTTCATCACAAAATTCACATGTTCTACTCCTCAAGAACACTTCCCATTCTGCCATAAGTTGGCAAAGGTATCTACTTTATGTGTTGGTATGATCTCAAAGTAGTTTGCTTGACTTGCAGGCCTTTGGAAGCTTGATGTGGCATTCCAAAATGTTGATGTAACGTAGTCCCTTAGAAGTCTACGTTAACCATCATTTCTTTCCGTCCTTGTTGCTTATCAACATAATTTTTTTTTTCAAGAAGGCAAAAATAACTAAATAAATAAAACAAAGGCAATAAAAGTTATATTAAACTTATAAGCTAGTTAGTACTTATATTAATCAGCAGTAAACAACCAATCCCCAACAACGATGCTAAAAACTTGTTTAGTGAAATTCTACATGCAAGTAAACATGTCAAACAAGTAATATAATGATGAGTATAAGTATTGTTTCATAGAGATTAGTGATTATTAAGCTAACTAATTACTAATGGTAAACAACCTTTAAAATTTATCTAGCCAACAAAAATGATAAAATATTGATTAAACAACTAAATCTAACCTAAACTTGCTTAACGAAACATGCTAGAGCGTCTGATTTCACCTAATTATTACATACAAATGTTAATAATTCATACTTGTAAGACTGATTTTACTCATGTAATGGTGAATTTCCTAATTTATTCACTATCCTATGTCTAGGTATAGAGAACCTACTTAGCTTATTAACTCAGTGTAGTTCTACATGTGAATTGAAATCAACTAAGTGCATTAAGATTTGTGAATATTTCAATTTACACCTAAAGCCACATAAACCATATGGTATATGTCTATCCATATTAATATATGGTTACACATTACAAGAAGCAACTACGTGTCATTTCTTATCGGTCTCTAACATGCAAATCAGTTCATCTAAGTGGTAGCTAATTACTTAAATGCATTAAGCTCAATAACATACAACTTCACATTCACAAAATATCTCATAACACAACATAATCATATATTCATACTATTATAATCACATTACATCGTAGCTTTGACACAACAAACTAAAACATAGTATTTATATAAATAAAAACAATGCTAGAAATTGAACAAAATATTCTTCAAATTAAAAACATGAAAGTTGTCACCAAAATGTCTTCAATTCAAGGAAAGTTTGCACATATTTGCACATCAAGAAGATGGGAAGAAGTTGCCTAAAAAAGGAGCGGAAAACACATCGAAATGCGTAGCCACTCGTTGCTGCCACACACTACCACCAAGCATCGCCGTACACCGCTATCATTATGCATAAAATGCTTCAAATTTGCCCAAAACTCTACACAAAGTGCTTAAATATACCTTTTGGCCACCAGATATGGAGAAAATAAACAAGATCTAGCTATTTTGTATGAGTTCTCACCTACCATCGGAAAAGACCAAATTTGTTAAAAAAGAACCATAAATCTACCAAAAACTGCTAGAAAGCACGTCAGAAGAGAGTCCAGATGGTGTTCACATGTTTTGGACTCTTCTTTCTCCATAAACTAGAGCCTTTTCTTCATCGAAAAAGCTACATGGAGACATTCGCCAAAAATGCCGGACAGAAGCGGCATCGAGTTGGTTGTCACATGCCATTCAGCCTTTTTGGCCCAGCACACAGCAACTCTTGCAATCGCTCCCTCTTCTCTGCTTCCCCAAATAGCCCCTTTTTCGATCCTCTCTCCTCTAACTTTTTGCCGACCATTCAATAATACTCCTCCACTCTCCCGTTAATAGCTTGACTTAAGACACCACTTCCTGATTTTCTATTTTCTACTTGCTTTTTGTCTTCTTTGCTTCTTTTCCTTCTATTTTCTTCTATTTCGGGTTTGCTGTATAAATAATCAAAACTTGAATCAACATAGATGAATACAAATATAATTGCACAAATACTATATTATATTTTACGTAAAATAACCAAAATAACTCTATAAAAAATAGAATTATCAGTTAAAGAGAGAAAAAGCAAAGTTTTTAACATTTTTTACAGTAAGGGTAGTTATGCCAACATCATAATGGTGTACCCAACTTCATCTTGGACTTGGTAAATTTAGGCCATATAATAAACTACCATCAAAGGTCTAGTTCCATTTAAATGAGCACAAAAGTTATAAGGAGTAATCCAATCAATTCAATAAATATTCCTATGAGTTTATAAAATAACATTTTAACAAATGACATTAATTAATTTAATTAAATTAACATTTACTCATCATAAAAATATCACTATTATATCTTAACATGTACCTATCCATTAGCTTCTTGACCAAAAACTCTTACATGGTTTCCTCTCCAAATTCCACCATCATTTTCTCATACCATATTTGGGACTTTCCCTCAAAACCCCACACTGCATGGGTGCCTTCTTATTCAAAATTCCATTAAATTGGAAGAATCTATAGGCTATACAAACCCACTTGAATGAATTAGTTTCAAACTCATAATGAGGAAACTCTAATTGTACCTTTGTTTATTAAGTTTATGACCCGTGACTGCCCATGGCTCTTATTAGTTATTCCTGTTTTACCCTTCAACAAAGTCCATTTTGTGATGACTTGACTATTTTTAAGGACCATTTAGCACCTAGCATTTGGTCAATATTAGGTCAACCTAGATGTTTTCTTGACTACTCTCTCTTTCTCTTTCACTTAGCTCTTCCTTTTTCGAGCGCTCTCTTGCTTAGGTTGGTAGATTAAGAAGCAAAGGTAGGGCTCCCAAATTTATATACATATGTACAAGGGGATCTGATAAGTCATATTCATTCATGAATACATGGCCAACTTTGGCCACCTACCTCTCATAGCTCCCCATATATATATGGGAGAAGGAATGTTCCTTGAAACATCCCATTACTTATTCACTTTCCCAGAGGCTCTATCAATGGAACCTTTTTGGTACAAGACTCACATTAGGAGCTTCCCAATAACCTAACCAACCATTTCTCTTCCTTATTTGGGTATTAAATATTCATATTAAACCTTCTCAGCTAGCATCCTAGTTCATCACATGGCAACTTTTTGTTACAGCATTTAAATCCAAACAATTATTGCAATGAAGGCTCCCAACAACTATATCTAATAGGGGTGTCTCTTTGACTTGCATGTACTCCCTCGTTTTGCATGCAAATGTCTCTTTGTGCATAAACATTTGTTGTTTCCCCTCCAGGTGGCTTTGCTGCACCTATTGTCTACCCTGTAGGTGGCTTTCCCACCTTCCATGTTATTATCCTAGCTTTTTTGAGCAATTGAAGGCTATAGGTGTGTCCTATCCCATGTGCATTTGTCTTTCATCTCGGTGTAGCATTGCACTTGCTTGGCTCTATTTGTCCTCCATATGCCAGATGCAATGTCACACCTTCGTTCCTTACTCCCTCACATGAACCGTGGTCTTCATTACTTGTATGGATGTCTTTCATGTCACTCATTTAATCTAATAATAGCACCTTTGAGCTTTTAGCTTCCCTAACTGCCTGTTGTACATTTCACTCCATGTAGCTCGTCTTATTAGCATTGCCACAACCCTTAGCTACTTAACTTGCATCACTCCATCCATGTCAAATGATCTGGCCATGAAAATTTGGCTAGTATTAGTGTTAGTTGAATGCCCTTTTGAACCTCAATTATCATCGTCCCTCTAACATGTCCTTTAGCTTGATTACCTCCCTTTGGCTGCTCAATTCAATTACTCATTAATTCCATCATTCTCTCCATTCAAGCCATAATCTCATCAAACTTCCAATTTATCTTTGATTCTAGCCTAACCACTATGGCTTCCATCATTTTGTCCCCTTTCTCTAACACTATATTGATACAATTAAGATTTAGGACTAACTTATAAACCAATTAGGTGATATGGCACTTGATAACTCTATTTTTATAGAGTTATTTTACCTATTTTAGGCAATAACATTATATTGAATTCTTTTTTATTTACCTAAATTTGTTTTGTTTATATAGTACAAGGAGGCAAGGAGAAAATGGATAAACATGGAGAACCTGATGCTTATTGTGTGGTAAAATCGTAATATCAAGATCAAGAGAGTCAAGATGGGCTTGGGCTTTGGATGATTGTTATTAGATTTTCTGTTATTGTTGGGTTTTCTAAATAAATAAAATACCCAGTCATGTTAGGAATTCAATCCCAATTAATTTAGGAATTCAAAACCTAATTGTTTTAGGTATCCAAAACCGACTTATATTGGGATAAGGTCTAAACTCAAAACTCTATTTAAGAGAAGAGAAGAAGCAAAACAAAAGAGGAGGAAATTGAGCACAACTCAAGAGAGAGGCCAGGAATTCAAGGTTTTCTTAAAGAGAAGACAAAAAGGGTGACAGACTTCTTGTTCTTGGATTTAATATGCCTTTTTTATTTCTTATATTCTTTCTCATTATTTCTTTATGTTTTAGTTTATTTTTGTTAGAGCTACGATGTAACCTAATTATGATGGTATGAATCTTATGATTATTATGCTTTGCAAGATATTTTGTTTATGTGAAGTTACATATTACTGTGTTTAATGCTTTTAAGTAATTAGCTACCACTTGAATGATTTAATTTGCATGTTTGTGACCGACAGGAGATGATATGTAGTTGCTTCTTGTGCTTTGTAAGATATTTTATTTACATGAAGTTACATATTATTGTGTTTAATGCTTTTAAGTGATTAGCTACCATTTGAATGATTTGATTTGCATGTTTGAGACCGACATGAGATGATATGCAGTTGCTTCTTGTAATATGTAACCATAAATTAAATATGGATAGACATATACCATATTATTTGTGTGACTTTCGGTGTAAATTGGAAATATTCATTGATACTAATACATTTGGTTTGTTTCAATTCACATATATAGATATAGTGAATTAATGAACTAAATAGGTTTACTATACCTAAACATAGGATAGTAAATAAATTAGAAGATTCCGCCATCATATAGATATTATCCCTTTTGTAAGCATACATAATCTAAATTAATACCTCATAGTTATGGTGAAATCAAACACTCTAACATGTTTCATGTATTTAGTTTTATTAAATTTAGTTGATTAGTCTATCATCTATCAATTTGGTTTGTTAGATAAATTCTAAGAGTTGTTCACCATTAGTAATTAGTTGGCTTAGTAATCACCAATCTTTGTGGGACGATATCTTTCTTATCATTATATTACTTATTCGACATGTTCACTTGCATTTAAATTTCACCAAATAGCACCTCTTTTGACTAAAGAAATTCCCCCTACTTAATGGGCATCTTTGTTTCTCTTCTTTCTACCTATTGTTACAACACACACAAAATAACACATAATAAAGTTTTTATTCCTAGACCTTACAAGCACAATCAATTCTATGGAAAGGGAATGGAGATCTCACCAATGATTTTCCTCCAATATGTTTGATCTTTTTTATTTCTCAAAAAATTAGTCTTTATAAGACCCTAGCAAAACAAGACCCTAGCTTATATAGAAATGGGCCTATTAAAAAAAAGGTGGATTGGACATAGCCCACAATCCACAACATTTCACAATCCAAAACTTAAGAAAACAATCACATACTAAAATAGACACATTACATAAGGATTACACATTAACTAAGCTTATAAGTCTATAACAAAACATTTTTGGTGGGTGGAAAAAGGGAACATAAAGGGAGGACCAAAGGTGCCATCAAATGATGTGTTAATGATTGTTCATCAAGGAAAACTTCTTTTTCTTCCCTAAACTTGTGTTTGATAGTGAAAAAGAGGATTTGTTTGAAGCAACCTAGACCTCGAAAGGGTGTTCAATTGAAATTACTGGGTAAGAACCTTTAACGTTTCTCACTGCATTTTATAAATGACTATTTATTTTAGTCATAAAGAAATAAGGCATGAAGCTATAGTATCACTTATAAGCATGGGTTACAATTAACTTAAACAAAGCATAAAAGCTAAGCTTTGCCCCATTGCTTCCTAATCTAATCAACCTACTTTGATCGATACTTATATGCATTACTTCTACTTGACATTCATCTTCTAATTAACTACCTCACACAACCTTATTGCTTGACTAGAAGTAATTGCTACTATTCTATGCACTCCTTAACTATGAAGACAAAATGTGCTTCTACTAGTTTGTCCTTTTTTGTAGTTCAAACGTGTTATGGCCTTAAATGCATGGTCATAATAGGTTTGTTTTTACCCAAACCACCTTATTTTCTAGGACTACTTGATTTATGCAGTCATTGTATTTTGGAAGCCTCTTCCGTACTCCCCTACATTGTGTCAATTCAAATATAAAGCATTGTGTATTTGGGGAAAGACTAACTAGATTCATGTGTGAATTGCAAATGTGTTATAGAGGGCAATTAACATATATAATAACAACTTCAACAAAAAGTTCATCAATTTGCAAACAAAAATGGATGAGGACACAATCATATTGCATTCATGACTCACAACCTTCCTTATAAGCCTAACCAAGGACCATGTAAAATAGCATGTAAGTAGTTAAACATTAAATGTTAAGGGGCAAAGTTTGTTACAACTTGATAACTCTATTTTTATAGAGTTATTTTACCTATTTTAGGCAATAAATAACTTTAATAATTGTGAGAAAACATTTGAACTCTTCTTTATTTACCTAAATTTATTTTGTTTATGTAGCACAAGGAGGCAAGGAGAAAATGGATGAACATGGAGAACCTAATGCTTATTGTGTGGCAAAAATCGTAATATCAAGATCAAGAAAGTCAAGATGGGCTTGGGCTTTGGATGATGGTTATTAGATTATTTATTGTTATTGGGTTTTCTATTTATTTAGAAAAACCAGTCATATTAGGAATTCAAATCCTAATTAATTTAGGAGTTCAAAACCCAATTGTTTTAGATCTCTAAAGCCTAATTCTACTAGGATAGGAGATAGGTCTAAACCTAAATCGTATTTAAGAGAATAGAAGAGGCAAAAGAAAGAAAAGGAGAAAATTGAGCACAACTCAAGAGAGAGGCCATGAATTCAAGGTTTTCTTGAAGAGAAGACAAAAAGGGTGATAGACTTCTTGTTCTTGGATTCAAGATGCCTTCTTTATTTCTTATTATTGTTCTTCCTCATTATTTCTTTATGTTTTAGTTTATTTTTGTTAGAGCTACGATGTAATCTAATTATGATGGTATGAATCTTATGATTATTATGTTCTGCAAGATATTTTGTTTATGTGAAGTTACATATTACTGTGTTTAATGCTTTTAAATGATTAGCTACCACTTGAATGATCTGATTTGCATGTTTGAGACCGACAAGAGATGATATGTAGTTGCTTCTTGTAATTTGTAACTATAAATTAAATATGGATAGACATATACCATATTGTTTATGTGGCTTTCGGTGTAAATTGGGAATATTCATAGATCCTAATGCATTTGGTTTGTATCAATTCACATATAGAGATATGGTGAATTAATAAAATTAAGTAGGCTTGCTATACCTAGACATAGGATAGTAAATAAATTAGAAAATTCCGCCATCACATAGATATTATCTCTCTTGCAAGCATAAATAATCAATATTAATGCCTAGTAATTATGGTAAAATCATATGCTCTAACATATTTCTTTTATTAAGTTTTCTTATATTTAGTTAATTAATCTACCATCTATCATTGGATTTGTTAGATAAATTCTAAGAGTTATTCACCATTAGTAATTAGTTGGTCTAGTAATCACCAATCTCTATGGGACGATATCTTTCTCATAATTATATTACTTGTTTGATATGTTCACTTGCATATAAATTTCACCGAACACAACTTGACTTAGAAAAGATGAAGAAGATGTTGTAGCTATCTTAGAGGTGGTTGCTTGCCTTAAGTAATATCAATAAGGAGGTTTTCTACAAATGAATTAAGGAGTAAGCTATTGCATAACTTGCTCAACAAGTATGGAAATAGTAACAACAAATATATAAGATAGCAAAACAAAATAAGTTAAGTGTAAAGAGTCTTAAAAGCTCAAAAACTCTTTTAGGTATAGAAATTTAAGTAAAAGAAAGGGTGCATTTTGGTTTAAGGTTGTGAGATAAAGTTTGTAGACCATTTCTCCATAATTATAGTAAAGAATATTCCCTTTTTCCCACAAGTGTAGGCTCCTTTTGCCTAACCACATGAAAATGTCTTATTATCTACTATGTTTTGTGTTGCTAGTTGTCTTCTTAGCCTAAAACTCAAGTCATTAGCCATTTAACCTTAAGTAACTAATTTGTTGGTCTTTTAATCTAACAAGTTAATCAATAACATAAGAAGACCCTTAACAAACTTGAACAAATCCATAGGACAAACTATGTTATGTGCTACAACCATTAAATTAAAATATTTAAATATGAAGGTTAGTTTTAACATATTTAATTTAGGTCTTCATTAGCCTAAATTTACTTTAGGCTCTGATAACTCTATATTTTATAGAGTTATTAGTAGTATTTTAGGTAATGTTTAATATAGTTTTTATTAAATTATATTTGTATTTAATTGTATTTATGTATATTTTGTTATTTTATGTAGTAAACCCAAAAGAGAAGAAAAATGAAGAAGAGAAGCATAAACCAAAAGAAAATGAGAAAAGAGAAGTAGAGCTAAAAAGAGGAGCTTTTATCAAGTGTAGGCTTGTAAAGGAGAGTGAGTGGGCCTTGGATCATGCGAAAAAAGGAAAAGAAATTGGGCCGAAAGGGTGAGAAGGTCCGCAGGTCTGTAGAGCATTTATCAGGCTTGGATAGAGGCCGTTTTGGTGGGCTTTGGACGTGAAAGAGAGGGACCACTAAGGGAGCAGCTATTGGGGAATTACAGACTAAAAAAGAAAAAAGGAGGACAGTCGGGCTTGGAGCAAGAAAAGAGATAACAGAGGAGAGATTCTGGCGACTAGGACCTCGTCGGAAAAGTAGAGGCCACGCACTACAGTGTGGGACTCTGTAGACACCGGCAGTCTGGCGAAAGCCAACCGTGACGTTCTTTTCCGGCGAAGGCACCTAATTTCAGCCATCTTTTTCCTTTTTCCAATCCAGATTTGAATGATTTCCAGCAATCTGAAAACAGATCTAGCTTCCTAGAGCAATTTCCGGCAGTTCTATGGCAGTTGCATGCGATTTCGTGGCAGTTTTCGGCAAATAAGTGCGAACACTGACTTATACTCCCAAACTTAACATTTTGCTCATCCTCGAGCAAAAGCTCTAAACAACACATTATGACAATATAAAAAAAAAATTACCACAAAAAGCACAAGAAATTACACACAAAAAGCACTAAACAATAGAGTCTAATAACACTACTCATCACACCATGATGTTTTCCTAAACACCCCAAACTTAAAATTATGTCAACCACGTGTGTGTGTGTAAATCCACATTTTTTTTCAATTGCATGCACTCCAAATAGATCCACATTAATATGCAACCTCTCAAAATCTTTAACCAAATCTCATAAGTTTGCTTTTCATTCCTCTTTCCACTAATGTAAGTCAATCATCTAACCAGGAATCAATAAGACTTTTATAAGCTTGTAATGTAAGGCTAGGCTAAGGGTAAGATGGAAGTCATTTAAGTTCAAATAACCTATGAACACATTACTTTCTAGGATCTCATCAAAACTCTAGCTCCTCTCTACCTTTTTACTTCACGAAGATGATCTTTCTACCACCACTTAGTCTCATTCTTTCTTGTCCAATCATACTTTGACAATCCAAAAGCCACAATCATGTGTGCAACGACAAAGCAAAAACAAAAGCATTTACACATATAGCCACCTCAATCTTCTCTTATCAATGATATTCAATAATAATGCTCAATGATCTCCTTTAGAGAACTATGTGGCTTGAATCTAACAAAAGAGAATAAGATTATTTCATCTTAAAGCAAATGCTTTTTTTTTTTTTTTTTTTTTTTCATTTGCATTTGCATTTGGATTTACAAATTGTACCACACAAAATCATTGCAATCAATCATACTACATCCTTCCCTTTGACTTCTTTTATACTCAAATAAACTTGTATATACCAGAAGTCAATATGTTCATGGGAATAGGACAATAGGACAATAGGACAAATTGATTAAAAGGCTAAGAGATATATGTGTAGGTGTCATTCAACAAAATCAAGATAAGAATTAGGCTTAGCGGGGTAACTGGGGATAAGTAAGCAAGGTTAACTTAAAAGGCTCAATCAATCCAAAGATGGCCTAAATCATTTTCTTAGTCAGATGCAACCTAAGATTTTACCTCAATAGGAAATCGAGCAAATTCTAAGATCCGGGTGAGATCCAAGAAATCACACACTTTACATGAATGTTCTCTAGAGATACACACAATTTTAAGAAAATGCAGACTTTTAGTGCTTAATAAGTGAATTAACATAATTAGAATAACACTTACATCATACCACAATTGCAAGTTTGAACAAAATCTACATCTCCCTAAGAATTGCCAAGAATGCACAATAAAGAATCCAATCATGTTGATCATGGTCCAACTTAAGAAAAAGATTTTACACAAAAATAGACTTTCTAACAAAACATTTAACACAAAACAAAAACTTTTAACACAATACATCACAACACTTCCAAAAAAACGTAAAACACTTCCAATACATTCCCAATGCAACAACTACCACAACACAACCTCCAACAAAATCCAACAAAGCAGCACACTTCCAACAACAGCAGCACCCCCAAACTTAAATGAAGCATTCTTATCAATGTTAAAAGAAAATAAAGCAATAGTAAGGAAAGAACAAGGAAAACTCCCCTAATTTTAAGCTATGTCCATGTGAGCTGTGATGAATTTATGGTGACAGCTTTAATGTTTTTAAATTCCAACCATACATTAATATGGATAGACATATACCATATGATTTGTGTAGCTTTAGGTGTAAACTAGAATATTCACAAATTGTAATGTACTTAGTTCATCTAATTCATAGGTAGAAATATAGTGAGTTAGTAAGCTAAGTAGGTTCGCTATACATAGACATAGGATAATGAATAAATTAGAAAATTCTGCCATCATATGAGTAGAATTAATCTTGCTAGTATAGATGATCGACATTTGTATCTAGTAATTAGGTGAAATCGGAAGCTCTAGCATATTTAATTAACCAAGTTTAGGTTAAATTCAATTATTTATTCAATGTTCTATTATTTCAGTTGGCTAGATAGACTTTAGGAACTGTTCACCATTAGTAATTAGTTAGTTTAGTAAACACCAGTCTTCGTGGGATGATACTCATACTTTATAATTATATACTTGTTTGACATGTACATTTGCATGTAAAATTTCACCGAACAGGCTCCCATGAGCCTATAACTGCCCATCACACTTTTCAGGCCAATGCCCTTGCCCACTCAAGCCTTACTACAATGCTTAGATGTCCCTTCAACCCTAGTGTGTTGTTTATGTGCTAGGTTGTTCCCTTTATGGTTAAACTTAGAACATGGGATTGACCTTAATACCATTTATTATGTACTTTAACTATTGAGTCAAAAGACTTAGGCCTGAAGGTTAGTCATACAATAATTTTAATTAAATACCTTCACCAACTTGGGGTTTTATAAGTTCTCAAGCCCTACTACGACGTTTAGATGCTCCTTTAACCCTAGTGTGTTGTTTATGTGCTAGGCTATTCCCTTTGTGATTCAAACCAAAGACATAAGATTGGTCTTAGTATCATTTGTTGTGTTTGAATACCATAATAGTTACTTAAGGTTAATGTCATATTAGTTACTTAAGACATTAACCTTGAGTTACTAATGTCTAAGTTTTTGAAATGTTTTAAAACTAAAGTCATTAGCCATAAAATATCTTATTATTATGGTATTCAAAAAACTTAGGTATGGAGATTAGTCTTAAAACATTTTATTTGAATACCATCGCAAACTTGGGCTCCCATAAGTTCAAGCCTACTATGAGCTCCCAAAAGTCTATAATAACAATTTGTCATGATTTGAGATCATCATGCCAAAAGTCTTATTTGAACATCGTTACCAAGGTTATGGACAGCAACACCAAGACTGGTACATGCCGTGGTTACAAAACGAGTGACGGGTTGATTAATGGTGACATCGTGGAATAACCAAGCTTTTGTTTCTTCTTAAGACGCCCTATCTTGTAAGCTAGCAAGGAAGTAAGGCAAAGATCGAAAACAAAGCAAGGGCAACAACTGAAAAGCAGAGTCCGGCCTCATTCGAGGAAAAGCCAGGACCTCCTAGGCAAAAGTAACACCGGGGTAAAATGATCCCCTTCATTTTAGGTTAACTTCCCCTATATATTGATGCTTCCTGTACATACCCGGCAAGACAACGTGAGGTTGCCAACTTACAAAAGATCACTGTCAATGTAATCTAAATAAGACAAGTTTAGAAAAGCTTCGGCCGATCCGAGTTCAGACTGTTGACTTTAATCTATGATAAAATAAGGCTGCTATCCAGCGTTGTGTAATGGAGTGTCACGAATTCGAAACATTTTGTTTCTAGAGGATGAAGGAAGAGCAGCAGAGTTTGATGACCCTTAGCTTGCAGACCATGTATATGAAACTCCATCCTCTCTACATACAGGTGTGTATGTATAGAGGCTGTTGCCATTTAGTAGATGGATCTAATCTTGCTCCATGGATACAACGAACTTACTGTTTCTACAATACACAATTAAATATTTTCGTCACGAACAAATTTGTTTTTGTACAAACGATGTGTATATACACACACAAATAGATAACTGTAACACTCCATAACGAAACATGCGATCTACATCCATGAAAACAATATCATATATAAATAACAAATGAACTCCAATAGAAAATTAATTCAAACATAATTCGACAAGACCTGAAGCTTTCAGCCTTTGAAACAACCAAGAAGTTTGCTTGGACCAGTTCCAGTCGCACGGTATTTTGCAGCCGTTTCCTCAGCTTTGAGAATATCTTCCCCACGTTTGGCTTCAATAGCCGCCCTCTTCTCTTCTGCGGCCTTATGGATCATGGCTATTTTGTTTTTCATTTTCTCCACATATTCAGCCTTCTTCTTCTCCAAGTTTTCCTATTCACATCCAACTTTTATTATTAAAAAGTTATGCTTAAACATGAAGCTTTCTCTTAGTTGTCTCTGTTTTCAATGCAAGCAATTCTGGTACCAACAGTGGGTAAACATGATCTGCTTTTGCTCCTTCATTCACGTTTTCACCATTTTAAAAGTCCAAATCATAGAAAAAATCCAATTTAGAGAGAGAGAGAGAGAGAGAGAGAGAGAGAGAGAGAGAGAAGGAGTCAAAGAAACAGATATTAGTGGCAAGAGTAAGATTTAAAGTATAAAACACCTCACACCCTTTTAAGTTTTTCCAAGCTCTTATCATAATGGAGTACTACAAAGAATGTGATTAGAGAAGAGAGGGAGAAAATGGATATGTGAGTAGATGGGTCCACATGCTAGGGATAGTTTCATCAATGACAAGAATGAATGAAACAATTGGATACCCAAAGTGGGGTTTATTTGAAAAATTAAAAATCCAAGGCATGGCAATAGAATTACATTAACTCCTACAAGATACATTTTACAATTTTCAAATATTTTGTATAACTAGTATACTAGTAAATACTGAGCAATAGTAGCTCGTTAGGTTCTCAGAAGATCTTTGATAAAATGAATAGTATGCATACCTCAATCTTTTTCAACTCCGCTTCTACAGAAGCTTTCTTGCTGTTCTCCCATGCCCCAATAGCAGATAGCTTTTTGTGTGCCCTTATCAATGGTTTGAATAAAATTTTAGTATGCATGTAAAAAAGCTAAACTACATGGAAAAGGAAAATTTTAACTCCAGTCTAATCTAATTTTCTATCCTAGACATAAGCAATCAAAAACAAAAAAAAAAAAAATCAATTTTACTTCCAAGCAACAATTGCCATTATGTTCTTTCTCATGCATATGGATACTACCTATGCTAAATCCCCATGCCATGCAAATGTCGAAAAGTGACTTTCAAAGCTACTAAATTTTATCTTTAGTGTAAAATTGGTAATGGATATTAACTTGGGTGATGATTCTTCTGAAACAAGGACAATACTCTTTGAAAAAAGGTATTCTCATGGCCGGTACAAATTGTTAAATCGAAGCTGAAACAAAGCTTGATGAAACTGTTGAAACCAAAATCAGATTAGTGAGTTAAAAATTCAGTTGGTTCACAAACATGCATTGTGATTCACTCAAGCATAGTATTATAACTAATTCAGTCACAACCAAAGTTTTTGGCACCGTCACACATCAACTTCATCTCCTTAGGCCAAACATGCTCTGTAAAATTGATATTTTCGGGCCAACCATATTCACAGAAGATGGCAACAAGAAATTGGCGGTTCCTTAACTATGAAAAACTGGATAAACTTAACTTAAATACTAGAGGCTTTGTTCAGAAGTTTATTATCATTTCTATGGTTGCCTATTGCATTGATTTTACCTTGTGAATCTAAGAAGTATAATGGAAAACAAGAAGGGTTGCTTCTTGCTCTCTCTACGTATATATAGATATATTTTACAATTCAAATTAATTTTTATGCCTAGATATATATTATTTTTTAGCAATAATGGGGCATAAGATATTGTATGACCCCTACACAATTTCTTACAAAATTGCATGCACTCAAGAAGGCTCTTACTTGTTCTCTACTTTTGACTTTTCACTTTCTTCCCATGCCTTGATTAGTGACAACTTCTTCTCTGTTGAAACCCTTGCAAGCACAGTATCTGAAGAAGGATCAAAATAAGAGTATTTATCCAAAGATGAGCTACACGGTGGAGGTGCATGGACAAGGAAAGGAGCAATAATATATGACATTACCTCGGTTGGTAGAACCCTCGGCACTTACCTGTTCAACAAGCTCAGGAGCCTCTGGCAAGAAAATTTAGAATTAGAAAATTGGGAATCCTATAAACACTGCAAGTATTAAAGTTGAATTCAAGTGCTGATAATGGGAAATTGTGGACAAAGTAAATTTAAAAATCCATCAGGAGGTTATAGAAATAGGAATGCTGCAAATAATATAGACATGTTTTTGTATAAAGTGTTATTCTATACCTGTGTAAGGCAAATATGTCTCACTTTATTTACCTTAGTAGCTATTTAAAGGTACATTGATTTGAATAAGGAAGGTGAAAACTTAGACACTTGGTATATAGGTCTAGGCCATTACGACAGAACCTGTTAACTCCTGTCTCAATTTCCTCTAACATGTTATCGACGTTACATGCTTCTCTCTCCCCCACCCTCCAAAATGGGAGGGCAATATCACCATCACTTGCGAGAAGCATCAACTTCTTTCTGTTACTAGGGAAATTTATTTGTTTTATTTCCCTCTTGAGCCGTGTCTAAGAACCTATCACTTCTTGCCTCCTGCAGCATGACTCGTTCTCTCCTTCAAACTTAGTATGACTACTCCTTACATCTGGAAACGAGAAAATATATAAAGCAGTGGATCGTTATCCTGGGCCTCACCTCCTAGACACTGTCCGCCAATCTGGGCCCCCTCTTGTGTGCAAGGCTTCCTCTGCTCCTCTGAGCTCAACCGGCTATCCTTTGGTCGGAACCGTATGTCCATCCACCCTAATGCCTACCGCATGCCTGATGGACTTCGACTTTGGTGGTAGCTCATCGCTGCTTGCTTTTGCCTCCTCTCACAATTTCGTGATTCCGATCCAAGGATTGACTTTTGAAGTTGTTTAAATTTATCACTTTGAAGTTTAGGTTTTTCGATCATTCTTACCAATGGAGGCTATAGTTTAGGTTTTTCGATCTCTTCAGAAAACACAATGCCTCCCCTTCTCCCTGCTACTTATTATGCAGTCTAATACGTATTCTAGTATGGGCAGGTTTGGAATTCTAAAATAACTAAGTTTTTAGACTGATCGGATCCTAAACTACCAAAATAACTGGGTTTCTAACTCCTATATTAACTAGGTTTTAAGCATTTTTTTCCAAATTATTCAATCACTTTTATTTAAAACAAGCTTAATATTAACTAGTAATGTAACTTAATCAAATAAGCTTAAATTTTAAGCCTCCCGGCGTGACATTCTACCTGTCACCTTCCGCGTCTCAACAATCCATCGAAAATTGGCAAGCGCCTTTAGCCAAATCCTGCGTCTTGCTCCTTTCTGGGCCCAACCACCGGTCCATTCACAACACCCATCAATTTCACTGTCTCTCTTACTCCCACGCATCAGCACACTCCCCAGCCCACGCTCATGCGCCATCGCGCGTCGACCCGTTACCCCCTTAAGAAGTTTTTACTGAAACGACATCATTGAAGAATGGAGAATCCTTGTAAACGACAAGGACGTACTCCATTTGATACCCCCATAAAAGGCAGGACAATACAAGATTTGAGTAGTTTAAGATTTCAAGACATTAACTCATTCAAGTACTAAAAGATACCTACGAATATAGTTTGCTGTAAGAAATCACATAAAAATATCGGTGCAGGAGTTTCTTATTCTGTAATTTTTCTTGTACTTTCTTTCCATTTCTCATAAACCAAACAGGCGTGAAACCCATACCGAAAGCAGTTTATCAGAAAAAGACAGACATCAGACCAAAACGTAAACGTAAAATGGCATGAATTGTACAAGCAAGAAACTTAGAAATGAAAAATAGATTCTTTTTTTTGCTTTCCGTTTCCTTTCTCATCAAGCAAGCAGATAAAGAAGTTTAAGCTGAAAAATAATTTTTAAATAAGAAAAAAGAAGAGAGAGATTCTATTACTTTCAACCACGGCGAGTGCTTTGGGTTCTTTGGGTTCATCAGGCTTCTCTGCAAGAGGAGATGGGATTACGGATTAAGAATTTTGAGATGAAAAGATTTGCAAAATAAGAAAAAGTAATAAAGAGAGATTATATTACTTTCAACCACGGCCAGTGCTTTGGATTCATCAGGCTTCTCTGCAGGAGGAGGTGGAACTGTGGAATTCTCCTCGGGGACATCTTTGGACACTGGTTCAACTTGTTCAGGTGGCGGAGGTGGTGTAGGGTCGGAGTGCAATTCGGCGTCCTCCTTTTTGGGTGTGTCGTCTGCCATGAATTGGCTAAATTCGGTAACCTGCAGAGAAGCTTAAAGGTGACAAATTCTGTGAAGAAGAGAAGAGAAGGGAAGAGAGAGTGAGAAAAATCGGTTGGTTGGGATATCGTGGTTGGCGAGTGAGAGGGAGGGTACTGTTCTAGGATGTAGCTGGATGATAGGTACAATTGGCCTATTATGAGTTGGCACCTTATGAGAGAGAGAGTGAGAGAGAGAGAGTGAGAGAGAGAGAGAGGGGGGCACAATTGAAAGAGAAAACTTATTTTTTTTCTTTTTTTAATAGTAAAAATGATTTATTATATTTTACTTAGAGTGGGTGAGGCCGGTTTCATTTGAAAGGAAGAAATAATTTTTTTTTTTATAATACATATCCTAAGTATATAAAAAACTATCATCTAGCCCTTTTATTTTCTTAATGATTTTAAATGATGTGTGTCATGCTAAACCAAGCAACAATAAATTCATGAGACATAATTTGCGTTTATCATGCCATCCACCAATCTTAGTTTTTTTGTCCAAGTTAGGTTCACGTCCCAAATTTGTTAGGTTGAGAGATTTCTATTTCAATTCTTTTATTTCCTTTTAAATTATTCTCAAATTACATGTGGTTAAGATTGCAAGTTGATTTAATCTCAAGTAAACAAAATGGTGTAACAATGAATAGTAAACTCAAGGTAAAACAGTGAAAAAAGAGAACAATCTACACAAGTATTTGTTTTAGGGTGATTTAACTTGTCCCAAGTCTACATCTACTCATTTCACTCCACTAAGGAATGTAAGCTACCACTCTCAACAATTTAACACAATGATACATACTAGACACCAATTCTTTACAATATGAGGAAACCTATTTTACAATAAGTACACACTTTGTAACGGACAAATCAACCTAACCACCTAGATGTCATGCACCCAATGCTAATAATTTTTCCTTTAGAAGAGAAAAACCAAAACAACCAATAAAGGGATTACAACAATATACAATTGAACTCTTATCCCTTTATCAACAACTAGATATACAAGACTTCTATTAGACACAATCTAGCTAAAGCTAGTACATAAAAGATGGAAGTTCTCTCCAAGTATAGTCATTTCTCAGATAGTAGCCACAATACATTTTACTTTGATTTTTTTTTTAAAAAAAAAAGGTTCTTAACCCTAAACACTTCCATTAATAGTTCAAGGTTGGATTAAAAACCAATCCTTGATGATAGGTACAACACACAATCAATACCTATATATTCTTAATAAATTTATGATAAGCTTATAGAACATATATATATTAAGCCGATTGTATTGCCAAATAAGTTATATGGTTTAGATAACATTAAAACACTTTCTAGCACTTGAAATGTGTAGTAAAATAATCACAATGTTAGAGACAAGAGTCTATAACATATATGTTCAATACACCACAACCATAGCTTCCAAAGATGGTATCAAATCAATATTTCGGTTGCTTAACTTTAAAGCTAAGAATCATACATCAATCTTCACAAAATCAGCACCAAATGAGTTGCAAATGCAATATAGGTGCTAAGCCTATAAAACCCCCAAATATTCAATTCTAGGGCTTTCAATAGTAGCTCATGTAAGTGATCTATAACATATGATACAAATCAAGCATGGAAGACTTAATATGTAGCTTATGAAAAACAAACAGATTAAGCTTTAATATTTAGCTTAAGAATTACTCAAACTATAGCATTCGGTGTGAACAGTAACCTTGTGAAAAACAACTGAAAGGCAGCACGTTTATGAGCAATATATTAATCAAATGTTGGAAAAATCAAATGGTCATTTTCTCCTTGTGATTGAGAGCAAAAGAGTGATCTATAGTCGTCCTTGAGATAAAAAGCAAATGACAGATTAAGGATTTATTTCTCAAATGTTAATACTTGGTCCTTTATAATACTTTAGAAAGACAAATATTATAAACAATAAGGCCTTGTAGTAATTTTATTTTTGGCACAAATTTTCAGTATGAAAAAATTAATTTTAAATGCATTTTCCTTTTTGTCATATTCCTACTAGGGGGTTTTGAATTTGGTTTTAGTTATGATTTGGTTTTCGCCTTCTGCTCATTTTCAGCGCAGAATATAGAAAGGTTTCGAATGTCCTAGAATCTCAGAAGCCTTCGTTATATTCTTGATCCATACAGTGCACATCACTTTAGCCCAAGGGCTTGTTCCTATTCATGTCAACTTTTTCCAAATGATGTGCATAACCTATCCAAATGGACATTACAATTTATTTAAGCTTTATTCAACTAATGTGTCAAACTTAACAAACAATCTATGATCCAGCCATTTGGTCTCCATATGAATATATGGTTATTTCGGAATTTTTTTTATGCCCTTTACGAATTACAACTTAAGTAATATGATTTTGTCACGAATGTGCGATCATGTAGGAAATGACACATGATTAGGTTCCCATAAAAGCAAGTGAATGTGCATAAAAAGAAGTTAATGTATGCTCTTGTAAAAAAGAAACATTGGTAACAATTGTAAGTATAAAAACTTTCAAATGCAATTCTAATAAATAAAATAAACATAAAATGTACACAATTAAATGAGGAGTGCAAATAATTTTCTCTCAAGGATGGGTTTACTTACCCAAAATCTATATCTACTCATCTCTAAATAGACATGACTAAGAGGATTTCTATTCATATAAAGCACCAAAGAGAAAACACTCTCTAGTTTACATAGGTTTATGCCACCTATCATAGATTCCTTACAACCCAAGGAATCTAATGTCATAAGACCGCATGTCTTGTAATAACAAGTCCACCAACCCAATCACTAGTGTCATACACCCAACCAACTATTTTGTCTTTCTTTTCAACAAGACAAAAACAAGTCTTACATATAGGGATTTTACAATAAGATTTTTGAGTTAGTGTAATCCATACTTCTCAAGCTTAACTATAATAATTATTCAATTACAAACACTTGTCTAGCTACCTAGCAATACAAAAGATATAGAACTTCTCTCACATATTTCTCTCTTCATTTTTTAGTTGGAGACCAAGTATGTTTAATATAAAATAGGTGTGAAACTCATAAACATACAATGGTACAATATCAATGTGTTAAAAATATGTAGTAGATTAACCAACACAAAGATATTCTTACAAACACATATTTATCAGCCAAGCAATTGATACATGCTTAAGATGTTACGTATCATCAGGTGAGGATAAACTAATATGGTGATGCGGGAGCAACTACATTAGCCCAAGCTCTTAGCCTAGTTCATATGTTAAGTTTATTAATTCATACTTGTTTGGGCCACAACGTAATCTAGTGAGTCAAAGAAGGCCAAGGTTGAAAAGCATCCCAAGAATATTCCTTAGCATCTCAACAGTTTTTGTTATTAATATAGGGGTTTCCTAAATAGTTGTTAAGTCATTAATTTCTTAGATTTTCTTTATTGTTTGAAATTATTTTCTTTTGTTTGGTTTTCCTTAATTGCTTGGGTTCCTAATTTATCTAGGGTTTCCATACTTGTCAGATCTCTAATTTGTCTAGGATTCTTTTATTTGTTAGAATCATGATTTGTCAAGACTTCCTTAATTTTAAGAATTCTTAATTTACCAAGATCCTTCTAGGATTAGGATTCCTAATTTAGCAGGATCCTTCTAGGATTAGGTTTTTAAGGATTCTTGATTTACCCAGATCATTCTAGGATTAGGTTTAGCTGTCTATTTAAAATGAGTATTGTTTAAGTTGTAAGCAGACTTATTTTCTAGAGAATAAAAACTCCTAAGTTGTGTGATTCAACTTTTGCATCCGTTATCCAATTCTTGCCAAAGATTGGTGGTGGAGAACCTTCTTGACTGGTGACACAACCTTTAAATCTTGGAGTTTATTTAGCATCTATATTTTGTTTTTGTTCTTCATATTTTTGTTTTTATCCTTTCCTCCTTACCTAAACACTTACTTTTCTCACAAAAAAACCTAAAAATACCAAATTTTATATTTTATATTTTTACATATCACCTTTAATCCGTGCTTGCTCTAGTCCACCACAAGATCCACATCATATGGCAACCTCAAGCACTGGGGGATTTCTCCATCTCAAGTGTGTAATAATGATATTAGAAGGAAGGAACCTAAAATGAGCTAGACAAATTTTATATGGAAGGTGGTTGCCTCCTAATATTGAATTGTTTGTATGGAAGCTTATAAACGTATTCTAGTTGAAGGTAACATGCAATGAAGAGGTATACAGCTTGCATCTAAGAGTTAGTATTGTGAAGTAGGTTATAGTGAAACCATAAATCATCTTTTTGTGCATAGTGAGGTGGTGCAACATTTATGGAGGAAATATATTGAGATACTAAATGTCAATGTCTAGTTTACTGCTCTAGAAGATTTACTAAAATCTTGGTATGCAAAAGCAGCTTGGAATAATCAAAGGAGAGCGATCATTGCTTTGATAGAGGGTGTAATAACATGGAGTATTTGGATGGCTAGAGAATGCTTCTAAAGATGAGATAGTTCATATGGCCATAAGTAGAATATATTATGCTATTCAATACAAACTACTACAATTGTTTGTGTCCTTTAAGATTGACATTCAGGTAAGTTTTTTGATCCACTAGCAGTCAACATCTTAAAGATTCCTATACGTAGGGTTCCAGTAAAACAAGATTATTGGATTAAGTTTTTACCACGTTGGAAAGCTAAAATTAAATATTGATGGCTCTACATTCATGGTAATAGTGTGAGAGGAAGTCTTTTAAGAAATGAAAATGGAAGTATTGTATTTGCATTTGCTGTAAACTTTGGTAGAGGAAATAATGCTTATACATCGCACATACGTTTACAACTATGTCATGAGAGAAATTAGCTCCCAGAAGTTATTAAGTTAGATTTATATTTTTTTTAGTTCAATGTATTAATCAACAATAAAAGCCTTCATGAAATTTGGACTATTTGATATGCAAATGTCTTAATTTAATTTCATCACCTTCTATTGTTACACATTCATATAGGAAGGAGAATGATATAGCAAATAGATTGGTTAACTATGGACACAAAGGAATACGATTAAGTATTTTTGATTTGATGGGCTTATTGCCACAATCTTATGTTTATGCAACTATAGATGATCATCTAGGACTTGGAAATTACAAACCTCATAGGGTTAAGCCTATATACTACCCTTTGTAAATGTTTAGGTACTTTGAATATTTTTTTTATTTTTTATGGATGTATGGTTATATTGTTTTAGATAATCACACTTTTTAAGGGTCAAGTTTATACCCTACTTGTTGTATAGCTTTAAGGTGTGATTTTTATGCCTAACATTATGTTTATGAATAAAATGTCTCAATGTACTGTCTTTGTTTAACAAAAAGAAAAAATGTGTGTTAAAAATATATGGTAGATTAACTAACACAAAGATATTCAAACACTAGCTTTTACTTCCTATCCGTGAGTGTTTAACAAATATAGCAACAAGCTTGAGATCATGCACCACTCACAAATCACATGGCTACACAATAATATACAATAAGTATTCAATTGGTGTGTCAACAAGTTATAACAATAATGTCCAAATCAATTTATATAGTGAGCATCAAACAACAAAGAATGATTTAATGATCAGAACCTTAGTTCACAACTAGCTTAGTGAGGATATGATATTCCAATGAAAGCTCTAGTCCTTGAGCTACAACAAGATTGATGAAGATTTGTATTCAATGACAAGATCAACCAACTACATGATTTTGTAATGATGTATTCTCAAACGGTGAACAACAATGAAGGATTAATGACTTTTATCCAAGAGTTAATCCACAATAATGGCAAGATTACAATATGTAATGTACCTTAAACCGTGAGCCATAAATGGAATCAAACAAGCTCAATGTGAAACAAATATGTTCAGATTTTCTCAATGCAGTGGACAGGGGACATGAATAGTGCAGAAATGTTTTTGTTTGAGCAAAAACCACACTTCAAAGTAGCTCAAATCAACAGAGCAAGCGTCAAGAAAGACAAACCAAAGTAGCTTGGATGATTCAAGAGAGAATGAAACTTGATTCAAGAGTATATGTGTTTGATTTGGTTGGAAGAGATATTCCATTTTTCTGGAAAAGGAACCAACTAAGAGTTTATGTTTTTCACCTTTGGATTTCTTCCGGTTGCTGTGTAAGTAACCTCCCATTAAGTTTGATTTTTTTCATTCAAAAAAGGTCCTTTAAATGGAAAGCTTTTTGCCCTAGGCTGTGAGCATGAGAGAGGAAGAAAGCGATCACGTGATCATTAGAGAAATATGGGGTTGGCTTGGGCCAAGAAGAAAAGTGCTTTGGGTCTAAAACAATACAGCCCAAACACTAATCATTCCAGCCCACTAACAACGAGAGAATAAAAATATATTTTTTCTAAGAGTGTTTTGCATTAACTTTCTAGTTGACACATTATTCTATATGTGAAATCATTTTAAAAGTTATTTCTTTTTATCATCATCAAAATAACTTAAAGAAATACACATATTCCTAACAATACTAGCTTGTTGATAAAAGGATATGTGCTCAAATGTAATTAGTTGCAATCTCTTTATGGTTTGAATTGATTTTTCTCTTGAAAGGAAAAAATTATTTGCATTGGGTGCATGACACCTAGGTTTTAGGTCAGGTTGAATTGTATATCATTAAGCATGTGTCTGTTGTGAGGTAGGGTTCTTTAGGTAATGAGAAATTAGAATCCAATGTGTATCACTATGTAAAAATATAGAGAATTATGTCTCTTTTTCTTTATTAGAGTAATAGTCCTTTTAATCATGTTGATTAAGAAAAGGATAAACATATCTAGGACCTTTTGATTTCAAGTTTAACACCTTGTAAGTGTGCAAGTAGGTGAGAGAGTTAAAAAAAATTAATTTTTCATCCAATTTATTCTAATAAATAAATGATGTTATTTATAAAATTATAAAGGAACCATCCAAGGTGGACATTACTATTTTGAATAGATATGATAGAGATGTTGGCTAACTAGTCATTGTAGTTGAACAATACGTAGCCAAGAAAATGACAGGTTACGAATCTAGTCATAACTAGGTAAGAGTCTAGCCATAACTAGGCATGATTGCTGGAATCTTATGTACACTTTTCCCTTCACCATACTGTCTCTCCAAGTCATTCATCTTTATCTTATTAGCGGTAGTAGAACCAACTAAGTTGTGAAGTGCGTAGGGATATGATCTAGGTTACGGGAATTTTTTTATTTTTTTATTTTTTATGCTACTATAGCTGAAGCAATAACCACAGATATAATTGATAAATACTGAATGATTACTCCATGAACTGTATAACTTTGTCTCAAATTTTGGTTATCTCCAGTTATACTCGGTGAATCACATGGATTAACTATGTTCAGATGCCTACCCTACAAATCGACTTTGCTTCATGCTGAATCATTTTGCCATGTAAATATGCCCACAACTCCATCTACGTACGTATAACTTTTTTTTGCTTGGCTCAATAGAGAGTTGCATGTCGATAATTATTTGAAGCTACCATTGTGTCACTGAATATATGTATCTTAGAGATGTTTGCATCTTATCTAACAATAATTGTGGTTGTATAATGTTGAACATCTATGTACGTATAACTTTATTTTGCTTGGCTCAATAGAGAGTTGCATGTCAATAATTATTTGAAGCTACCATTGTCTCGCTGAATATGTGTATCTTCGAGATGTTTGCATCATATCTAACAATAATTGTGGTTGTATAATTTTGAACCATTTTTGTGGATGCATCCATGAACAATCAGACCATTGATCATGATATCTCTTGCATTTATAAAAAGGAGAAGTGAGATCCTAACGTCAAAAAAAAAAAAAAAAAAAAGAACATAGTGGTTTAATTATTATTCCCTTGTAAATAAGTAAAGTTCGAACATATAATTTAAGTTAATGATAAACTTGAATTCATTTACGTAAAATAAAATTAAAATATTAGACATATATTTATTAAATTCGTCTGCTTTTTTAGCTTGATAAAAGCCTTAATTGTTATCCTACACATGTCTTTAGAATCACAATTGTCCCTTTTTCGCGTACATATTTTTTTTTTCAACTAAAAGCAACCCTTTTCATATGTAGTGAGTTATTATTTTATGATTTAATGCTAATTAAAAAAGAAAAATATTTCAGAACTCAAAAATTGTTGATGGCATTTTTGAGGAAATGGAAGGTGTAATGCAGTTTGTTAAGTGTCCCGGTTCCCCACTGGGTAAAAATGTGAGGAGAAAAAAGTTTATAAAGCATGGATTCCAATTCCCTCAACGACTAGTTAGGGGAGAGTATGACTCATAAATAATAAAAATAAACTTTAAGATAGTATCAAAGCTTAGTAGAGATTTGGGCCCTTACAAAAAGTAGGTTAGGATTCGGTAGAAGTGGGTTAATATTCGGGGTAAGTTGATCATAACTCAAGGGAGAAGGAGCCTAGCAAAATGTACATCAATGATTTGGGCACAAATGATTTAGACCTAATGAAATGGGAGCATATAATTATAGCTCAACCCACAGTTTGTAACATGAGAGTGTTAAGTTTCCAAAGTTCTCACATTTGATAAAATATGAAGAAAAAAATTACAAAAAGATAGGTTTTGAAGGGAGAAACATAGCTCACAAAAAACTAAAAATCAACTCTAAGCTAGGCTATTAGTTAAACCAAGTGAAAAGTGGGCCAATCATAGCTAGGGAGCGAATGGGCCTAGCAAAATGTAAGTCAATGATTTGGGCACAAATTAGTTAGACCCTACGAAAGTAGGTTTATAATTATAATTTAACCAGGATGTGTGATAAGGGAGTGTTAGGTGCCCTAAGATCCTACATTGGTTAAAAATGTGAGAAAAAAAAAAGCCTTGATAAAGCATGGTTCCAACTCCCTTAATGATCGGTTCTTAAGGGAGAAACATGGCCCACAAAAGAACAAAAACTCTTAAGATAATTATTTGAGGTTCGTTCACCAAATTCAAGGGCTAAGTGAGAGATACACGTGATTCAATCACTGTACAAACAAATAATACAGAACTACCTCATGGTAAAAATTTGTAAGACCTCAAAATATCTCCGAGGATCTTTATTCTTTTATACTTTATATGTTTTCCGAAACTTTTAATTTGTTGGTCAAGTTCGAAAAAGAAGGAAAGAAAACATCCAAAAAATCCAACTTGCAGGGGAGGCTAGTGGTCCACTTGGCATGAGAACCTCTCGGTCGACATCCGACTTTTAGCGTTGTCGGTGTCGGCAGTCCCAGGAGCAAGTGGATGTCGAGCTGCTAATGCCACGTCGTGTTCCCTTCGATTCTTTCCGATTCTGCGGTTGAAAAAGGCTGCATCTCTCGTGGGGTAAACACCTTGTCCACAGAGAGGAGAGCGGTCTTTCTCCTATTCTAAGCTTCATCCAAACGATATTTCAAATCACAAAAGTCATGTCTTCAGCTGCTCCTACCTGTCTCTTGGTAGACCCATTCCTTCTTTTTCTTTTTTTCTTATTTATTTTTATAGGTATGCACCTTAGACTACACAACCGGACATCAAATTTACCACAAAAATTAACAAATAATTGACGAACTCATCCCTTGAATTAGTGACAGATAGGAAAGCCACCTTTTTCTCTCTCTCCCCCCACCACCACCCCCCCCCCCCCCCCCCCCCCCCCCGCCCCCCGTTTTTTTTTTTTTGGCCAAAAAGTAAAGTTCCAGCCACTTTTAGAGTTATTGATAAGGTTAATCATATCTGTTGTGTGATTGTAGCCCTCAAATCCTGGCAATGTTGGGGCTCCTTGCATAGATAAAGGAACAACCACTTAAATTCTCTTTCCACATCGATTGTGGAAGTCAATTATTGCGGTGGGTATTCAGCTTTACTAAATATTAGTTTATTGATAATTATAAATTTGTGGGCCTCATTGCATCGTCTTTTCAATCTCCTATATATATGTGGCTTTTAACTTTCAGACCACTTATATTAAAATAAATCTAATTTTTCTAATTAAATATTTCAATCTTTGTTTGATTATTAATCACTCATCTCATCATTTCCTCATACATCTTTGAAAAAAAATATTTGCCATACAATCATCTTTTTTCAACATCTGTCCCTATGTCACGATTACAAAACTCAGTATTTTTGCTTTAATTTCAAAGAAATTTCCCCTCGGATTACGGTTTAGCATCAGGTTCCGTTGTGATCAGTAGGATGTGCAAGAGGAAGCCCGCAGCCCTTGATATGGGCTGACATCCAACTCATTACAGAACTCGGCCATCAAGCCCAAAAAACACACGGATGCTGACACTAAAAGTGATTTGAATATGGGCTTACATCCAACTCATTCATGCATCCATATATGCATTTAGTAGTCCATCCAAAACCTTAGAAATAATCCGTTATTCTCTTAATCTTTTTCCCTTTTCGTTAAATAGAAAGCAAAGGGGGACTATTCCTTTTACGAAATAGCATCTGTTTTTCAAACCTTTCAAAGAAGTTTTAAGCTCTTTTTTGGGCTTTACGATATTAGAAAATTCAAATATGCCTTCATTTCATCTGGACAAACTCTACATTAAGGACTTCTTTAAAACTCCATGACTTTGTCCAGCATATAATTTTCCTTTTCCCCTTAATGTACGTGCTCTAGTCCTCAGTACAAAGACCAAAATACCTCTTCGGAAGGATTCCATGGCTCTGAACTTATTGGCCTTCTTGTCTATCTTGATTTTCTGTAGCCCGTGAGCAGCTTCAACTGCTGCCATCTTTTTTTTTTTTTTTCTTAACTTCTCCTTTTGACTCAACGACTTTGTTTTTAATCTGTTCCATTGTCCTGACCTTAAAGGCCTCTCCTTCTATCTGTTCATGTTCAAGTATGCGATTACAGAAACAAAGCGAAAGAGGCCCTATTTATCATTTTATGCAGGAAAAGAAGTAACTCGACCTCATCCTCAGCCTCCGGGGAAGCTTTCGTCTTGTTGTGCTCTTTTTAAGCGATGGCCAGCTCTGGTTGATGCTTAAACATATGCCAATTTCAGTGTATGTATAATCTCTTCTCGAACATTTCGGTGAACGATATTGATGTATGAGCACTCGCCATGTTCGTTATCATGATAAACCAATGATCTTGTAATCTGATACGACTGTTCTTTCGCACTCGCGAAGACTTAAGTATCAACTTACCGTCAAGATTTGTAGGACTAAGAGAACCAAAGGTATTTCCATCATTTAAAGAAGAAAAAAATAATTTGAAATAAAATAAGAATTCTAAATAATGCAGATCATGTCACGAATACACCACTGAAGATAATTTGGTTTTATTTGTCTATCCAATCTATTTAGTACCTTTTAGAGCAAAATGAATCTAATCAACCTTTTCAGAAAAGATCCTGATCAAGTCATATGAGCTGCGGCAATAGGCTAGCTCAAAAAATAAACTACTATGATAGCATATCGAAATTCTAATAATAACCTACATATGCAGTTAAAAGTAGAAATAGATAGAAGAAAATGTTCCTCCTTGAAGTCAAACTTCTAGACTTTAAATGGATTCTTATTGAACATAAGTTTCGCCAAATATGTAGCTTATTTTTGTGTTATGTAAATTCCATAAATTCTATTTATCTTTACTCACATGATATTTAATACTATATTCTTCAATCGGGCTGATATTAAGTTCTAATTGGATTCATCTTGAGTCAACATGATGAGTCTTTTGCTGTATGGACGTATCTTTTTTATAGATCCATAATAGGATGTTACGTTCCTTTCATCCCATTTCATTGTTTTTAAGCCATGATAAAATTTATTTTAATAAATTTCATATATCTATTTACAAAATCTATTAATTAGGAAGTAAAAAATTCTTATTTCTTATATAGTGTATATAGGATAGAAGCTTCACATTGAACATACATCTCTTATGATAAAACTTGAATAAAAGGAATTCTGACTTTAATAAAATGTTAAGTTTTATAAAGTAAGATTTATAGTCAACTTAAAATTCTAGGACATTAAATGTTAGAATTCATTTCTTTATATTTATGATGTTTAATATATTCTTTAGTAATATAGGACTCATTGACCACATTTTAACGAGTTCTTTTACTATAATGATCAAACTATTAGACTATCATGATGTTGCACAATTTAGCTTTAATGAAAAAGACTAAGGCAATTATGTCCTGGACTAGCAGGCATCATACACAAAAAATCACCCCCAAATACATTCTGACAAACAGAAAATACAGGACACAGATTGTAAGGGGAAAGATGCACCATGCTAGGAAGACTATTACGAGCAGCAGTAGTGGCAGCAATTTGAGCATGCGTCTGTACCCAGAAATTCTCCTTGATGAGTGGTTGGAGGCGTCTCCAATTCTTTGCTATGGTGAAGAGAACAGAGGAAAGCTTCTTGCCAAAACACAGAGTTCGCCGAAAAAAAAAAACTCCATAATCTTCTTGCAGTGCAAACAATGAAGAACAGTTTCGATACCTCTGTGAGGGTTTTCGGCCCCCTCAAAATGGCCTTACAAATCATGTAGCTTTGGCTCCAACGTAATAACAATAAAACGATTTGACTCCAACACCAGAAGCTAAAAACATGGACACGGGCCCAACTAAGCCCAACCTAGATGTGCCATTAAGAGACCCAAAGAACTAACAATAGAACCCAACATAACAATAAAGACACACGGCAGAAAAACCAACAAAATAAAACCCAACACGCTGCTTCTCCAAGACAAGAATTAAACCTTAACCCCGCTCCACTTCTTCTTACCATTAACCAAGAGGATCAATGATGCCCAGAACTATAGAGCAAATATGCTTCAAAGTATTTGTTAAAATCAATAAAAAGTAGTAGCCACATCAGCAACATTTCAGCAATAGATTGTAGAAGAAGACCCAAACACGTGGATGCCGCTGTGTGTTTTTTAACACAAGCGCATGTAGGCCACACGACTGCTATGCATGTTCTAACACAGGCGCGTGTAGCCCATGCGTGACACCACTAAATCACCTAATGCCCAACACAAAGAAGGGAGTGTACTACATGCACTTCGTCTTCAACCTCTAGCCCAAGCCCGTTTTCTCTCTCCTTCAATTTTGAATGTTCTAGTAAATATTTTAAGGCAATTTAAGAGGGATTTAACTTAGAATAGAACGGCCAAGTGATTGAAGAAGAAAATTGAAAGAATCATCAACTCTAGTAATGAAATTTTAGCTTAAAACCTTTAGATAGTTTAGGGCTTTTATGTCCAATGTTTTCAAAATAAATTTGCATCAATTCTTTATAATTATGAGTTGATTTATGTTCAATTTTTAGTCAATATTAAAAGGTGATATGATTATACTCTCAATTCATCTAGAAATATAAGTAGTCTTCTTATTATTCTTTATATTGTTCTTTATGTTTTTATTTTCTTGTATTCTTATTCTCCACATAAATTTTCACAATATTTTGTAGAATTCTTGCTTTAACTTAGTATTAGGTGGTGAGATAGATGTGTAGTGCCAGAATTAAGAAAACAATCAATTTTAGTGGAGGCTTGGAAAGATAGTTGTTATTGTTGATCCTTCTTAAAAATATTAGCTTAAATATTTTATGGGCCTTGGAAGCCATTATTAAGGCTAGAGTTTGAACTAGCATACTTGTAGTGACATTGACATGTTGTATATCTTAGTTTGCAATAGATATGATATATAAAATTATGCCAAGGTTTGTTGCCATAATGAGCAATAGGATTCTACACCAACATTAAAGGCAATATGCATCCTTGATTGGTTGTATTATTTGAGTGCCTTCCTAGATTGCAAGTAGATTTGGAAGGATGACGTGTGTATAAATTGCAATTGCAATGGCAAGAGGCATAGAAGGGGTCCCAAGACCTTGGAAAACATGAGTTAAGTACTTATTTTTCAAGATGCTCTCACCTGCAAGTGAAAGTTGTTCAGTAATACTATCTAACTCTTCAATAAACTTAGTCACCATTTGGTGACCTTTGGTTGCCATCTAAAGATGTACTCAAAGAGCAAAAACATAAGCAGAATTATGGGCCACAAACTCATGTGATAGGGTTATTGTCGTTTAGATGAGGTTTTGCACTTTCAAGTAGTAGCCACAATTGTGTCATTACAAGTGCTAAAAATCCAACCTCATGCATTCTAATATCTAATTTTTCAATCTTGATAGGCTAGATTAAAATCATGAGTGGTGGGCCCTTGCTCATTAGTATTGTTGATGAACTTATCTAGACAAGGGAATGATTTCTCAAGAACATCAAGTAATCCATTGGCTTAAAGGAAAGGCTCAGTTTGAGCTTTCCAAACAAGAAAATTAAGACCTTCTAGACTTACCTATGGTTGAAATAGAGCTCGAGATTGGTAGTGGGAGAGCATAAGTAGTAGTATGAACATTCGTGGTAAAGGAAGCCATTGCAATTTTAGCAAAACTTGGATCCAAACAAGGGGCTTTCATTAAAAACCTAAATTGATGCCTTAAGGGTTTGTTGACTTTACAAAACTAGAATTTTTTTGTCATTTAAAATGAACCCTATATGAATCAAAAGAAGCTTTACAAGTATGGAATCATTAACTCAATCAATCCCTTCAACATATTGGGCTCATAATTACCAAAGCAAACTCTTTACTATTTATGTTATATACAAAAACATATAGTGTATTTCTCCTTGTGTATGTTGATGACATTATTTTTATAGGAAGTCTTATAGCACAAATGTCAAAGATCCTTGAATAACTTAAAACTAAATTTGATATCAAGGATTTAGGTGACTTAAATTCTTTTTTCAGGAATTGAAACCAAATATTCTTCTAATGATCTTTTTTCTTTATCAAGCAAAATTTACTCATGAAATAATTTTTCAAGCCAAAATGAGTAAAGCTCAAGGGGTATCTACATTGTGTACAATAATTCATCCATCATCCATAAATATGGTGAACCATACTTAGATCCCATAACTACCATAATATTGTTAGATCTCTTTAATATTTAACACTCATATGACCTAATATTTCATATGCTACCAACACCACATGTCAATGCATGCATGCCTCACTCTTACTTATTAGACATTTGTAAAGTGTATTTTATGATTTTTGGTAGAAACACTAAGATATGAAATTCAAATTAAAAAAAATTAACCAATAACCTCCATGCACATTCTGATACTGGATGGGTTGGCAATTGTGATGATTGTAAATCAACTAGAGGATTTTGTATTTTTCTTGGAATAAATATCATTTCTTAGGATTCTAGAAAATAAAATACTATTGCTTTCTCTAGTATAAAGGCTGAACTAAAATTTCTTACTGATATTACTATAGAACTTATTTGGATAGAAACTCTATTACAAGATGTACATGTTTTACAATCTAATCCTTACACATTTTGCTATGGTAAATTATCAACACTAATCTCACAACTAATCCTATTTTCCATGTAAGAAAAAAACATGTAAAAATTGATTTTCACTTTATTCATAAGAGAATCAAAACAAAGAAGCTTTTGTACATTTCATTTCTTTTGTTGACACAACTAACATCTTCACAAAAGGTCTTTCCTCCATTCAATTCCAACTGCTTTAGAATAAGCTTAAAGTGTAGAATGACATATTTGCTTAGGGGATGTTAAAATAAATAAAAAGTGTAACCCACATCAGTGCTATGTTAGCAAAACATGGCAAAAGGAGACAAGAACATGTGGATGCTTGTTATGTGTTTTTTTAACATGGGCACATGTAGTTGACATTCTTATCGTGTATGTTCTAAAATGGGTATGTGTAGCCCACTTGCAATACCACCAACGCACCTAATGCCAAGCACAAAGATGAGCGTGTGTGCATGTATTACACACAAACTCCATTTTTAACATTTGGGAATGTCAATTAGGAACATGCATGATACATATAGCCTTTAATGAATGGACTCTCTTAGTTTCCCTCCTAACTTAATCTAATTGAGGTCATTTTGACCTATGACACACAATCTTAAGTATCGTCATTTTGAGGATCTATTATGTTCATTTTTTTTATAATAACTCCACCATAAGTTTTCTCTACAACCTTTATAAATCAACCCTACAAGGGCCAACAACTAACTATGTTATTAATCATATAAGAGTTACAACATAATTAAGTCGACTTAAATGTTGCTCAAGCATCTTAGAAATCCATGGATGTTCATGAATTTTCAAATACCTTTGCTTAAGAACAGATAGAAAATTGTACAAACTCTCATGAGCTTGGTATACTATATTCTTTTCTAACTTCAATCCTAAGGCTAATGCATATAGCATAACAAACCACCAAGGCCTAGAATCACCTATATTGAAGTTATCATCATTGAGCAGAATATTACATAGCTTTAAGCACCTGCCATTAGTGTTGTAGCCTTTAACATAAGGCACTCACGCCATAATAACCTTCCCTTCATCACAAACTCACACCAAGCAATACCTTATGCTAATATAATGCCCCCCCCCCCCCCCCCCCGTTAGATCCCCTAAATTGTAAAGTGAACAAGGATTGGTTTTCTCCTTTTATAGAAAATCTATGATAGCTTTTGGAGAAGTCATACTATATGACAAACCAATCCCATCTATATAATATATTAAACACAATAATCTCTACTCATTTGTCAATTCCCTTTCATCTATGGGTTCATATAAGGATCACTCAATGAGCAATATATTTCCTTTAAAAAAGACCAACCATTTCTTCATTGAACAAATAATTCTCATAAATAACTCCCATTTCCAAAAGACATATTATGTTCTTTTTACTTTTAGGTCTCATTTACCCCAAATTAAGACATAAATGTATGCCTCACACCTATGTCAAATAATTAGTCCATCCATAAGGATTCCAGAGGTGAGAAAATCAATATACCTACCATATTCACTTCCTAAACATGTGTAGCATTACTCAATAGTTTTTTTATCAAGACAAATTCCTTTGCCTTGGTTCATATGGATATTTGAGACCATGATTGAATTTTAAATTATAATGGTGCATGATATTTTCCTAACTACTATTAATGATCTTTGTTGAACCATAGACATTTTCATGCAATTTAGAAGTCAAGACTTCAAACATATTAAAAAATTTGTTGCCATGATCGCCACTCAGTTTGGCTTAATTGAAATTAAGTGTCTTGATAATGTAGAAAACCTTTTTTTTCCCCTCCTTTTTAAATATGGTTATGCCTCTTTTTTCAATTTTTTGATAAATATTTGTGACAGTTCTTATGTTTACAAAAGAATGGAGTTAAGAAGTGAAAATATAGAGATATTCTTGAGATGTTTTAGGCATTAGAATTTCAAGCTTATATTCGTAAGTGAATTTGAGGAAAGTACACCTTCATTTCAAGAATCATAAAATTTATTCTTTTCTCACATCTTAGATGGTCAATGTCCTTTTGGGAGAACGTATAGAAAAATCTCCAAGCTAAAGCACTTTTTTTCTTTTTTACTATTTATGTTATGTCACTACTTTTTGCATAAGAGTCATAAAAAATCCAAGGAAAAGCCTAGAGAAAGGCCGAAAGTATGTCCAAACTAAAGTAAGAAGACCCCACTATTGTTCTAGATCAAGATCTAGAAATACGTTGACAACTAATTGCATCCCACTATCATATTTTAGGTCCTCAATGAACACACCTAGATTTTCCACTAAGGTTTTGTCTCTTTCCTTAGGCCAAAAAATTGGGCATAATAGTAACTTTGTAGCTTAACAAGAAAGAGAATCAATTATCCTAAATTTATTCACACCCATCTCACTAGCATTATATTTTTGATTCTATGATCATTCCTCTTCAATTGGTTATTGTAAGGTAATATTGTTTAATCTTCTACAATTCTTTAATAGCACACATAACCACGAGTTCTAAATGCTCCAATCCAAATAATATAATTAGAAATGGTAGAAGGAAAAAAAAAACACATTTAGATGAAGAAAATAGGCAAAACATTTGCCTGAGTGTTTTCTAAAATGCTTGGTGCATAAGTTCTTCTAGAAATGGTAGATCTTTTATAAGAGATTTACCATGTAAATCTTCTATTATGAAAATTGGCTTGGTCACAATATATGTTATCTTTATATATGTACAAGGCATGGCTTATTGTGATGATTTTTAATTATGGTTATAACTATTGCCTTGGATATTTGTTGAAATGCACCGCATCAAGTAATCTTCATTTCTTTATTTAAATATGGCATCTTGAAGAGGATTTGAGAATTTAAGTGAAACAAAACCTATGGGGAAGATAGAAGAATAAAAGTGATATCATGATGGCTCTTCTCGATTGATTTGTATTATAATTTATGTAGTTTTTAATTTGAAAGTAAGTCACAATTATTTTTTAGTGTACTTGGATTGGGAAAATTTGGCAAAGTATCCTTGTACAACAAGGCCCTTATAGGATCATCAATGATTAGAAATATGAACTATAATGAATGATTAAAGTAACTAAGTGAAATGATTTAGTTATAAAGCTTTTTAAACTTTCTTTCTTAACATGTGTTTATTGTATATGGTCTAAACAAAATTGTAGACATTTTCAAAATAAGATTGTTAAAATACTAATTTTATTGGTTAGAATTAGGAAAGTAATACATGAGAAAAGATTTCTATTTATGAACATTAAACCATTTAAGGAAAATTTTTGTTATATTATAATTGGAGGATTCTAGACCTAATTTTCTCTTACATGAATTGTAATAATGGGGTATGCCTTTAAGCTTTTGTATTTTGTTAGTTTTAGATGAATAAACTCACATATTCATCAAGAAAAAAAGAAAAAGAAAAGGGTCCTTTTGGGATGTGCGTCTTAGAATCTAGTTAATCTACTATACCTTTCCTTATGGAATAAGTAAAATCCAGTAATTCTATTTGATAGAAAAGGTTGTATGGCTTGGAGTTGGAAAGGCCTTATCAAATTAAAGCCTAATTTTACCTTAGATCTTTATAGGTTTGCCTATTGTTGCAAAAAAAATTACAAGGACCTATAACGAATTAATGAAGAGATGGATTGGTATGATCTAATTTAGACTAGTGGCATCAAGAAATATAATTTGATTGGATATCTAATTTGTCAAGATTAACTTTCTACATTAAAGAAAATTTTATGATAACTCCTTTAGTTAATTTATATTATGATTTTTGTTAGTCTTCGGATGAAAATAGGAATCATTTCTATCGTAATCCAAGAGGAATCATGGCTGTTGACAGTGGCATTTGGCTAGATAGTCAAGTCAGCAAAAATCTAGCCATCGACAATATATCAAAGAAGCGAAAGGGAGTAAATGATTAACAAGTCTAGCATAGGCCTGTTTTTGGCAGAACATCAACCGAAAAAGTGGCCAAAATGGTGTTTGGTTGTAGCAATGAGTTAGGCTACAATCGGATCTGGCATGAAGGACATGCACAAGCAAACATGGAGCGAACATACACCAATGAGTTTCTCTTAGGTATTTTTAACCAATCTTGTTAAGCATTTCAAGCAATGTTTAGTGGTGTCTCTATTTTGTGATTCCAAGTTCTAAGGAGGTTAGAAATTAATAAATATTGTTAGTGTTTGGACCTAGTTTTTTTGCATGTGGTGAATTTTTCATTGGTTTAGCATTGAAGAGATGGTGTGATATGCCATCAGGGATGATGAAGATGAAATTAAAGCAATATGGCTCTTGGTTGGTTTTGTTTTGTTTTATTTAGTGCTAATTATTTTACCATAATGGAATTGTGGAAGTTTTTACTAGATTTTATTAGACTTCTTTATATCAGACTGTTATAGTTTTATTGTGTACTCTATTAGGTATTTGGGATCTATTAGTCATGTATTTGGTTAGTGTTTAGAGTTCCAATAAAATGTTAATATTTTATGAAGTCGATGTTTACACTCCTAAATGGGGATGGAAGAGGTGTTCTTCTTATATTACCTTCATTGTTGTCTTTTGATAGTAACAGAGGGATAGAAAATTTTGTTTATTATACAATTATCTAGGATATCTTAGTTATGCATTTGACTAAGGCATATGGTTCCAAGGAGAGGCTAATATCTCAAGAGATAGCTATGCTCCTAAATGAGGATTTGAGGAGGAGAGTTGTCTTCATCCAATGCTTCTAGTATGTTGTCAATTGACAATAACATATAGGAGAGACAAATTTGTATGATATTAGGAGCAAAAGGTAGAAGAAGGAAAATCTCAAGTGATAGTCTCAAATTACTAAGATTATAAGATAGAAAAGCAATTTGGGAATCACTATTGACCTCAAGAGTAAAGTTATTTTTTAGAAAATTTTGATTCTTTGTGAGAGGTAACACTACATATGTGGAGGAGGTTGAGATGGTTTTCTCTTTATTTTGGATTCCACACGATTAGATTGGTTGATTGACACTAATATATAAAGTACCTTAATTTTAGGTTTAGTGAGACCTAAGAAATTTAGGGTGTGATAGACTCCAAGGCCAAACTAATATTTTGGTGAAGAGTGAGATAATGATTTGAAGATTGCTTATGACATAGACATTTAGAGATATTTAGGAAGAACTTGATAAAGCTATAGTTAAAGGGGAATTGAGAGATGAGTAAACATTACTATGTAGTTGTTATGCCTAGGATCACTTAGATAGTTGATATTATTTTTCTAGTTACTATGCTAATAATCATATAAGTAGTGAGACTCATTTTCATCTTTAATCACTTTATTGTTGAAATGTCCACAAGAAAGTAGTTTAATTTCATGAGACATTCCCAATGTGAGCTCATGCTGAGGGAGAACTTAAAATGGTGTGAGCAGTTATAACTAACTATTAGATAATGCACCATATGACATTGACAATTATAAAGTGATGTGATACATTCTCCTTAGTGATCATGAGGACTTGGATATAGGTGATATTGAGTTTTGGTGATAGTTTATATTGCACTACATTGGTGCATGAGATTTGACGTTAAATGAGAATATGATGTATGGGTAGAGGAATTATAATATTGGGATATGTTTAGTTGTGACATAGGTAGGGGATTTTAAATTTGATTTTCTCTTAAATAAATTATAATGTTAGAGTATGATCCTAAGTTTTTGTATTCTTTTATTCTTCGATAAATAAACTCATATTCTAAAAAAAAAAAGAGGATCATACAAATTTCTATTATTTCTCAGATAATGATACTTGAAGCTTTGCAAATTCATAAGCATGTATGGATTTGTGAGATCCTCGAACAACAAATGATACCTAAGTTAGAATGTAAAAAACCCATGGCTGGAGTGCTTCAGCCGAATTCAAGCTGGATAGAAACTAGAACAAAAACAGAGGAGATTGCAGGAAAATTCTTTCCCTTGTTTTTAACTGTTTACATTGTATTATATTGAATACAATGACTAAATGGTTTGCAAGCTGATTTAAGCTGACGTGGGCTTACGCTTGTTTAACACCAGCTTCCGTTAGCCCTCCATCAGCTTTACCTTCCTCGCCTTCATTTTCATCATCCCCTTTCTTTTCACTCTAATCATCCTTGTCTTTTGCTTCATCATTCTCAACCTGACCATATGTTGGGTTTTACACCACATTCATCCAACACCATGTTTGAAGGTACCGGCTACGCCCAATCCTCGCACGCGTCAGACGTATCATCTTATCGATCCCCTGAGAATTCTGATAATTACCATTCTCATCATCTTCGTATTGATACTCGACATTTTTACCGTGACTTGGGTACGATACGACATCACCGTCCTACACTGCCAACTGTTCACACAAAAACATGAACAAGCGGATAAGACTTGTGGCCCCCTCTCTCCCACCTGCCACGTAAGCCATAACTCCAAATATGTCGATCCCAGATAAGGACAATCTGACCAGATCATATGCCCCATCTCAGATCGTCATGTTCCCACCTAATAAATGCAGACAGTCGAACCATTTCTCAAGGTGCTCCTAAAACAAGGAGGATGCACTACCTATACTAAAACATTTTAATGCTGCTTTGTTAAATCTGAAACTTTTACAACACAAATCGACCCACATCTTTGCACATATAAAAGCTCATCATACACTATGCTAAGGCCAAAAATAAAAATAAAAATTTTCATACATGTGCATAAGCACTGCACAAAGCGCACATCATTAATCCATTGAGCCCACTTGCATGTGCATTAACACTGCACAAAGTCATAACTCATGCAGCATTTTACATGGGGACCATTAAGATCAGGCACCAAGTTGCCACCTATCTTGCAAAATGACACCCCTTGTGGCATCAATAATCTGGCCACTCGTTGCATTAAAATATATAGGCCCGCTTGTAAAACAAACAATAAATGCAACTGTCCATGCACATGCGAAAAATCATTCAAGCATAATACTTATAAAACACGTTACACTAAAACAGACTAAATCGTTCACAAATAAGGGGGGAAAAAAGAGTCATAATGCAACCTAATCGAAGCAGTATTCCTGAAGACTCCAAGTTCCAAGATTCAAAGTTAAACAAGGATTTCTTCTTGTCATGAAAGCTTATTTCGATAGGGAGAATTTTACAAAGAATATTTAGCAAGCACTAACTTTATTTATTTAGCAACTCACTTAAAAGTTTGTGCTGAGAAAACCGGTGCTTATTGCCTTCTTCCGACATGACACTTAACCTAAAGTCCAGCAGATAATAGTACGATCCACATCATGTTAGTTTGTACCGCACTTGTATATTTAGGTATATATTGATTCATCCTTTTTCGTGTAAGTATTTGAACTCATTTTACACAAGTTGAATACGAGTTAAGCATTTTTTCAATCAGTTGTCTTTTATTAGTTTGTTTTAATTTTGTTTAGTTAAATATAGAGTATATGGAGTTTAGGAAGATCCGAATTTGAGACTTCTTCTATCTCAAATCACAATAACTCTAGTTGAACTACTACGTGTTGACGACTTGTTTGGATTAGATCCATAGGAAACATTACAAAAGCCAAAGCTGGTGATTGTCCTGGCCACAAGGACAACCAGTATCACCTCTAATCGTTGGACATCCATAAGGATGACATCATAGTTTGACACCCTCGAGTGGACGTACAATTTGCATTTGGGTAGTGTACCACCATTTTCAAAAGCTTGCATAATGCTCGTTTTTGGGTAAAAATGTGTTCTTTGATTAACAGTTACCACATTTCGGCTTTCAATGAAAGCATGTAAAATACAACTAAAAATATCATTTCGGAACTCTTACATGGAAAACTACATCCCCCGGTTAATTTATCTTGGATAAGTTAGACTTTATCTGATTTTCCAAACATGTACGGGCACGTATATTGGATCTTGGTGATTAAAGGCAAATTTTGTCGTATAACCTTAGTAATGGAACATTTTTGTAATTTAAAACCCGAAAGGAGTTGTTTACATCACGAGGCACACTTTTTATCCAATTTCATAAAAACTTTTAATGGATGATCATAATTGCAGGAAAGTACTAGTCAAAGGGATGAGTATTAGCCCTTTTAAAGATTAAAGGACTAAGTACTGAAGAACGTTTAAGTTTAGTAGAACTAAGTGTTTTCTCCGAAATGGTAGTTCGAGATCACCATGTTTTGAAAATCATAATCTGGTAAGTTATATGATTGCGTAGATCATATGTATGATACTTGGTTCTTGCAATAAAACGATAGTTTAAGAGGCTTAAATGTCACAAAATAGTAACTTAGTAATAGTTTTGCTAAATGAATATTAGTTGGAGAGGATAAATATATTTATATAATTAGTAATTACTCCTAATTTTGAACCATTCCTCATTATTTGGATCGTAAGAACACATCAATTGACATAACAAGAAGTATTGTTTATGGCATTGTCGCTAACAAGTAGCACATTAAACCTTTATTCTTGAATCCTAGTTCACATAAGTTTATAATTGAATTTTACCAAATGGAATAGCTACATATCAAGTGATATCCAACTATATGCTTATCCAAACATAAGACGAAAGACACAGTAGGGTTCTTGAATAGAGAGGAGAAGTCCTCTTTGAAGTTTTGCGAAACTCTTAATTGGACAGTGTAAGTTTTATTGGTTACTACTAGATTTTACTAGACAGTTGTTTTGTGTATAATAACTCTTACACAATCTATTCTAATTGGTCAAGATTATGAAGATGACGTGTTGGGGTGGGTGGTGTTGTGAAGGGAGACACTGTTAGTTCAGTTATATCTTATGAACCCTCACTTCCTACCCAGTTGTGACCCATTTTAATATCAGTTGTGGCTTGTCTACTAAAAGGTGGAAGTTGACTGTATAATTTTTATTTTTTATATGGTAGGTTTCTTGAATGTTTCTCCACGTGGTAATAAAATAGGTCATTTGTTGTTTATAATCCCAAGTTCGTAATAAACATTTTTTTTCACATTGTATATCCATTATTTTCTTAAATAGATTTTGTAATCTCAATATTATCATACAGCGCGACTATGATCTTTGATTCACGAGACAAGCCACATTTTCTCAATAAAAAATTTATCCCTAACTAAAGAGCCACTTTTGGAATTAGACTCCAAGCCTATTTTTATATTGTATCAAAACTCAAGTCAATCCTCTTTAATTCTTGTTTAATTTTGTGTTCATTAAATATGCTAATTTGCTTTTAAATTTGGGCTCATAAGTATGCTCAGTATATAAGAGAATGCTAAAAACAAAAATTTCAAATAGAAAGATAGGTCATGTTTAATTATTAAAAAAAATGTTTATTCAACTAAAAAACTAGTTGTTGAATTAAACTTTAGACCTATTTGTAATAAATCAGACCCCAAAATCATGCTTTGTGATAGACAATATATTCTTTGAGTTAGGAATTTGTAATATTTAGTGAAGGTGAAATGACCTTCCTACCCTTAGGGATATTTGGATTAGAATAGGTTAAGAAGGGAAATATTGTAAATACCCTTCTTTAGTGATTAAAAGGTTAGGAATCGGAGAGAGAATGAGAAATTGAGCTGTGAGATTGTGTAGAGAGAGTGAGTCCACACAATAGCATGCTACTACTGCACGGGTATTGTAGCAATTCAGCTTGCTCCCCAATGACCTTGTTTTGTACTCCAGATGTTCTTAATGAGAAGGAGAAGGGGTCGGCAATGGTGACAGTGGACGTAGGTATGCTCTAGCCGAACCACTCTAAAATATGTGTCCTTTTTGTGTGTGTGTGCCTAGATCTTTATATTTCGCATAAAATCGTGTGATGTGTGTTCTTGTTGGTGTGCTTGCTTAGATCCTAGCTCTTAGAGCTTTTACCAAGAACCTAACAAGTGGTATTGGAGCCAAGTTGATGGGTTTCGAAACTAGAAGCAATGCATGGGTTAAGTGGGGCTTCATTTTTGAAGTTTGAAGAATTGCATGATTTTGGGCTAGATTGAGCAAGATCAAGCTAGATCAGCACTTATAAAGAGATAAATGACTTCTCCTTGGTGTTTTCTTGAAGATTTGGCCTTTGATCGAAAGCTTTTCAAGGTGTTTTTTAGTAGGTTTGGAGGAAATCCATTTTGGACCTATTTGAACTTGAAACGGCCGAAAGAAGCTATTTTTGGAGAAAGGGAGGCTAGATTGGGAATCAGGGCATCTAGATCTACAAATTTGGAGTTTTTCACTCAAAACGGTGAAAGTTGGTCATTGGATAGCCGCCATATGCGGTGGGTCATATACAACTCGATTCGGGACCCGAATAGAGAGGCACGGATCTGGGTCTGGAGCGGACTGGATTAGGCGCGCAAGTGATCCAGTGTGAAAATGGATTAGGTGCGTGAGCACACACGCAGCGCAGTGGCTCGAGTGATTGGATCGGGCACATGCAGTACATGTGCGTAGCAAGCTGGGGGTCAAAAAAGGTCCATGGATCTAGGTATGGATCGAGTATGATCAACTAGGTCAAGTCCAAGTCAATGGGTCAGGAGGATCTGAATCAAGTCAAAAGATGCACCAAGTTGGATGATCCAAGTTGTAGGCCGAGTTGAGCCCAAGTTGCACAGGCTAAAGAGTTGGGCCTTAAGCAAGCCCATAGTATGGTACAAGCCCACTAGATACGGGCTTCTACAAGCATACCAGAAGTTAGGTTAGTTAGGCCCAAGCCCACTGAAATAGGCCGAGGTTGTAGGTTAGGAAGCGGGCAAGGATGTCGGGCTGGGTACAAGCCCAAGTTCGCTAAGTCGGGCTGAGAATTGGGTTGAGTTGTCAAAATGGGTTAGGTGTGACTCGAATTCTAGTATCTGTCGGATCACAGATGAATAGCCGAAAAGAGTTTGGTTGATCTGTGCTGATCTATGATGTTTGAGAGAAAGATAAGGGTGGCCGAATGATTTGTTAAAAATTTTTGTTCCAACCCTAATGGCAGATCGATGAATGACAACGGCGTGTGGTCAGAAACGCTAGATCGGGTTGCAAATGTCACGAATGATGGCAAAAATCTAGCAACCGATGGCATATATGGAAATCCAAGGTGTAAAGGAGATAAAACGGTTGAACAAGAGGTGATTGGCAGTGGAAATCAGCCGGAAAAGCGGCTAAAAATGGTGAAATCAGTGCCGGGTCGTGAAGTGGGTTAGCCCGGGGTACAACATCGGGCATGTGAGATGTATGCGCATGACTACGCAAGGTGTGTGACATACATGCGTAGGGTGTGCATGAAGCCCACACGCAGATAGAGAATTGGCGCATGAATTCCACGCATAGGCTAGAAAATTCTCATGTATTTTTTAGCCAGTCTTGGAGATGATTTTAAGTAGTGTTTTATGGTATAATTAGATTGTGATTTCAAGGTTTAGGAAGGTTCAAAAATGCAATTTTTTGGAGAACCTATGTTTGAATATGGCTAGGTTATGATTAGTTTGGCATTGAGGGGTTGATTTAATAGACCATCAAGGATGACAAAGATGGAGTTTAGAGCATGGTATTGCTTGGTGCCTTTGCCTTAATTTTTTCAATGCTAATTATGGTCATATGATTAATAATGTCTTTGTTGCTTTATTAGTGGACTTCTTTGAATTAGATTGCTTTGGTTTATGATATACTCTGCTAAATATACAGGATCTATTGGTCATGTGTTTGATCAAGGGATGATTCTAAAGGTGAAAGTCAATTTTTTAGGGGGTTGAGGATTACGCTCTTGAATGGGGATTTTAGAAGTGTTCTTCGTCCATTGCCTTCGATGTTGTCTTTTGACAAAAGTAAAGGAGAAATAGTTTGTTTATTCTGCTGTTTTTCAAGATCTTATTAGCTATAGGTTTAGCTATAAGATTCCAAGGTGGAGGTTGATATAGGGTTTGAGGGGGAGAGTACTCTTCATCCAGAACTTCCGAATACATTGTCAATTAGACAGTGGCAGGCAGAATTAGACAAGGGTTATATGAGATTAGAGGCAAGAAGTACAAAAAGGAAATCTATAGTGATGGTTTTGCACTATTGAGGTTGGGAGATAGCAAGACATTGAGGAATCATTGATGGACTCATGATTAAAGTCATTTTCTTAGAGAATGTTAGATTCTCTTGGAGAGGTTACACTATATATGTGGAGGAAGTAGAGATTTGTTTTTCTTTGGTTTGGATTCCACATGATTGGATTGGCTGGTTGACTTGAGTTAGGTGAGACTTAAGAGATTTGGGGTGTGTTAGACCCTAGGGCCTAGATAAGGCTGGATATTGCCCATGGAACAAACATGAGTCGTAAGAGCATACATGAGTTAGGAAATAATTCTTTGCAGTGAGATATGGACACGAACATAGTGGTAACCCTATGATGGTTGGAGTATTACTGGTTGCTTCACAGTTGGCTTATTGACTTGATTAGTGGTATGAGTTGTCATCGGAATGGTGTTATCCATAGAAGCCCAAGGATATAGTTGTTGTGGCAAGGGTTAAAGTGTTCATGAGGTTGTGAAGTTTTCCTAAAGGAGTGAGATTAGAAATTCTAATGGACCATTCAAGGATGTTGCATTGTTTAGTAAGGATACCCTTCATTGGCGATGGAGGAAGAGCTTGAGAAGCTGAGGAAGAGACGTCTTCTGATGTAGTTGATATGCTTATCATGATGGTGGATTGACGTTGAGAGCATGCTCAATAGTTAGATGGCTCAAGGTTTTGTATGCAACATTTCACCTATTATGTAAGGATGTTGCACTAATTATTTTAGATTAGGGGGAGAATTGTTAGGAATTTGTAATAGTTAGTGAAGGTAAAATGACCTTCTTAATCCCCAAGGATATTTGGATTAGAATAGGTGAAGAAATGTAATATTGTAAATACCCCTATTAAGTGATTAAAGGGTTAGGAATAGGATAGAGCTGGTTGGTTGGTTTGAACGTGAGTGAGGAAGAGTGTCTCTACATAACAGCGGTTTGTTGATGTGCGTTACTGTAGTTCTGGCCAGCCTTCCTGCAGAGCTTGTATTGTACTCTAGATTGTTTCTAATAAGAAGGAAAAGAGGTCAGCAATGGTGACAATGGACTTAAGCATGTTTGGCTGAACCATTCTAAAATCTGTGTCTTCCTCTATGTGTGTGTACCTAAAGTTCTATTTCCGCATAAAATCATTTGATGTGTGTTCTTGTTGGTGTATTTGCTTGGATCCTAGCTCCCAGAGCTTTTAACAAGAACCTAACAATCTCTCTATTAGATGTGAAGTGGTAAAATGAGTTAATTGCTAAAATGATAGTAGAAGGGGAAGAAACTGAAGAAGCAACTGTGGACACCGTAAATCACATCATCCATAAGCCAATGAACTATTATTATGTCCAGTAAGTACAATAGGAAGCATCATCGGTTCATACGATTAATCAAGCACTAGCAAATCCACGCATGAATATTACACAACTTAGATAGCTGAATAGCTTTGATCATCTTCCGCCGGACCCTGAGAAAGAACGGATAATACAACAAACGCTCCAAATAGTACTGCAATAACGGCAGTGAAGTTGACAAGCAGGGCCTCTGAGCCATACTTGGCAAGTCCTGAATTTTCCAGGAAAGTAAGCTTCTCTAAGAACCCTAGCCCAGAATTGGCGACGGCCAGCGCGTAAACAGTCAGTCCAAATACCACATGCCAAGGGAGAGTGTCGCTCCTAACCCCAGCAGGCCCTCCAGGATAGAAGAAGATCAGGAACCCGTAAATCCACTGCAAAAAACACGTACTATAATCGATCAACACCAAAGTTACTGGGGCCCTTTACAAAAAGGTTCTTCCAAGAGTAAGCTCTAAGTAATCTGCTACAAGGGCAAGTTGGACAAAAGGACCCATCCAACCCCTACTTTCCCCAGGAACCAGAAGTCATATTTTCTTAACTTGCAAAATACGGGCAAGTTTGAATTTCTATATTTATACCTCCTTCCAGTAGAACTGTGTTAACCGCCCAAGTTTGATTTTCAAGATAACAAAGAAAATTGTAAAATCTCCGGGAGGTTTTCAATTTTTTCCATCTTTCTAAGAAGAAACACTAAATTAATACACGAATAATTGAATAATGATGATTAGTTTACCTGAATAGCATAGAGGACAATAATCGCAATCCCAAGCCAGGAGTGCAAGCTATAGAGATTAGCGATCCCGCTTTCGTTATGGTACTTGAAGGCACAATAAATTCCCACGATTCCGAGTATCAGAGCAACAGCATGGAGCACGAGATGTATCAACTTCTTTGCTTCTTTCCTCAGAGGAAGTGTTTTATAACTTATAATGGCTGCAATAATTTTTACAGGAAATTAAAATCTACCATATATAGCAGCAGTTGAGAAAGGAATATCCATTCTAGAGATGTCATATTAATTACCTTCACCTCCAATGATAATTAAGCCTATCAGCATCAGCACAGGATGAATCTGTGGAAAGCAATGACGTGTGAAAGTCAAGTAAATGTACACCAACTAATTTAGTGGTAAGTTAAATTTTTTAGTCTCAACTTTCATATGAGTATGAGTTTGGGTGGGTAAGTAATGAAAAAGAGAAAAAAAAAAAAAAATAAAGAATTATGACCTGCACCACGTTTCGTGGAACGGGTATCGCGACAAAGTTCGAATAAGACCAGAAGAAAAAACAGGAAACATTGCACTGATCAAGACAACTCAAATTTGCCCGTACTCATAATAATAAAGAAATGAGTCGTATTCCAGACAATACCTTATTCTATATATGATTCTGTAGAAAGACGCTGTCATAGTAATAGTTCCGAAATCCGTCTAAACTTTAGTGATTTTCCACAAGAAGGAGCACTTGTCAAATTCCAGGAACTTTCTCGTATCAAATACTAGTGTTTACTGACAAAACACTAACAACAAAACAACTTCACTTTCGGGAATTTTGGGGAATACGAGATCATGTTAAGGCTCGATGAGTGACCACGCAGAGTGCCAAAACCAATGAGAAAACTCCACAAAGGCTAACAACGGTACGCGTCCAGTCTTTAATTTGGCACCACACGCACGTTGGAGGACGTGAGTGTTCAGGATTGCTCCAAAAAAGATAAGCCTTAGGCTCGCGAATCATGGATGAAGAAAGAAATCTGATGCCTCAGTAATTATTCCATTCAATATGGGTAGGTGACTCGACACCATAAAGATGCATATTTCAAATGTTAGTTGAAGTTTTTTGGGTCACCGATGTGATAGAAAGTGAAAAATATGATTTGTAATGAATATTGTATTTATAAAATACTACTTGTACAACTAAGGAAGTCTTTGTTTAATTGTCTACTAATTTATTTTTACAAGAAGCTTGACTTTGTATCTAAAAGAGCATAGAGGACGTTGAACACCATCACATAGTGCAAACGTGACTCCCCCCACTTAGAGTCATCTCTAATCTATTGAACTTATTCTACAATTACGTCCACCTCAAATGGATATTCACCCCAAAATCTATCAAGTTAGCGTAGATGAACAGCCACTTTCTATTCTTTTTAGGATGTCATCCAATTTTCTACATCTAGTGGTCATGCAATTGTCTATCTAACTTTCATTACTCATAATAGTATATTAACCTTATTTTTGCAAAACTAAACAAGTTATTCCTATAAAGTATTCCTCATAAGAAATAAAAATCCTCTCAAACTTTAGACATTTTATTTAAGAAATCTTTGTATCTTGCATATTGAAGATCAAATCATTTGTTAAATATTTATCTTTTTGTTTAAGAAAATAAAACGATGTCGTCAAAATCCTTTACCAGCATGACCAATTATTTTCTTGAGATCTAAAAATTTTTGGGATCGCAGTGCTTTTTCCCTAAAGTCTGCCGGACTGGTAAGACTGTTAGTTGCCACGTGAAGGGTGGGTGATAAGGGGTTGGTGGCCCTGCTAAAAAACAAAACATCGTGGATTAACTGGCTGTCTGATCTCGGGGAAAATCTTACCATACAACATGAATCACCCTGTCTAACAGGAGAGGCAACTCTCCTCCAACGAAAGCGTGTTCAAGTCGGCAGTGTTGGTTATGAATCAACGTACAATGCTTAGCTTAAGTGCTTGACTTTGCTGCCAAATGCACCTAGCTTAGTGCTATAAAACAAAACGGCCTATTCCAATATGATTGAACGTTTGAAAAAGTCCAGGACAGCTGGAGGAGCATCCTAAGCCATACAAGCAAGGTTCTAAATGCCAAAACCTTATTTGGAGAAAGAAAGGGTGCCCAGATCACTAACCAAAAACCAGACAAAGATTGGAATCCCCAAAGAGAGAGAGAGAGAGAGAGAGAGAGAGAGAGAGAGAGTGAAAGAGAGAGACCAAACAACCAAGCGCAACACTATTGGAAACCAGAAACTCCGACAAAAACAAGAGACCCATAAAGCAGGAGAAGAGAGAGCAAGACTTACATTAAAGATGAGGCTCTTGTTGGTAGCTTCCCATGCTAAACCACCCCTGAAATCGATTGTCCAAACCAACACCAAAACCAGTCCGGCAATCCCCAACGCGTGTGCAACAATCGTGAAAGGAGTGGCCGGTGCACCCAGGGCCATCGCTTCTCTCCCCAAGACTCTCTTGTTCTTCTTGCTCTTCTTCCTCTTCTCAAATCGAGAGATATAGATGGAAGTATTTGTATCGATATGTCAAGCCCTCTCTGTTTTTCTGGGTAAGTCTGACGTCTCTGCTGCCAGTTATTTAACCTAACCCGACCAGCAGATATATGTCCTATCACTGCGGTATGAATGCCACGTTCGTAACCCTGATTGGATACTTTTGGGCCCCACGTGTTCCCGGCTTCGTGTCTTTTCCTCTACCCTTCTTTGCGTACTGAACTCTGCTGGCCTGCAAAGTCCAAATCGAATCTCGCCCAAGATTAGGTGTGGTATAGCCATCGTTCCTTAACTAGGAAGGTTTAAAGGAAAAACAAAAATCTTAGGAAATCGATAAGAGACCGACGATGGTATCTCTAATGCCTCTGTTGAATGCTTTCTTTACCCCTTTTTTTTTTAAAAACATTTTGTAGCAAAAAGTCCAAAGGCAAAAATAGAAAACAAGTAGATGGATTGGTTTTTTAGTTTTTTTTAGTTTTTTTTTTTTTTAAAGATATACCGTAACTAATCTAAAAAGGAATTTGTAAACTAAAGAAACAAAAACTATTTGACCAGCAATGTCCGTGAACAGCATCAAAGGTGAAACTTCGTGAACTTGAAATACGGGTGTTCTGTTGCAAAGAGAAGAAGAGTGATAGTAATGAAACAGAAAATGATCGTGCAGAAAATTTGAGTACGCTTTGGTATTCAGAAAAGTTTCAAATTTTCAAAGTGACTTTTTTGTTTACATATTTACATAGTTATGTATTAGAAAAGAATAAACCAGTGTTTTGTCACTATTTATGTTAATGGTATAAATTGTCTTATATTATCAAATACATGCGTGTGTGAGAGTTTAGGGTTTATATCAAAGAAATTTTTTCTAATTCTTGACTTAACTTATCAATTGATTTTTAGGTTTTCTATCTTAAAATATCTTAAGATTTCTTAACATAATATCAAAATTTAGTTTTTTTTTTTTTTTGCTCAATATCCATTCCAATTTCTCTATTAACACTCCTATAAGTTCACTATTTGGCACCATCGATGGCCAATATTCATTTGTCATAATGAGAGAACGATTGTCCTACATTATCAAAATATGCATATGAGAGTTTGTTTGAATTAAAAAGGTTTTTTTCAATTCTTTAAATTAACTTTTAAGTTAAATTTTAGATATTTTATCTTAAATTATTGTAATATTTCTTAATAATATGAAAACATTTTTCAGTAATCGCTGTGAATCCTAGAGGTAAAGCGGTGATTGAACTTCATATCTTGAGTTGCTGCTCCCCGGCTGTCATTTCTTCTAGTGGGATTGGCTTCAGCAAAACAAACTGCAACACGTGTTGATAGAACGGAAGAGCATGTAAATTATTATCAGATGCGACCAGTGTAGCATCTGTCTTATCCTCTTTGCTAAATTCTGGAGAGATGCTATTCTGCTGTGACTGCCTCGCTTCCAATCAACTCTCATCAGGACACGCTGTGTTGATACTTCCCTCAAACTAGGGGGGATGATTTCTATTTTGCCGCGTGGATTTTCGAATAGCTGTCCAGGGAGAGCTTTCCTAAAGATATCTGTAAGTTGCTGATTTGAAGAAACATGTTCAGCCACAATTGTTCTCATAGCTGCCTTTTCATAAATGAAGAGATAGTTTGTCTCAATATATTTGGATTCACATTAAGAATGGGATTTGTAATCAATTAAAGCATTGAAAGATTATCTCACAATAGAATTATAAGCTTTGGTTGTTGTTAGAGCGCGTTCTTTCAATTGGGTATATTGAAATCTTTAAGCAGAAAGGAAATTCATGTGGCTTCTGCTGCAATCGTTGCTAGGAAATGACATATTACTTTTGCTAATTAATGTGATTTATTGGCTACGGTTTTGCGTTCCATGGCATGCAATTTGCTCCTAACAAGAAGTAAAATCGTGTTGTTGATCTTGTTGTCATATACAATCTCCCCATCAACATCCTTGTCATAAGGATTTGGTGTGTTGGCTACAACGATTTTCATTTCTTTTCTAACCGCCCTGTAAATATCTTAAAAATATGAAAGTCTAAGATAGTTAGCCTTTACATCACTTGGCATAACTTATTCACAGCAAAGGAGACTTCCGGCCTTGTTAATATTAAATAATGTATTGCTCCTACAAGACTTCAGTAGAGAGAAGGCTACTCTAATAATTGGAGTTTCTTGATTGCAATTGGAGTTTTGATAGTGTAGAGTTTATATGTTTAATATTTGGGTTGGGCCGTATACAGCGGCCCAACACATTCATTATTTAGGTGCCGAGTTTGGGCCTGTCCAACCTAGCCCAAGGACGTGATTCATCCAGTCGCTTGATCAAATAGGTTGATTTTTTCTTTTAATGAAGTTAATCAAGTATTGAGAGAAAAGGGTTTTCCAGATTTCTGTTCTTCAATCTCGGTTTCTTTAGACGATATTTGGTTTCTTAGATGCTATTAGAGCCTTCCTAAGGATTCTGTTTTTCTAAAATTACAAGGACTTGTTGTTATGATCTAGAACAACGGATTGGAGAAGTCAAGCAACAACCAGATGAACCTGTCGCCACATATTTTTCTTGGCTTAGTGATCTTTGGGCTAAACTGGATAAGTGTCTACTGACTATCAAATGCAAGTGTACAAAATGCACTTGCGATTTCTCATCATTACTGACAGCTGAGAAAGAATCTGAACAGGTCATTCGCTTTTTTTTGGGTCTTCAGCCCGTATATACTATTGTGCACAGTAATGTCACTTCACGTACCACTATGCCATCCCTGGATAAGGTTTTTTTGTTGATCACTGATGATGAACATTAACGTAGTTTGCAAGTTGATAATGCCAAACCTGACTGATCTGCCTTCACTGTAGAAACTCCCATATCACTTGGAGGGGGGTTTGGAACTAGTCAGCATAATAATCGTTCTTCTACGACTGGTAATTCACGATTTTCCTTAGGTATTGGATCTGGCCAATGGAGGTTCCAAGTCATTTTTTTGTGATCACTGTCAGCGTCCGGGTTACACTAAGGACAATTGTTATTAGTTGGTTGGATATCTTAATCGTCCTAAAAATTAGAAGAAAAAAGGCAGCAACAGTAGTTCAACACATGCAGTGAGTGCTGATTCAAGATAGCAATCCTCACCTCTTGTGAGTAGTACTACCCCGGTGCAGCAAGTTACTCCATCTGGCTAAACTCTCACACCTGAGCAGTATCAGTAGGTGGTTCAGCTCCTTAGCCACTTCGGGCCTACTGAGCCCATGACAAACTTCGCAGGTATTGTTTCTTCCTTACAAACTTCGTCTTTATCTGATTGGCTAATTGACTTAGGGGCGAGTGACCACATTACATGTGACCTCACATGCATGGATAACATTAGGTTCTACACATCCAACCCCATTTGGGTCAAACTACCTGATAATAGTAATGTGGCAGTCACCCATATTGGGTTCTTCTTCTGTCATACTTTATGACATTTATACGTGCCTACCTTTAAATGCAAGCTTTTGTCTGTTGCCAAGTTTACCTTTGATAGTTCTTGTCAGGTCATCTTTTATCCCCATTTTTGTTTCTTCCAAGACCATATGACTAGGACAGTACTAGGACTAGGTAGGGCTGAATATCGTCTATATCATCTAGTGTCTCCAATAGCTGTCATAGTGGATATTTTTCTACACTTGTTAAATCTTTTGAATTTAATGCTCCTAAGAGGGCTAATGTTTGTAGCAATACTATGTTTAAGAACAATATTTTGAGTAATAAGCAAACGCTATGGCATTGCCGATTTGGTCATTCTTCCTGTTATGTCTTTCCTGATGTTTTTTGTCTGATTTGTCCTTTAACAAAACAGACTCGTCTCCCTTTTGCTTCTCGCACTTCCAACACAAAGTCTATCTTTGAGTTGGTCCATATTAACATATGGGGTCCACATAGGCACCCCAATCATAATGGTTCGCATTATTTCCTTACCATTGTTGATGATTTCTCACATGGTACCTAGGTATATCTCTTGAGATCTAAGAGTCAAGCTTTGCATTTTTTGTGTTCTTTCTTCCTTATGGTCGAAACCCAGTATCACACTCACATTTGTAGGTTACGCTTCGACAATGGGTTAGAGTTTTTTAGCCATGAGTGTATCTCTTTCCTCCAGTTTCGTGGAGTTCACCATGAAAGCTCATGTGTCCATACACCCCAACAAAATGGGGTAGTAAAACGTAAACATCGACACATCCTCGATGTTGCACGCGCCTTACGTTTTCAGGCTGACCTTCCTAATCGTTTTTGGGGAGAGTATGTCTTGATTGCTACTCACATCATCAATTGTCTTCCTTCCCCTATCATCGATGAGAAAACCCTTTTTTACATTGTCTTTGGTAAAGCACCATGCGTCTTACACCTTAGGATTTTTGGGTGCTTATGTTATGTTACAGTCATTCCGCGTGGGGACAAATTTACACCCCGTGCTCGCCGTTGAATTTTCATGGACTACCCTTTTTCATAGAAAGGCTATCTGTTTTTAACCTTACCACACGCACCTTTTTCGTTACCCGTGATGTTGTGTTTCATGAGTCAGTTTTTTCCTTTGCTCAATCTCAGTCATCCTCATCTCTCCCTTTACCTAATATCGACTCTTCTTTTGTCGCTCTGGACCCTGATCCCTATATTGTTTTGTGCGAGACCGATTCTCCTCCTTCTCCACCACTTGTTGTTGCACCTTTAGATTCACCCACTGTGAATTCTCCTCTTGTGACACCACTAATTGTGGCGTCACCTATTGTGTCGCCCACTGCGGCGTCACCCACTGTGGCGTCAAATCCTGTAGACTTATCTTTTCCAGTGTTGCCTATCGTTCCTATTTCACTTGTCCGACGTTCTCAACATGCATCCAAACCACCCATTTGGACCCAAAATTATCATTGTAACTCTATAGTCTCTCTTCCTAGTGGATCTCGTTTCATGAGTTCTCGTGACATTCCATATTCCATTTCACAATTTGTGACTCTTGGTAATTTATCTCCTACACATCGAGCATTTATTGCTTCCATATCCACCATTAGAGAGCCACTCTACTATCATGAGGCTGTTAGGATCCCAAGTGGGTGGATGCTATGTCTAGTGAACTTCATGCATTACAAGCAAATCATACGTGGAAGTTGGTCAACTTGCCCCCAGGTCGTAAGCCGATTGGATGTAAATGGGTTTACAAGGTTAAGTATCGTGCAGACGATTCCATTGAGCACTACAAAGCTCAACTTATAGCCAAAGGCTTCACTCAGTGCTATGGCATTGATTATGAGGAGACTTTCTCTCCTGTGGCTAAGATGGTGACTGTCAGATGCATCATGGTCATGGCCTCCATGTTTTATTGGCCGCTTCACCAAATGGATGTTCATAATGCCTTCCTTCATGGTGACTTGCATAAGGAGATATACATTTCTTTACCCCCCGGGATTCGGCATTTCTCCACAGGTCCACCGAAAGTTTGTCGTCTTCTTAAGTCCATTTATGGACTCAAGCATGCATCTTGATAGTGATATGCCAAATTTACTTTTGCTCTTCTTGACGCTGGTTTTAAGCAATCTTGGCATGATTACGCACTGTTTACACTTTGGCATTGTTCTACTGTCATTGATGTTCTGCTCTACATTGACGATATGCTTATCACTGGTAACAATGAGCAAGTCATCGCTCAGGTTAAGTCTCATCTTTGCTCTCGATTTCACATGAAAGATTAAGGACAAGCTAAATTCTTTCTTAGGATTGAAATTGCTCGTTATGCACGTGGTATTTGCTTTAGTCAATGCAAATACACATTGGAGTTAGTTTCTGAAGCTGGCCTCTCTGGGTCCATGTAAGATTCCCATCGATCAGAATCTAAAGCTTACCTCTTTGGACTATGATGCCAGTGCTCTAGTTCCGATTGATGATCATCCATTAGTTGACCCTACTCTGTATTAGCGACTTCTCGGGTGGTTGATCTATCTCACTCATACTCGACCTGATATTAACTATCCAATTCATATACTCAATCAGTTCACGCATTCTCCCAAAGTCTTTCACATGGACATGGCTTTGAAAGTTGTTAAGTACTTAAAAGGCACTCTAGGCTTAGGATTGTTCATGTTTACCACCAAGAACTTTCAATTGACTGGTTTTTGTGACTCTGATTGGGCGGTTTGTCCCATGTCTCACCATTCTTTCACAGACTTTTACGTCAAGCTGGGAAGTTCTTTGATCTCTTGGAAAAGCATGAAACAAGCCACCATTTCTCGATCTTCATCTGAGGCTGAATATCATGCTATGGCGACTGTTGTTTGCTAGATTGTTTGACTATTTGGGCTTCTTGGCGACTTATAGTTAATTGTTCCTCGGCCTATTTCTTTATATTATGATAATGAAGATGCTATTCACATTGCCACCAATCCTATCTTTCATGAACGCACCAAACACATTGAGATTGACTATTATTTCATCTGCGAGAAGCAATAGCGGGGTTTAATTTAGACACGTAGCATTCACACTTACGAGCAACCGTCAAATTTATTAACTAAAGCTTTATGTAGTAGACAACATAATTATCTTCTTCGCAAGCTTGGTGTATTTGATTTGTACAAATCACTAGCTTGAGGGGGGATGTTGAGTTTATATGTTTAATATTTGGGTTGGGCAGTATACAGTGGCCCAACACATTCATTATTTAGGTGTCGAGTTTGGGCCTGTCTAACCCGGCCCAAAGACACGATTCATCCGGTCGTGTAATCAACCTATTTGTTTAACAAATAGGTTGATTTTTTCTTTTAACGAAGTTAATCAAGTTTTAAGAGAAAAGGGTTTTCTAGATTTCCGTTCTTCAATCTCGGTTTCTTTAGACGATATTTGGTTTCTTAGAGATAGGCTTGCAATTTTTCAACCCAGCCTTTTTCAATTTATCCATAGCATATTGTTTTTGTGATAAGAAAATACCACTTGAGACTTAAACAACCTCAATTTCTAAGAAAAAATGCAATGCATCTAGATTATTTGTCAGAAATTCTTTTTCCTATGTAGCTTCAAAGGATGCAATAAGTTATGTTGAATTGTTAGTGACTATTAAGTCATCGACACATGATAAGATCCAATTAGAAACTTAACTAGAATGGAAGATAAATAATATTGGGTTGTGTGTACTACATGAAAACCCATGATTAAATAAAAAGCTTGTATGGTTATTATGTCTAGCTACGATTAGGATATTCTTTCCTTATAAATCTAGGTGGTTGCTCTATAAACATTATTTCTAAGAGAGACTCATGAAGAAATGCATTGTTTATATCATAAAATAAATCCTCACATTGCCCTAAACCTAGTCATAACAATACTCCTCTTTGAGATCCTTGTTCTCAAAGATTGATAGATAATAAAAGAAATAACATTGAATGTAGTTCGCATATTCTCATGTTGGTTGACTATTTAAGGATCCCAACACTGAAGGATCTTCTCAATCAAGTTGGCACTAAAGCCTACACCTTGGTAAAAGGCCTTAAGATATACCAAGAATTGTATTAGATGTCCCACATTATTGAATCAAACTCCTTTTATTTAGTCCAATACTTAGAAAATAGATGACTTCTTAGAAACTAGAGTATGTCATTTGTCAGTATGCATCCATGCTTTATGCACACGTGAATGTGTAGCATGTATATTGAGAGGGGAATACAATTGCAATTGTCTTGCCAAGTATGGGCATATAGTTCAAAATGTAAGACTTTTTGACCAACCTAGCTCATTGCCTTGCTTGTGTTTAGCTATTTTTATAAAAGAGCAATTAGATTCAGGTAATTATAAGTCACCATAGGGTTAAGCATATGTATTGCTTAATTTATTTCATGCTTAATTTTTTACAATTGATATGTAGGCATTTTTCCGTTTTCTAAAGGTTAAGCTTACACCATGTCCTTTGTACGTATTTGATATATGGCTATTATATCCAACCTTATTGTTATTAATAAAATATGTTAAGGTACTACTCATGTTTTACTAATAATAAATAAAAGAAAAATAAAAAAGAAAAAGAAACAAAACCAAGGATTTCCACTAGTTTCACTCCTTCCTAATCTATTAATGACAACCACGAGTGAATCTTAATGTTGTCCTATGGCCTTTCTTAATTGTGAGACAAGAATCATGGGATGAATCTAAGCTTATAAAGGAAGTGTAACATGTATGTCACATTTCCAGCCCATTGATGCTCCGTGAGCGACCCATTGTATCATGGAACCAACTCAAGATCTTCTTATATGATAGATAAAGTTGGTGGTATGGTTGTACCCTCAAATAAATGGAGTGTTGAGGGCCTATGGATTTTTGGAAGCTAACTTAAGAGTTGGAACAATACTTCTTTCATTTAAAAGTGCTTCATGTGTCCTTCATTCCTTGCTATATATTAGTATATCATAGAAAGAAAAAAAAAAAAAAGATGAATTTTTAAAGATAACCTTTGAACACACTATTCATCAATGCTTGAAATGTTGATAAAGAGTTGGTAAGGCCAAATGTCATCACTAAAAACTAATTCTTATTATAGAAGTCACCATATCTTATTACAAATGTCATCACTAATTTCTTGTTATAAGTGTGGAACATAGTCTTCTCCATATCTTCCATGTTCATCTAGAATTGATGAAATATGGACTTGAAATCTAGTTTGAAGAAGACCTTGACATTTTGAAACTCATCCAGGAGCTTTTCCACCATAGATATGGGAAATTACTCCTTTATACTTAGTTGGCTTAAGGTTGTAGCCAATGCACATATACCACAACCCATTATACTTCATAACTAGAACTAAGGATAAATACAAACTGCTACTAAGATGAATGCCAAATCCATAAGCTTTGAAACAATCTTTTCAATTTCATTCTTTTGGCAATAAGGGTATCAGTAGGGATTAGGTAAGTATGCATGCATGCTAAAGGCAACCCTTAGGGTTCCTTAAATATGTCGTTGTATTACTAAAGTAATTATTCCAATGCAGTCATATTTAGCTTACAATTCCACCTCAATGTCTAATGTAGTCATATTCCCTTCAATTAGCATTATGATGCGAAGCAAAATTCCCCCTCTTTTCAATGTAGTTCTTTATTGATAGTAGCCACCTCCACCAATCTAGTAGGTAGAGTCTTTATTCCTCACAACTCCATTATTGTTGTTGATTTCAAATGCCATCCATAATTTTGAAAAAACCCACACTATAAGACCAATGATGTAGAGTCATTGAAGGCTTAGAACAACCTTAGTACCTTCTAGTGGCAACAAGAAGAAATTTGTATAAAGGAAGACCCTTGTAAGGGCATCCTTACTCATCTACATTGCCCTTCACTAATTAGTTTCTTTACATTAGCCACCATGACCTTATACCTTCCTTGCCAATTTGGTTTAAGCCCAACCCTCCTTATAAAATTCTGATTAATGAAGTTACGGGTGCAACCAGAGTTGGTTAGGAAACTTACCTTCTAATGATGGTCAACTAGGCTCCTATAAACCTTCATTGTCTATGCCATTTGATTGCCATAAATGGTATTGACCATTATCTTAAGCAACTCCTTTGCTTTGGGTTTCTACTTTTATCTCAACATTTACTTCTTTTCCTCCCCTTCCTCACTTGGCTCTATGCCTTCAAGAAAGAATAATTTCTTACATTTATGCTTGAAACTGAATTTGTCATTGAATTTAAAACAAAGCCCCTTACCTTGTCTTTCATTAAGCTCAATTGTGTAGAGCCTCTTGATAGGCATTAATAACTCTATTTTTATAGAGTTATTTTGATTATTTTAGGATATAAATAATACAATTTTGTGAGATAATATTTGATTTTCGTATATTTATTCAAATCTTTATTGTTTATGTAGCAAACCCCAAAAGCGATGAAAAGCAAAGGAAACATGAAGAAAAGAAGCAAGGCATGTGAGGAATAAAAGAAAAGGAAAAAAAATAAAATAAAAGAAGGGAAGGCAATGTGTAAAGTAGCAAAAAGAGGAGGAAATTGAGCACAATTCAAGAAAGAGGCCAAGAATTCAAGGTTTTCTTAAAGAGAAAACAAAAAAGGTGACAAACTTCTTGTTCTTTGATTCAAGATGCTTTCTTTATTTCTTATTATTGTTCTTCCTCATTATTTCTTTATGTTTTAGTTTACTTTTATTAAAGCTATGATGTAACCTAATTATGATGGTATGAATCTTATGATTATTTATGTTTTACAAGATATTTTGTTTATGTGAAGTTACATGTTACTGTGTTTAATGCTTTTAAGTGATTAGTTACCACTTGAATGATCTGATTTGTATATCTGAGACTGACAGGAGATGATATGCAGTTGTTTCTTGTAATATATAACCATAAATTAAATATGGATAGATATATACCATATTATTTGTGTGGCTTTTAGTGTAAACTAGGAATGTTCATAGATCATAATGCATTTGATTTGTTTCAATTCATATATAGAGATATAGTGAATTAATGAGCTAAATAGGTTTGTTATACCTAGACATAGGATAGTAAATAAATTAGGAAGTTTCTCCATCATATAGATATTATCCCTCTTGCAAGCATAAATAATCAATATTAGTACCTAGTAGTTATGGTGAAATCAGATGCTTTAACATATTTCTTGTATTTAGTTTTCTTACATTTAGTTAGTTAATCTCTAGCATTAATCATTTGGATTTGTTAGATAAATTCTAGAAGTTATTCACCATTAGTAATTAATTCATCTATTAATTACCAATCTCTGTGGGACGATATCTTTCTCATCATTATATTATTTGTTCGACATGTTCACTTGCATTTAGAATTTCACTGAACAGGTATCGATGGCTTTGTCACATTTGAGGTGCTCATAAGCAACTTCCTTGACTGGCGTTATGAGCCACCCTTGCTCAACTGGACTCAAGCTTCATACAAATGTCGGTCTAATTGCTGTAAGGCGAGTTGCTGGCTTGCATGCCTAGATGTATACCTTGATGTTCTTTTACAATCCATTCACAAAGCAACCCATTTGTTGTGCCGAGGATAGCTTTCTAGTTCTTAATAGTAGTCTGGTGAATTAGTTCTATTAATCATTCACCGTTCCTTCTTGCTACAACTGAGTAAGCTCCTTGAGGATGTCTTGATATCTTGGTGGTCCATATCTGTCAAAGAGCTAGTCATGGATAGTTGCCATGATATGGGCTCGTTGGTGCATTCTTTCTTTAGTAACTAAACTAGATTTGGGGATTGCCTTCCAGGTTCTAAGAAGCTAAGGGAATCTTTTGATTTTTTGACATGTAATGATAGTCAAAACATTGACCGTGATAGATCCACCTCATCAGGTCCTTTGCTCTCTCGTAACGCAAGAAGTCAAGTTTCACTAATCTGGGCTTCCATCCTTCTCGCCTAGAATTGGTGTCATTGTACCAATCTTCTCCTCTTGCCACTCTACTATTTGAGCTTTCTACTTGTTCCTTGTTGGATGCCAGGCATATTTTCAATCTTGTTGTGGACAGCAACAAATGTTTGATGCATTAGCTTGATTACCTTCTTGAATTTACTATCTATTTCAACTTCAATTTGGCCATAGTACAAGTTTGCCATTGCTAGTTCTAAGACCATGTTATTATTTCTCACCATAACAAACTTAGTACTTAGATGCTATGAGTTTAAAATCACCTCAAACGAGATTTTAAGGCCAAGAATCATATATCAACTATGAGTTCAAAATCATGTTTTTTTTTTCTTTTTAAAAACAAGATTATGTACCTGACTTGACCTCCATGTCATGCAATTGGCTTATACCTTCATCTCTACGGCTCTAGAGTACACAAGTTAATAAATTTTGAATTTGCAATATGTTCGTGACAAAAGCATGCTTGGTAAAGAAGTCTAATTATAAAGGATTCTATTGTATCTCTTAAAACATGAATGTGATAATGTGTGTTATATATACATAAGTAGGTCAACAAATCGTGTTAGAATGTTTGAAACATCTTTCAAGTGCAAAAACATAAATCCTTATCCCAAGAAATCTTGAAGACCTACCAACACCTAGTTTTCATATATGCAAATTTAAGTATACATATATAAAGTTAGAGGAGAGACTTAACTCCATATGTACTTAACCAAATAGTCTCACTTATCATAAAGTTATAAGATGCACTTTAGCTCACATTAGTCAGTATCATATTTGCAATTAAGGGCAATATTTGTCTAATTTTATTAAACTAATATGATTTACATCAATATACCTTTATAAGATAATTAATTTATGTTTATTGATATAATCACACATTATATATGCTCACAAAATGAGCTAATAGAAGGAATATTTCTTCGTTCTCTCTTTGATGAAGGAAGATAGTGAGAAAAATTCGGCTATTTCATTTAATAGAAAAAACAACTCTAAGCCTTAAGGATTTTGCTAAAAATAGGGTGTTTCAGTCATCTCTTCCTATGTTTTACCCTGGAACTTACCCTAGGTTGAGTGTCTATTATGGTTTATTTTATCCTTACAACTGCAACCATACCTAGCCTTTCCTATCTAACGTCGCCTTACTTCGCCTTACTAACCTAACGCCCTCTTTACAATTGTTGGGTTGGCCATGCTAATAAATGGATGACTTCTCATTATCACCCGTGGTGGGTTTACACAAGACAGAAAAACACTACAAAACACATAAGAACGACACTAAAAAGATGCATTACAGTGACATTACAGGAGATGAAGACTCATTGGACTCTTTATCAATTGGGATGATAGGTAAACCTTCCAACTTGATCTAGGGACTTTTGATGGTCCAAATATGTTACCAACATTTGACATGGGTGCAACATGGGTGTCCAAAGTAGCTAGATGGTGGTCTGAAATATTTTGGTCTTGTATAGCACAGACGGTAAAGCAGAGTATGCTTTGTTTTGTTGTTGCAAAAAAAAGGGGCCAGTGGAGGATCACAGGTGTAGCCTTGTTTCAGCAAACATAGGACAAGTTAACCAGTTAGTGCAGGAACCATGACAGAAGAGTAGGGAAATAATCTGTCCTTAACATAGGAAATCAGGTATAAAGGGGAACGCAGGGTAAAGGAAAGGTAGGCTGATATTTTGTACCCTTTCCGAATTTTGTAAACTCTTCCTCTAAAATGCAATTTAGGAGCTTCATTCCCAAACTCTGTTGTCTCTAATACTGGCGACAATAGGTAAAAACACACTGTCATGCGATGATTTCCCTGTGGTCGGACGAGTTACGTATTCACAAGCACGCAAAATGCTTAATTTGTATGAAATTTAAGAATTCCCCTTTTGGTTGTTCAAGCTGCATGAGCTTTCGTCATTTTAGAGTAGGGCACTTTTTTGTTCTCACATCGCCCTCGACACGAGTTGACCTCCTTGTCGGCTTCTTCTAGACTTGGGATGTTAGGTTAGTGGTGTTGAATGACCCAAAACCCCTCACCAAAATTTGTTTAATGGCTTAAACTGAGAAATAATAACTCACCTCAAAACATACTTAAGTTTAGTTAGAACTTTAGTCAAATGTATTTGAACTCAAAATGCTTGTTTTGTAAATTCTCATACATAAGTCTCCCTTACCATTTCAATTACACCTTAGGGTTATATATTTACGTATATTTATATCTTAGCAATTGAATCTTCACTTTAATGTTATTCTCATTAACTTTGTATGTTAACAACCTATTAGCAAGTGACCCTTCCTTTCCTTCTCGCGTTAGAGATACTTTTCTTTTCTTTTTTTTTCCTACTTTTTTTCTTTTTTTCTTTTTTTTTTTCCCTACTTTTTTGGGTAGCTTTTAGCTAAAAAAGTAGCTTACTATTAGTTCAAACTCAAAAAACATAAAAGGAAAAAGGGTTTTCTTCGTTGTTTTTTCCTTTTAGGTAAGTGCTTAATCGGGTGGGGGGGCGGTTGGGGCGTGGAGATTCTAGGGAGCTATAAATTAGGCGGGAAGTTGAGCAACCGGTGGTTGTATGAGCAAGCCACAGCTGAGGATTCCTCCCAGCAGATTTTCATGATGCACTCTATTGCTTTTTTGATTAAACCTAAGATTCCATTTGAAAGGGACTAAGGTGGTCTGACTCCTGGAGCGCCACCATTTGCGTGTCCGTCTTAATGATTGAACCTGGACAATTCGGCCAAAAAGCTAAAGTCATGAATCACATCACAAGCTTTTAATTTATGCGTCGTCGTATCACAACTTGACTTAGTCATCCCGTTGTTAATTAGTAACGAGTAAATAATATAAAACGCATGAATTTAGGACAAAATAACATTATGCAATGAAAAATTTTAAGTCAAATATAAGTTGTTATAATAATACTAAAAGGCATCTTGAATTGAAAGAAATAATAAATGAAAATAAAACTTCTACATGTCTTGTGTTGCCTCCACCGTTGCCTGTTGTTTCTCCAGCTTTCCCTTACCATTTTCATTCATCGGTCAAATGTGTACCTGAGTTCAACTTCTCATATCGTCATCCTAACACTTGATATCTCACGACTTAGCTGTTGTACTTGGCTCCTGTACATTCTTGATCTCCTCCCAAGCCCTGATTGGGAATCCCAAGACACGAGTAAAGTTCTGTGTCTCTCTGCACTATCAATGCAAATTTGAGAACGAAAATAACAGTCAATACAACTATTAATGTGGTTTAGAGGTTCCCTGAGCCAATATAATCAACATTTTCGACTCCTAATCAAACGATGGGCTCAAGTGGACCTTCATCTTTGACATCTGAATAATAGATTCTAGGAATTCCACCATCTGCAATAAGATTTTTAACTTCTGAGGAAGTCTTGGCATCTTACAACTTTAAGTACTGCATCTCTGACGAGTACATAGTTTGTCTCTTCTGGTTCCGGAAAGTTTCCTTTGCCAGCCATCTCCTTCAGAACTTCCATAGCCATGGATAGGTTGAGACTGGATATAAGGCTACTTATTAGTTCTACAAGGATACAAGCGTCGGATTTCATTTCCTTCTATTCCATCTCGTTGAGATAAGCAAGTGCAATGGTGGCCCTGCCACACTTGCAGAGACCGCGAATGAAGGCTATAAATGCAATTCTGTTTGGAGAAAAACCTTTTCTTCCCATTTCATTCCTAATACTCAGAGCATCATCAGGCTCTTTGTTCTCAGCAAACATCCATGAAAGGTAAAGCATGGCTTGATCAATATCACCACTTTTGCACCATTCACCTGTAAGGAGAACGTCGGTAACAACTAAGGGGACCCTTTGACTACCATCTCATTCAGAATAGCTTCGGTTTTTGACACTCTTTCGTCCTTACAGAGCCCACTAATCATTACACTATAGGCAACCGATTCAGGGCAACAATTTCTAGAACCAATTTTCTGGAATAGCTCCAATGCTCGATAACTTCATGAATCTTCATTAGACCGTCTAAGGCTAGGGAAAGTAGGGAAAACCAGAAAGTTTGTAGAACTGATGTTGTGTATTGTAGTAACAACACAATATAAAGTCTATATTTATACACTTGAGTCTTATTCCAAGTGAGAAATAATTACGAGGGAATATCATATCAAATATGTAGGGAATATGCGGGGAATATTTTGGATCCGAATGTCAATAACACAACATATTTGGTAGGCTTCATATTCATCAACACTCCCCCTTAAGCTGGAAATTTGAACAAGTCAAATACTTTAAGCTTAAAGAGAAGATGCAATTTGCTTGCTATTTAGTGCTTTGGTTAATAAATCTACTAGTTGGTCCTTGGTGGATATGTGACGTGTCACAATAATCCTCTACTAGAGCTTTTGTCTCAATAGTGATAGTCAACTTTAATCAATGTGTTTGGTGTGCTCATGAAAAATTAGACTTATAGCTATCTTCTTAACAATCTCATTGTCACAGTAGAGCAAAGTAAGCTATCTCAGGTGAAAACCAAAATCTCTAAGAAGATCTATGATCCATACTTTTTCACTAATAGAAACTTGCATAGCTTGATATTCTACCTTTATTGAAGAGAATAAAATAGTAGGTTGCTTATTCAAGTGCTAAGATATCAAAGAGTTTCCCAACATGATAAAACTTTTGATGGTAGATCTTTTCGTGAGGCATTTGCTATAATTGGAATCTCAAAAGGCCCATAGTTTAAACTTTGAAGCAAACGGAAACATAAGAAGATTAAGGCTTAGGTAGCCCTTCAAATATTTAATCACTTTTAAGGCAACTTCCATGTAGGATTGCTTAGGATTATGCATGAAAAGTTGAACTGGAAATATGATGTCTAACATGGTGAGAGTAAAGTAGTTGAGTTTGCCAACTAATCTCTAGTATACTAAAAGAACTCCAAGAGTTGGATCATTCACCTTCTTTTTTAAACTAGTGTCATATTCCACGCTTGTAAATTTTATATTCTATTCTAGGGTCTATTCTAGGGGAATGGTTGAAGTTTTAGAACTAATATAAATTCCAATGTGCACTTGCATTAACATGAAGAAATAACATCTAGAGACCAAGCAATCTCTAGGCCAAGAAAGAACTTCAAGTGTTAAGATTCTTCATGAAGAATATAATGTTGAGGTATTGCTTGAATGCATTGATTCCAGCTTGATTGTTTCTTATGATTAGTATATCGTCAACATGGATAACTAATGCCATAAAAAAATTACCATGAATTTTAGTGAAGACTAAATAATCATGGCAGGACCAATGAAAGCTATGTTGGATCACAGGGCATTACTGAATTTAGCACTTCATTGACAAGATGTTTGATTTAACTCATATAAAGATTCTCATAGTTGACATACTAATCACACCTCCTAAATGCAAAATTTGGAGCAAGGCTCCATTTAGACCTTTTCATATAAATAACCATGTAGGAACACATTTTGAATGTCGATCTAGAAAAGAGGCTAGCCATGAATTGTACCAATTGGTAATGATGAGGCAGATAATGACATGATTAATTGTAAGAGAAAAGGTGTCCTAATAATCAATGTCTTCCCTTTGATTGAACCCTTAGCCACAAGATGGGCCTTATACCTGTTAAGCATGCCATTACCATGATATTTTTCCTTGAAACCCATTTCACCCAATTGGATGGCAACCAGGAAGTAAGGGAACCACATCCTAAAATTTGGTTGGCCTTAAGGGTAACAGGTTCATGGTCTATGGCATTGACCCAATTTGGATCAAGGATGGCTTCATGGTATATGGTAGGTTCTTGAATGGCAAAGATGAAGGTGATAAAGTTCTAGTAGTCAGGGATGGGATAACAAATGGCATATAAGGTTGAGGGTAAGGTAGGGCAAAGGTAGTCAGAGCTCTATATGGGAAGGTGAAAAACATGGTTGGATTGGCCTAAGGACAAATCTAAAGAGTGATCAAATGTGGCTAGAATAGGGGCAAACATCAAAAGGTTAGATAGTGCTAGAAGGGCATTTAAGGATTAAGTAAGAAAACCAGCAGGTGGTGGAGGGATAAGGATTAAGGTGCCGAACTCTTCAAGATATATTAAAGGGACCACAAAAAGAGATGATGAAATGTAAATGCCATCAAACCATATGGCTAGGGTAGTTGAGTTGGCAAAGCAATAAAGGACAATGTTAAAGATGAAGAGGAAAAAAGGAAAATATTTTTTTGAAACAACAAATCATGATTAAAATTCTTTTCTAACTATTGGGTCATATAGGCAATAACCTTTATGAGAAGAAGGATAACCCATAAAATGCATGGAGTTACTCATGGTCCAAACTTGTTGTGCACACCTATGATTGTGGCATAATAGTGACAACCAAAATCACAAATGTGATTAATGAAGGGTGGTTTGCCAAACAATTTTTCAAATGGAGTGACATTCTTGAGGAATGAAAATGGCAACTAATTAATAATGTAGGTAGTTATGAGAATCCATTCACCCCAAAATCAAGGGTGAATGTGGGTTGAGCAATGTCCAATAAACGACAATAATTGTGTTTAACCATTCTATTTTGTTGAGAAGTATCAATAGAGAAACTTTCATAAATGATCTCTTGACTAGTACGAAATGAACAACATTTTGCAAAAAAAAAAAATACAATTCCATTGACTAATCTAATGTGCCAAACAAGCGATTTGAACTAAGTGTGGACCATGGATAAAAACTTTGAAATTTTCAAAAAGACTTGAGATTTAAAATGGGAGCTCACAAGCCCATCCTTTGACTAGCTATATAGGTCATGCATGTGCTTACCTAACCCAAGTAGTTTGGGTGAGACCCGTTATGCTGCAAAAGAATTGTCAACATTGGCAATAAATTTGGAAAGGTGACAATCAGTGGAGGAGAGCTAGTGGAGATCTTATTTGGTGAGCACGCGAAGCTTCTCGAGAGAGAAAGCTCTTCCCTAGTCTAGCAAGGCAAGTAAGAATTTTAGTGCCCTATCCTTTGCATTGTGCAATTAGAGTTTGGAATTGATTTTGCACTCACATTGACCATAATAACACTAGATTAAGGGCTAATGTGTGTCCAAATTGCCCTATAAGTCCTTCAATCATACATAAAAAGTGGTGAGATTAGCCCTATAGACACTGGTTGTGAGATTGAGGTCATTGATGGCCAATTGGATCAAGTACTTTTAGGTCCTAGTAACATGATCATAATTGTCTTTCAAGTTACTCCAGATACCACAAACAATCAAACAAGATTTCATTAATTCAAGTGAAGGATTGAGAAAATAGGTGAGCCACATCTTGACAATGCCATGACATTAATCCCATTAATTCTTCATAACTTGTTAGTCTAGGCAACTTACTAGTCAAGAAATCCATCTTGTTTTGAGCAAGAAAGATTGTTTGAACTTGGTCACTCTAGACTTGCGATTTCACCTTGCTGGTGAGGTTGGTAGAGACAATAATAGTAGTTTGAAGATCTACTATAGAGAGAAAGCAAGGGTCGCTAGTCACAAGTGAATTAATGCTAGGAGCATCGGTAGTTGGAGAGGAGCCGGAATTGGTGGTTTAATTGGCCATGGCGGTTGATAGTAGGGGTAATTTAGGAAGGTAGGAAAAGGGTCGGTGGTTAGGGTTATGGTTACAAATTAGGGCAAACAATAAGGGTAAATAAGGTATTTTGTAACAAAAAGAAATCGCGAAAAATGGGGAAAAGGGGGAAAAGTGAGATGACGTCATGTAGGAAGTGACTATGTCGGGTAAAAAAGAAAAAAGGAGGTAAAAAAACAACAATAACAACAAACTCTCAAGTAATAGCTTGGGGAAAAAAAAAAAAAAGCAAAAGCGATTCTAGGTTTTAAGAAAAGAATGGTTGTGGTACCATATAATAAAGTGAGAAAGCAAGGAAAGCCAAAGAATTTGTGAGAATGTTGTGTATTGTAGTAAATAACTATACAATATGAAGTTTATATTTATAGAGTTGAGTCCTACTCTAAGTAAGAAATATAAATAATTATAGGATTACAAGGAATATTCTAGATCCCAATGCTAATAATGGCAACATATTTGGTAGGCTTTATATTTATTAACTAATAGCCTCTTCAACCCTGTTAAAAAAGCTGTGCACATAAAGGAGAGTAGCAATTTCCCTCACCAGCTTAACTACAACTGCAACATCCCCCTCATCTACAAAGGCACCTAAATATAGAATTATTAGTATATTGGTTAAGTTCAAATCCTAACGCCTGTATCTCTTTAAGAAACCCATAACTCTGTTCCTATCTATTTGAATTGCATAGGCCATCAATTAAATTTTTGCAAAGTAATATATCTAGTTCATAACCAATTGTATTCATATTGCAAAAAAGACGAAGCGCTAGATCCAACCTACCAGTCTTGACGAGACCACCGATAATAATTCTAAAAGAAGTGGTGTTAGGGTGAATAGCTTTCTTAACGTTTGAATTATATATGACTTAATTTCAGAATTAGGTTGCTTTCCTATCATCGCCTAGAGCAAGACACAAGCTTTAACAATTGAGTTCTTACTAACAAGACCATCTAAAACAAAATTGTAATACAAAATTGTAGCTTCTTTATTATTGACAAGATCATCAAGTAATTGGATCATTTCCCTCTCGTCAAAGATAGATGTCAAAAGCTTTGTTAGTATTTCAAAATCTGGATGAATTCTACGCTGCTTCATTCTAAATACAAATATAAAGCTTTCTCTAGCTCTTTCTCATAGCCAATATATATTATGTGATTGTTATATCTCATTAGCTTGTTATATTGATTGGAAATAAGTAAATCATTTTATTTTTCATAAACCCAAAATAGAAAGTTTTATTAGACTAGACCTAGTAGGAAAAGTTAGTTTCCATATTAGACGCCAATAAATAGTTCAGATCCATCAAAATATTTAAACTTAAAAGAAAAGCTCATAGTAACCAATAATTTTGTTAATCCAAATCCAAGATCCTTGTTAAGTACCAGCTTCTCATCCTACTCCTCTACTTTATTTTGTTGTCAAAATATTCATGTAGGTAAAGGCACTATAATTTTCACTTGAAAATCAAATTAGTAAATAAATGGCAATACATTATAAGATCATACCCTTCACACCAAATCTAAATTAGGGAAAATTACACTTTTCACCTCAAATTATCAACCATCTTTCATAAACTGATGTCCCTTTTCACTAAAATGATCTCCACATTCCCAATCTTTTTGAATTTAATGGTAATCTTGTTCCATACATCTTGGGCTTTTGTTGCATAAGTTAACTCACGATAGAGGGTCAACGTCAAAGATGTGAGGAGCCAAGGCAGGACAAGGGCATTGCATTACTCCCAATGAGGCCCTAGGGGAGAATTAAGGGGTAGTTCCTGTGTAGTTCTGTCAACAATGGCAAGTTTGTTCTTCCTAAGCAATAGAATTCACTTGTCACATGACCAACAAACAAAATTTTCAACTTCAATCAGCTTCTCTGGAATGATAAGGACACCAAGAGGCTCGTTTGCACTCATATAAAGCGGGTCATTCTTGGTCGTTAAGGCCATGGCAATCACTAGAGGACTGTTGGGCGCTGATGGAGAATGGTTTCTACTATTCTTCTTTTGTTTTCCATAGGTCATGAAGATAAGAGATCGGTCTTCTTTAATATGTTTTCTTCTAAATTTTGGTTTTCGACACTACTAATGGATCAGAAGCAATGAATAAAGAAAAGAAATCACGGAGAAAATGAAGACTACGGATGCAGGACAAAAATATCGCACAAATAAATTGAAAGCAAAACACAAAAATCGTACTCTCATCACACACCATGAATAAGAAAAAAACGTGCGCAAAGAACACGTGTCTATGAAAAGTCCCTTATGAATTGGGGATAAACATAGAGCCCAAAAGGCAATAGAAAAGATAGAACTTGCAATAAACAATCCCAAAACAGTAAGAATAATAAACACAAATGCATAGTAGCCCAAGAGATTCAAGAAACAAAAAACACGATGTTTCATAGATCTAAACTTGAAAAAACGTGGTAAATGAACTAATATGTGAAGTTAAAAAAAAAATATGAAGGAATAAAAAAATACCAAAAGACAAATCTTCTCTAGTACTATCTTAAGAAACAAGAGTCATCATGAATCTTGAAATAAATCTTTTTTATTCAAGAATAAGGATATAAAATTGTTTTATGAGGATTGAAGATACATAAGAATGAATAGCATAAGAGAATAAAGGAGGGCCAAGGTATTGGGCCAAGGCATTATACAACTAACATTATTTTCATAACTTAAGACGATTTATAAAAATAAAATTGGATGGACCGCCCTTTACTACAATGATAACTCGATCATCCTTTTAAGAGCTTTTGAAGGAGCTCAAAATAGCTCTTAGGTTAAAGTGTAGCGTCTTCGGCCCTTTCTAGAGTTTTAAGAATGATTGTATTATTTCCCAACTTGAAGTATCAAAACCATTCCTTTCAAGAACTTCCACGAGGGTGTAAGCCATCTTTATTAGGTAGATGCGGAATTTGTTTAAAAATCCTTTGAATAAGTTTCCATGGCAAACTTTATGGATTTTTCAGGAATAATTAGACCACCCTTTAACCTTCGGGGTTTCAAAAGTAACAGAACTATCGTTTCACTTGAAAATGATCTTAATACCTTTAAATGATTTTTTGAAAGTAGTTCAATGTCGTCTAACTACTCTTTGCTCAGATTTTAGAGTTGGTTTAAGCAGCCTGTAAACCTCTCTATAGGTTGATTGAGCTTTTACCTCCAGTACATGTTACTAAAAATAGGCTTAAAATCTAACTTAAAAATTATTTAATAAGTTGAGAAATTTCTTTTGTATTAAAAAATTACTCAAGAATCTTATTTTCTCATATGAGATTTTCATTTTCAACACTCCCCCATACATTGAGGTACTTTGAGTTCAAGGTTAAAGATGGTGGAATGAACATTACCCTACATACCAAGCATATTTAGAAAGCTTAAAGTTGAAAGAGTATAAGAAGATTAATTTAAATTCTGATATCATGTTACATAGCTCAAAATTTAACTCTAAAACTAATTTATGAGTTGAATCATTTTTTTATGTTTAAATATTACCTAAAAAACCTATCTTTCTTACATGGAAAGTTAATTCTTCAATCATTGTTTTTATCTTTTGAAAGTTATGAACTGCGTTGTCATCTAGCAAACCATGCTGCAATCTTCGCGTGAACTGCAGTTCTTGCAGCCCAAGTACTGCGCTGGGCTTTGCCTTCCTGTCATCGGCCAATATTGTGCGCATCCTATCCAATATATTAGAAGGTCAAGTGATCGGCTTGGATCGGCCCAAGGATTTTGCAGATTAGAAACTTAAGGTTGGATCAACAAGCGTTTTGCCAAAGTCTCAAGCATAACGGAGCCCAACAACAATTTAATGAAATGGCTCCAAACAGGTCGACAGTTAGGAAATTGGTCGCAGGAACCCTGAGCGCGCCAGCGGCATGGTGTAGTTTTTCACGTCTTGAGGCAGTGTTAATCGAGATAGAAGTCAGGATTTTGATTAAGAAGTAAAATATTCATTTCCAAAGAATAATGTAGTTAATTCATTTCAAGTCTTGTCTTACCTCGTGCTCAGAAATTTAAAAACAAATGGCGTCAGGCTTTTATTGTCATTCAAACAAGAAGCAGACATGTTTATTGACCAATCAATTAATTCTACCAGTTGAATTTTAACCATTTGGTTAGGGTCTCCATCCAATGTTGACAAGTTGTCTCGCAGTTTGCTTTTGCATGTCGGATTGACTTTGCCCTACCGCAGGATCTTGCAGTATTAAATACCAGGATTTCCGGGTTTAAATACATCAAACCCTTTTTTGGCCACGAGCGCCATGACTGCCTGGGAGTTGTTGTGGCTTCTCTCATTTCCCACAACTTGCGCTATTTTTAGTAGGTAAGACTGCTTGACTTTCCTGCAGATCGGAGCTTTCAGATTGTCGTCTTCCCTTCCTATAGAAGTACCTTTCGCACTTCATAAACATCTGCTTTTTACTTCGCTCCATCCAGATTTCGTCATGGTTTGCCATCAATTTCCTTTCTTGTCTACTCTACAATGTCGTTTAGTAGTGATTCTATCAGCTCCTGGTACAGAGACCGGATATCATCAATAAGTTTCTATCAACATTGCAACCAAAAGAGATGGCCGAAAATGAGGGCCGATCACTGACATTATCAGAACAGTACAGCCACATGGGAATTCACATTACTTTCATATAAAAACAAATATCATGTCACCTTACGGTACTCCTACCGTCAACAATTGTTAGAAATAAACAACTCTACTAGTGTGAACTTAACTCATTGTTACTTAATATAATACAGGAAAGAACATTGTAATGGGTTGTGTTCAAAGGCCTAAAGATTAGCTTAAAATTAGCTTAACGGCTGAAAGGTCTATCTATTTTTTAAAAAATAAATTCACTTTGGAAATCTCCCCCCCACACAATGTATACTTGGCTTGTTAGGAATTTGTAATATTTAGTGAAAGTGAAATGACCTTCCTACCTCCAAGCATATTTGGATTAGAATAGGTGAAGAACAATAATCTTGTAAATACCTTTCTTAGGTGATTAAACAATTTGAAGCAAAAGAGAGAAAATGGGCTAGTGGCTTGTGTGAGTGTGAGAGACTGTAGGAAAGAGTGTCTTCACACAATAATGTGTTACTGCTATGTGTTACTATAGCGGTCTAGCCAGTCCCCGACGAGACCTGTAAATGTACTTCAGATGTTCCTAATAAGAAGGAGAAGGGGCGGGCAATGGTGATAGTGGATGTAGGCATGCTTTGACTGAACCATTCTAAATATTGTGTCCTCTTTTTGTATGTGTGTGCTGAGATCTCTCTATTCCATATAAAATCATGCGTTGTGTGTTCTTATTGATACTCTTGCTTGGATCCTAGCTCTCGAAGCCCTTAACAAGTGTTATAGGAGTCATTCGGAGTTTAACAAGAACCAAACAAGTGGTATTAGAGTCAAGGTTCATCAGTTTAGAGCTAGAAGCAACACACGGGTTGAGTGGAGCTTCAGTTTTAAAGTTTCGAGAATTGCACAATTTTGAGCTAGATCGAGTTAGATCAAGTTGGATTGGCACCTACAAAGAGGCAAATGACTCCTTCTTGATGTTTTATTGAAGATTTGGCCTTAGATCAAAATTTTTTTAGGTATTTTCAAGTGGGTTTAAGGAAACCCATTTCAGACTTGTTTTAGCTTGAAACAATGGAAAGAAGTTGTTTTTGGAGAAAAATAGGCTAGATCGGAAATCAGGGCATTAAGTTCTACAAATCTTAAGTTTGTCACGCAAAATGGTGAAAGTTGGTCATTAGATGACCACCACAGGCAACGAGATTGGTGTCAGCAATGTTGGCGCAAATAGAGGCGCACAAACCCGGGTATGGAATGAACAAATCAAGTGCACAAGTGATCCAATGTGAAAATGGATCAAGCACATGAGCACATGTGCGGAGTAATGGATCAAGTGATCAAATTGGGTGTGTCATTACATGCACAAAGCGAGCTACAGGTTAGAAAGATCCATGGATCTAGGTATGGATTAAGCATGGTCAACCGGGTTAAGTCCAAGTCAATGCATCAAGAGGATTCAATATGAGCTTGGGTTGTGGATTTGAAACAGGTTAGGAGATGCACCAAGTTGGAGAATCCGAGTTATGGGCTAGGTTGAGCCTAAATTGCATAGGCCTTAGGTTAGGTCGGGTCAAGTGATGGAAAGGCCCAAGCCCATTGAAGATAGGTTGAGATAACATGCCAATAAGCAAGCCAAGATGTTAGGCCAGGTATAGGCCTAAGTCTGCTAAGTCAAGCCAAGAACAAGGCTAACCTGCCGAATTGGGTCAAGTTTGACCCAAATTTGTGAATATGTTAAATCACGGATGAGTGGCTGAAATTTTTTTTAGTAGATTTGCGATTTTCTATCGCTTGCAGTGGTGAAGTGAGGATGGCCAGATGATCTATGCAAGATTCTAGTTTTATTCCTAGAAGAAGAACAATGAATAGCGGTGGTGTGTAGCTAGAAATGTTGGGCCCAGTTAAGGATGTCACTGATGGCGGCAAAAATTTGGCAACTAGTGGCAAATTTGAAAATCCAAGGTGCAAAGATGATGTAGCGATTGAGTAGGAGGTGGTTGGTAGTGAAAATCAGCCGAAAAAGTGACTGAAAATGGCAGAGGTAGTGTTGAGTCACTAAGCGGGTTAGCCTGCAGTACAACATTGGGCACGTGAGATGCGCGCGCTCTATACAAGGCATGTGACATATACACGCAGGAGGCACATGAAGCCCATGTACAAATAGAGAATTTGGTGCATGAATCCCATACGTACGCCAAAAAATTCTCAAGTATTTTTAGCCAATCTTGGAGATAATTTTGAGTAGCATTTAGTGGTATAATTGGACTGTGATTCCGAAGTTTAAGGAGATTCAAAAATGTAATTTTTTGGAGAAACCATGTTTAAATGTGACTAGGTTTTGATTAGTTTGGCATTGAGGGGTTGGTTTGATAGGCCATCAAGGATGACAAAGGTGGAGTTTAGAGCATAGTGTTGCTTGGTGCCTTTGTCTTGATTTTTCAATGCTAATTATGGTTACATGATTAAGAATGTCTTTGTTGGTTTATTAATGGATTTCTTTAAATTGAATTGCTTTGATTTATGATGTACTCTGCTAGATATATGGGATCTACTAGTCATATGTTTAGTCAGGGGATGATTTTAAATGTGAAGGTCAATTTTCAAGGGGTTGAGGACTATGTTCGGAAATGAGGATGTAAAAGTTGTTTTTCGTCTATTGCCTTTGGTATTGTCTTTTGATAATAGTATAAAGGATATAGTCTATTTATTCTATAGTTTTTCAAGATCTTATTGGTTATGGATTTAGCCATAGGATTCCAAGGTGAAGGCTAATATAGGATTTGAAGGGGAGAATGCTCTTCATCTAGAGCTTTCGAATACATTGTCGGTAGATAGTGGCAGGCAATATGAGACAAGGGTTATGTGATCTCAAAGGCAAAAAGTAAAAGAAGGAAATTTCTAGTGATAGTACACTATTGAGATTAGGAGATAGCAAGATATTAAGGAATCACTGATGGACTTAAGATTGGAGTCATTTTATCAAAGAATGTTAAATTTTCTTAGAGAGGTTATACTACATATGTGGAGGAGGTAGAGATTTGTTTTTCTCTCGTTTGAATCCCATGTGGTTGGATTGGTTGGTTAACTTAAGTTAAGTGAGACTTAAGGAATTTGGGGTGTGCTAGACCCTAAGGCCTATATGAGGCTGGATATTGCCCATGGACCAAAAATCAGTTGCAAGTGCATACGATCATGATATAATTTTTTACAATGAGATATGGACACGAACATAGTGATAATCTAATGGTGGTTGGAGTAAACTGGTGGTTGGAGTACTACTAGTTGCTTCATAGTTGGTTTATTGACTTGATTAATGGGATGAGCTATCATCGGAGTGGTGTTATCCACGAGAACCTAGATGTAGCTATGGTTGTGAGGGTTAGAATGTTCATGAGGTTGCAAAGTTTTCCTAAAAGAGTCATATTAGAAATTCTAATGGATCATTCAAGGATGATGCATTTTTTAGCAAGGATACCCTTCATTGGTGACTGAGGAAAAGCTTGAGAAGCTGAGGAGAAGACATCTTCCGATGTAACTAATATGTTTATCAGGGTGGTGGATCAACTTTCAAAGCATGCTTAATAGTTGGATGGCTTAGAGGTTATGTATGTGGTATTTCATTTATTATGCATGGATGTTGTACTAATTATTTCAAATTAAGGGGAAAATTGTTAGAAATTTGTAATATTTAGTAAAGGTAAAATGACCTTCCTACTCCCAGACATATTTAGATTAGAATAGGTGAAGAAGGACAATATTTAAATACCTTTCTTAGGTGATTAAATAGTTAGGAGCAGGAGAGAGAAAATGGGCTGATGGCTTGTGTAAGCGTGAGAAACTATAAGAGAGAAAGTGTCTGTAACAGTTCGGCCAATCCTAGTAAGACTTGTAAATGTACTCCAAATGTTCCTAATGAGAAGGAGAAAGAGAAGGAGAAGGAGAAGGAGAAGGAGTCGGCAACAATGACAGTGGACATAAGCATGCTTTGGCTGAACCATTGTAAATATTGTGTCCTCTTTTTGTGTGTGTATGCTTACATCTTTATATTTTGCATAAAAGCGTGCATTGTGTATTATTATTGGTTTGCTTGCTTAGATCCTAACTCCTGAAGCTCTTAACAAGTGTTAGAGGAGCAACTCAGAATTTAACAAGAACCTAACATGGCTAACTCAAAAATTAGCTCAAATTGGTTGTTTTATAAGTGGCTTAAAGGACAGTATCAAAGTTAATGTGAAATCCTATCAATTGTCATCTTTGTTAGTGGAAATTAGACTAGCACGCTTATATGAATCCAAGAATTTGCAAACTAGAAAGTCAGTTTCTCTACCTGATTGGGTTGCTCAAAGCATCATTTATGTTAGAAATACAAACAGAAATGGAACCACCAACTAAACCAAAAATCTCACCAACCACATTTGAATCAAAAATCGAAAATCAACAAAAATTGAAATTCAATACGTCGGTCATATCTGAAGTAGAAGCGGCAGTTATTGAAGATAAAATAGGCACGTGTACCACACGCGCCATTCTACCAAGGCAACTCATGAACAACATAAAGACGCATGCATGTAACTCACGCGCATCATCTTCTTCCTCATGCTCGCGAGAGAACAAAGCTTCGTTTCCTTCGTTTGACAATTATAAAAAATGATTGAAGGTGAAATAAAAGGTGTTTTAATCAGAGGAAAATGATCTCTTTATTTCAATGAAAAATAAAAAGAATCATCAACTCTATTGATGAAATTTTTCGCTCAAAATCTAAAAGGTCTTAGGGTTCTTCACATCTTCAGTTTTTCATAATCAATTTTGTATTGATCATCATCATTAAGAGATGATTTACATTTTTTTTTTCAACCACTATAAAAAGGTAATTGGAGTGTACTCAAGGATCATCCAAGAAATACAAATTACTATTTTCATATTTTTCTTCATATTATTCTTTATATTGTTCTTCATTTTGTTCTTCATATTATTATTTTTATAATAATATCTACAATATATTGTAGAAACTATTATTTTAACTTGGTATCAGTTTAGCCTTTTGGCAAAAGATTTTTTTTTCTTTTTCAATCCTTGTTTTTTTTCTTTTGCAGATGGCTTCCAATGTCACCTACATTTATGCTGCTACTCATGCTCTTCCGTTGCCTAATCCCAGTCCTCTTCCTACCATTGGTGTGTAACTCAAAGGTCATAATTTTCTTGTTTGAAAAGCTTGAATTAAGTCTTTCCTTCAAGCAAATGGATTACTTGGTGTTGTTGACGGCTCTTTTCCTTGTCCTAACAAGTTTCTTATCAAAATTGATGAACGAGGAATATCACTCGTGACTCCAATCCAGCTTACCAAGATTGGATAATCAAGGATCATACTGCTTATGGCTGGATTTTTTACACTTGTAGTGACACTATTATGACTACTGCCAAGCAGTGCAAAACCTCTGCTGAGATATGGCAGGCCTTAACATCTGAATTTATGGCTCACAGTTTTGCGTGAGTTTCTGCTCTTCACCTACAACTTCACACAGCAACGGTAACTAAATTTCTTCAAGAAGTTGATGATATTGTTGATCAACTTTCCCTTGTAGGTGAAGTTATTTCAAAAAATGAGTACTTAACTCATGTTTTCCATAGTCTTGGCACCCCTTATGCACCTTTTGCCACTGCCGTTACTATTCATACCCGCACTTCATCTCTTCCTCACGAAGATCTATGTGGGTTACTTCTAACCCAAAAAGCTCACATTAAAATAGCTACCTAAGGCTTGCCAACTGTAGCTACTTTTGCCCTTAGTCCTACTCCCCTTCCAACTACCCAACATTTTTCCCAATCTTCTATCACTCCAAGAGGACAATCCACTAATATCTCCAATCTAGGACATACTTTTATTCCTCGTTATAGTAGCAAACCTCGGCGTAATGTTCTTTGCCAAATCTATCACAAACTAGGACATCTAGTGCATCAATGTCATTATAGGTATGTTCTTTCCAATTATGGGCCTAACAATAACTTTCAAGGCCCCAGAATATTCAGGCAAATAATGTTAAGAAGGCTCCACAACAACCACATCAAGACTCTCTTAAAATTGACTAGTTCCCTAATTCTGGCGCTACACATCATATCCCGCCAGATGCTTATGATATTACACAACTGCTCAATTATTATAGGAATCAAGCTATTACTGTAGGGGATGGAATGGAACTTCAATAATCCACAAAGGTACTTTGTTAACCCCTACTCATATCAATGTTTCTAATGTACTTATTGTGCCTAATATAACAAAACGTTTGTTATATGTTTTAAAGTTTACCAAAGATAACAATTGCGTTTTCTCATTTTTTTTCCCGATTTCTGTCATGTACAGAGTCTGACAACAGGACAGATCCTAATCCAAAGACCAGCTGAAAATGGACTTTATCACATCAACTTGAGTACTTTTCAACAATCACCAAAATCTTTTCATATTTCTACAATAAATGTAATGGTCTAGCATTATAGATTAGGTCATCTTAATTATGCAAATGTAATAAGATTGCTGAAACTTTTGAATATTCAATTTACTGGGCATCTTTTATCGTCTTGTACAACTTGTAACATCAGTAAAAGTCGATGACAATCGCATTTATCTACACATAATATTTCCAACGCTCCTTTGGACTCAGTCAATTTTGATATATGGGACCTAGCACCAATTACATCATCACAAGGGAATAGATATTATATTTGTTTTGTTGATGACTATTCCAAATTTACATGACTCTATTCCATGAAAGCAAGAGATGAATTTCTTCAAATCTTTAAGAATTTTCAAACATTCATTGAAAATTAACTTCAAACTACCATTAAAACCATTCAATGTGATGGAGCTGCTAAATTTACTTCTAAAGACTTTAAAACTCTTTTATCCAATACAGGTATTTATCAACACATATCAAGTCCATAGGCACCATTCCAAAATGGGACTGCTGAAAGAAAACATCGACATATCACTGAATCCAGATTATCAATGATGAATCATGCCCATATACCACTTCAATATTGGGATTTTATCTTTGAAAGTGCAACACATATTATTAATCACCTACCAAGCTCAGTGATAGCCAACACAACCCTATGGGAAAAATTGTTTCATCAACAACCTAGTATATCCCATTTACAGATTTTAAGGTGTTTAGTATTTCCGTATTTAAGGCCCTATGCTCAACATAAACTTACTATATGCTCCAAACCTTGTGGTTTCTTAGGCTATCCTATAGGATATAAAGGCTATCGTTGTCTTTGTTTACAATCAAAAACAATTTATATTGTTGCAGATGCCATATTTGATGAAAATGTATTTCCTTTTCAACAAGTAAATACACCAAATGTTGTTACCAATACAATCATACCACATCTTTCTACTGAAATTACTTCAGAAAATACTACAAAGAACAACACAACAAGAGCAGATCATGACATGCTCCCGCAATCCTCCATGAAGAACCATTCCATATTTACATGACTAAAATGAGGTAAAATATCTAAACGCACTTTATTGTGTGATCATACATATGCTTTAACAACCTCTGTACATCATTTTATTGAACCTAAGAACTATACAGAAGCATCAAAAGATCCTAATTGACGTGTTGCTATGGTTGTAGAATATAATGCTTTGTTAAAAAATCACACTTGGGAACTTATCCCTTTACCCCAAAATAGTATTCCTATAGGATGTAAATGGGTATACAAAGTTAATCAAAAATCTAATAGGCACCTTAGAATGATATAAAGCAAGACTGATTGCTAAAAGATTTTATCAATGACCTGGTATTGATTATCATGATATATTTAGTCCTATTGCTAAGCCAGTTACACTAAGAATTATCATTGCTTTGGCATATACTAAAGGATGGACTATTGAACAACTTGATGTCAAAAATGCCTTCTTACATGGAATACTAGATGAAGAAGCATATATGACTCAGCCACAAGGGTTCATTAACTCTACTAAACTAGAATTTGTTTGTCGGCTAAAACGGTTTTTTTATGGATTAAAATAAGCTCTACGAGCTTGGAATCATCATCTTACTAAATTTCTTCAACATATTGGGCTCAAAATTTTCCAAGCAAACTCTTCATTATTCGTATTACATACAAAAACATATAGTGCATTTCTCCTTATGTATGTTAATGATATTATTTTTACAAGAAGTTCTACTACACCGTTGTCAAAAATCCTTGAACAACTCAAGACATGAATTTGATATTAAGGACTTAGGTAACTTACATTATTTTTTGGGAATTGAAGCTAAATATTTTGCAAATAGTCTTTTGCTTCATCAACCAAAATTTGCTCATGAAATACTTTTTCGAGCAAAATGAATGAAGTCCGAGAGGTGTCTACACCATGCACGACAAATCATCCACCATCTATAAATGATGGTGAACCCTACTCAAATCCCACACACTACCGTAGTATTGTTGGATCTCTTCAATATTTAACAATTACAAGCCAGTAATGCAAATAAAAAAATTGTCTACTGCTAAAATTCTGGACAGGTGAGCATGAAGTTTGTGATTTCATTGCGGTGAGAAACTCACTCCTGACCATCGCTGCAACAAATTGTTTGTATTAAAAGTTCTGGCCCAGAAAGTGATGAAAAGCTGCTTGTGTTGACAGCAGACTTGAAGAGTCCGGATCGCATCCTGAGATTTTGATTAATGCTTTTTATGGGACTTGTACACCACAAACAATGAAAGTGTCATGCCATCTCGGAGAATCAACCTAGAAGGTGAGCTTTTTAGTGGATTTTGGCAGCACTAACAACTTTGTGAGCACTGCCATGGCAAAGAAACTAGGCTTAACGACGGACAACGATGGCCACTTTGAGGTAGCCACGGCAAATGAAGATAAGCTTTTAAGTGCGAGAGTCTATAAGTAAAAGTTTCTTTACAAGGGACTTCGTTCTTTGTTGAGTTGCATTTGCTGGACTTGGGACGCATAAAAGCTGTTCTTGGAGTACATTGTTTGGCAACTTGGAATTGATATCATTTCAGTTTTCTCGGCTGAGGTGAGGGGAAGAAAGATTGAACTTCATGACATTCGATGGCTTCCAAACAAAATTGTTGGAGAAGAAAAAATTAATCAGGAGATCAAGAAGAAGAAGAAGAAGGGATGCTTATTGCACAAACGGTTGATAGACCAAGAGTTAGAAGAAGAGGAAGAGGGCGTAACACATTGGGCAAAAAGTATTTGGGCAGAGACACGAGACAAAGGGCCGAAATGTCTGGAAAGTTTCTCTGAGCTGAAAGCAGTGCATGGTATGTGTGATGGAAGAGACGGGTAGATGACACGCTTAATGACATATTTTGCAGATGTTTTCAATGAACCACGTGGGTTGCTGTCTCACCGTCCACTGGATCAATGCATTAGTGCAATGGATGAGAGAAAAACTAAAGCCACGAAACTATATCGGTATCCACAGGTTCAAAAAATGCCATTGAAAGGATGATTAAGAGATGTTAGAGGTAAAATTTATCATGCCCGGTAAAAGTCCATTCCCTTCACCTGTTCTGTTCTGTTCTGTTGGGCAAGATGTAAGATGACTCTTGGAGAGTGTGTATTGACTACTGAGCATTAAACAAGAAAAAAGTGAAGAAAAAAAAATCAGGTTAGGATAAATGAGTTTAATATTGAACAAACTTCTTTTCAAACTCATCAAGACTATTATAAATTTTTGGTAAAGTCATTTGGCTTTATCAATGCTTGAGGTACCGGTACCTAAAGGAAAATAGAACATATATGATACCCAGGGCAAGTCAAGTACCATTTTCTTACTGAAATGCCCTCTTTCAATTTAAAGTTGAAGGCAAGTTTTCTTGAAATGAAAGGGAGCACATTATTAGACAAGATAGTTGTATATTCTACAAATAATAATAACCTATGCATGTAATAACAGTACTAGAAAATAATATCTTGTCTTTGTGGGAGTAGGCTGAGAGTAATTTTCAATTGGTATGTAACGGTTTGAATTAAAGTTTTTAATGAAGTCTATAAAAGGATTGCGCTGATCATATTCTGCACCTCACGCTTCACCCGATGGACGATGAGTTCCCCATACGGAGCATACTTCCTTGGACTGCTTCTTCCTTCTCTTTTCTTTTGTATATAGATACCGAAGCATTATTCTGCAATCAGTGACCTCTATTGAATAGAAACAAATCTGTTTCTGAGTTCCATCTCTTTGCACATTTTCTCTTCACCTTTAGGCTTAAATTTTCAATACAATTAGGGATAACCATTATAGGCTCGAACCCACGTTTTGAAAGAAGGGAAAAAAAAAAACCTTTTTTTTTCAATTTTATCCTATATAAAATAACGGATCTCATATTTGTTTCAAATTTTGGGTAAAATAACCAATTGAAAATGTCCCTTAAGAAGTCTCAAATCTTGCACGTGCCATGGCTTGCAATGAGCCCTAATTGCGAAGGCACGTTTGGAGACACCAATTAGGAAACATCAACACTGAAACCAAAAGAGGAGAGAAGGGAAGAGAGGGGGAGAGACAAAAAAAAAAAAAAAAAAGACAAAAAAGAATAACAGCACTAGCCTTTCTGTCCTTCCAATTAGATTGATCAAAATTTGTTAGTTAGTATGTCACATTGTTTTAGCTTTTGCAATAATTGGTTACTGATAAGATCTTCGTAGGTCACATTTTTGCAATAATCGGTAACTACAATAGTTTGTTAGTTAGTATGTCACACTCTGAGTTGCAATAATTGGACCAAAAATCTAAAGAGATAAAAGATATGAAATTTTTTTTAAATTCTTAATTAAAAAATAACACATTAAAATACAATTTTATTCATTTTTCTTACCGTCCTAACTTTCACACACCTACATTACATTCTTTAAAAAAAAAAAATACCAATATGATGGTCACCCCTAACTTGGTTTAAGTAAAAGACAGGCTACAATTGACAAAGCTGTGTTTACTCTCTATACAAATGTACCAGCCGTAGATCTTCCTCTTATCTAATTAGACTACATATGAAATTGAAAAGAGGATTAGGTTCTTACTCTAGGCAGACATATTGAGAGATGTTAAGCAAAAGTAACTTGAAAAGAAATTTGGTATAAATGATAGTAGTTGGTAAAGTTTTTTGGTCACTAATGAACAACCTCTTAGATCCTCTTTAGGCTACATGAATGATCTGAAAAAGATGCAAGGGATGAAATATATTAAAAGTGGAGATGAGAGAATCATTAGCTTGGAGTTAAAGAAGAATTTTAAAGATAAAAAAAAAAAAATCACAAGTAGTCATAAAATCAAAGTATAGCATTGCTAAAAGTTGCTCAAAAGCTCAAGAAAAGTAGGAAGGAGTTGAATAGGCAAGACTAATATAAAAATAAGGGATACTAAATTATAAGTTTATCATTGTAGATAGAATAGTTGTATGGAACAACTTTGTAGACCAACAATGCCTATGTCAATAACAATAAGAATTAATGGATCACTTATTTTTTAATTGTAGGTTCATTAAATGCATAAGGGGGGTGATACTAATTATAAAGGATTGTCACAACTGATTGAACAAAGAAAGAAGGAAATGAGTTGGATGATCAAAGCCATGAAAATTAAGAGTTTTGCAGTAACTTTAAAACTAAGTGGATTTTTAAAGTTATAATCTACATATTAAGAATTAAAGAAAGAAAAGAAGATTCAATAATTAAAGTTTTATACTATAAGATCAAGAATTTGATTATAACAACAAGAATGACTGTTGCCTAGATTAAGAAGGATGTGATGGGTAATATTTCACCAAATAAGAGAATAAGTCCTATAAATTACAACCAATATTTGTAGGAGCTTTGGGATTTTTTAGAGTTAATTTTTTATCCTAGATAATGGATGTTTGTTTTAAACTATTTGTAACATAATTTCGCTATATCTATAAATACATGAAAATTCACCAAATTAAAGTTTAACTTCTAAAAAGCTTAGATTTTTTTTTTTTTTAATTTCACAACTTCTTCAAAGCCCTTTCTGAACTTAATGTTACTTCACTACATAGTTTCTTCTTACACTTCAGAATTTGTATGATCACAAACTGACTTTTCATTTTTTTTTCTCCACTTTTTAATTTTGGGCAAATCAAAAGAGTGACTCTACTCTACTTCTTTTAGGAATTCTACATAGGATATACATAGGGGTGGTCACCTTAGAAAAGGATTCCATTTAGAATAGGAATGTTACCGAAAGGAGAAACGACTTATAAATTCCAAATAGAACTCACATAGCCAAATATCATCTAGTTTGCTTTACATAAAACTTGGAAAAAAAAATCTTTAAGAAATATAGAAAAGCCACTCGACAAACAAAGGCTTATAAATTCTTTTTTAAATTTAGGTTGTCTATAAATACAAAACAAACTCCTTTACAATGTATCCACTTATAGAGTAAGGTATTCGTGCTTAATGTTTATCTTACTCAATTACATCTTTTATCATAGGTTCTCATATTTAATCGTCAACAATTCCTTTGCACAGAAATAAATCTTCAAGAGTATTACTTTTAGTAATTAATTTACTATAATCACAAAATCTAAGGTTTTTTTTTTAGACCTTGAATAACATTACATCAAATAAAAAATGGTCTCTTTAAGTCTCCAAGAATGTTGAATACACAAATTTTCAACTGAATTCACAATTTTTTTTTTCTGGGAATATTTTTGACATTATAAATTTTATCTCTTAGAAGTCTTTTGATAGCTTCAAGAGTTACACATTTAGAGACTCTATTGTTCTTAAAGATCTTATTATTCTTTTCAGTTCAAATGGCATAAACTAATGATGCAAATATAAATTTAAGTATGCATGCCCTAAACCTTTTCTCTTTTGCATAGTGAACAAGTTGAACAATCCTTAAGTGCTATGATATTTATGATGGTATCACATTGAGTAAATTCTCCAATTGTGCCAAGACTATAGTTGAATATAGATATTTTGAGAAAAGATAGTCTGGAATCCATTAGTTTTTTTGCATAAACAACAACATTTGTGTCTAGAATCTCTAAAATAGTGAAGTCCTTCACTTGTGGCTAGGAAATGATTCCATATACCTAAACCGTATTATTCCATAAATTGACTTTAAGCCTTTAGGAAATGATAGTTTTCCAAAAGGAGTTGATTGAAAACTTTTCATTTGCAACTATAGGCCAAATAAACTAGTCTTCTTTCATATTATTAGGCTTTGGTATGAAGTTGATATTATATGTGAGCATAAACCATGAGTACATCTTATTTGTAGGCAAGTCCCAATCTTGATTCTTTACTATCACTAAAACGTTAGCCACTCTTAGAATTCTAGAAGCAAAGATGGTTTGTTCTCTAATCTTGCTAGTAATAAGTCCTTTAGCTAGTTGATAAGTGCCTAATTTAGTAGTGAGTAGGCACTATTTGGGACCTCTTAGTCTCAAGTTCAACACTTTGAGGATGTGTGAGTTATAATTTAAAAAAAAAAAAAAAAAAAAAAAAGGTCAATTAGGAAGCTAGTAATTGTCCAAGAAAGAGATCAACTTTCCATTACCAATCATCCATTAAATCCAACTTGCAACTAAAGATCTAACCTTTAGAATCTTCCTCTAGGTTCAAAAGCTATTCTTTGATTGTAGACTCCAAAAATATTGGTTTTGATTAAGTAAAACTTCATCCATGGTGACCAAATAGACTTAAAAGAAAAAGATTCTATATTTTCTTTATTTGTGCAATTTTATTCCAATCCTTGACTTTTGGTATTTCTAGTCCACCTTCAACTTTACTTCTACACTCTTGGTTCATGTAACTTTGGCACTATGCATCGTCAATTCTAAGCCTATCCATAAAAATCTTCCATCCCTTAGTCCATTTGCTTCAATATTTTATTCAGAAGAATAAATATAGAAGCCTAATATGTTTGCATTGAGAACAAGTTGACTTAGTTAGCTGAACTCTTCCTACATATGACAAGAACTTGCTAGTCCCATGTTAGTTTTAGCAAGGATCCTCTCCACTAGAAATTTATAGTGTTATTCTTTAATTTCTTTTGATGACAAATGAATCCTTTAGTAGTTTGAAGAAAGTTATCCATTAGACCCACATTGCAAATATATGCACTACCCTTTCTTGGATTAAGTTGAAGTCCTAACATTAATTGGAACCTTGGAAGACCTAGCATTAAGGCATGTGTAGGATCGTCTCCTTTACTAAAAAAGAAAAGGTTATTAACAAAACTCAAATGTGTTTATACCTTTCTTAGAACATTGCCAATGGTATCAAAATCCTAGAGTATATATACAGTCTACCAAGCAATTTGATAATGCCCCTTCGGTAATCATGAATAGATAAAAGACTAATGTGTCCTATCTAAGACCTCTAATTGTGGAGAAGTAATCGATAGGTTCTCCATTAATAGTTACTAAAAATGTTGTTGCCTTGATATAGGACACCAACCATTCAATAAAGCTCACATAAAATCTCATTACTTCTATTACTATTTGTCGATAGTCCTAATTCAATTAATCATATGCTTAATGATATTAACTTTTAAAGTGGACCTAAGACTACCTTTCTCTTTGTGGTATCCATGCAAGAGCTCTCGAACTAGAAGAATGTTGTATGTTCTTCTTCTTCTTCTTCTTCTTCCTTTCACAAAAGCATATTAAGCTTTGGATATAATGTGTGGAAAGATGGGTATTAATTTATTGCACAAAATTTTCACCACATAGTTATATATGATATTGCAACATATCTAAGGTTAAAATGATTCATTAAAATAAGTGATCTTACATAGATATTGATATCTTTTACAGAAGTTATGGATTTTCATTGCAAAATAAGTGTTTCTAAAATGTTAGACCTTGTGGATTTCAATAATTGTTAAATCAAAGCTATTGACATTTTCATACTTAGGCCTACTATACTTAGGTCTACAGTTTTCTACAATTTATTATATATTATAAGTATATATATTTTCATGGTTAACTTAATGGATTTCAAATATATTTAGGTATTAAAATTATCATTACAGATTTATGCCACAGGAAGTATAAGAAATTATATTTAGGTATTTTGAAATTGATCTCAATAAATTATAAGGAAAAGGCTAAGTACAACAACTGCAAACTCTTCTACATTGTTAACAATTTTTTGACAGTATAGTGTCTCGGTATATCAGCAAGGCAAAGGTTTACCGATCACCGATTAATCGATATCATAGCAAACGATTAAAATATCACACTTTTATCGACAATCAACTTATTCATATTTAATGTTATTGAAAATATAAACGGTGTAAATAGAAATACGTATACAAGCAATATCTACATATATCATTCCATGAATATCATGTAAGTACTATATGCTATGCACATGTACATGTTATAAGCTGTAGACATGTGCAAAATCATATTTATATAGTATCTATATCCACATAGATTTAAACGCGTGTCAGTTTGCGGTGTTTTGCAGAATCCATCCCTGTTAAAGAGTGCATTTAGTGGTGTTTTATTCATAAAAGCCACGAAATAGAGATATATTTATTAAAAAAAAACAAAAAACAAATCAGTGACTGTCAATCATAGCACCACTAAATGTGATATAACGATACTTATCCTCAACACCGCTTTGCGATTCTTTTTTTACATAGTGCTAGTGCCTCTCAACCCTAAAGTAAAGCAGAAAAAAGGAAAAACAAAAAATATAAAAAAAAGAAAGGAAAAGAAAGGAAAAGAAAGGCCAAGAAGAGTATTATATACAGAAAGGTGTTATATCGTCAAGATTCTCTTTTTCTTATATGGTTGGGGAGGACAAGATAACAACTTCCCGGCTAAATCACGAGGTTGCTCTCAGGTAAAGAACTCTGAATTCGACATTCGGTCTCAAATGGTGGTCCTTAGAAGCCTCCCACAAGGCACCCAACCAATGTTTTGAGCCATATATGGCACCTAAGCTTGGAAAAGGAAGCAAGTAGGTTCATCAACGGTACATTGTTTAAGTAGGTGGAATTTGGTAAAGGGGTAAGTGGTCTAATATTGCACCGACAATGAGAAAGGGAAAGATCTAGTATACACGTAACTTAGTCATTTTCTTACGAGAAGACTGTAGTGTCTTCTTAAAGCTCGTAGAACTCTTTATTTACCTGAAGAAAAGAATAAAGTTCACTTTCGGTACTTCAATAGGAAGTTAAGAACCATGGGATTAGAAAGATATGCGTTATTCCAGTTCAGAAAGTTAGTTTTAAACTTGAAGAAAGGTCTGTCAAGAGAATTGTAGGAGATGAGTCGCATGAAGGACCATCTCATGAACAAAACGGGAACGCGTAGAACTTGTTGCTTCACGGACGGTTGGTCGTAAGGTTAGAAAAAGTGAAATGATGGCAAGTATTTATTTATTTATTTATTTATTTTTATAACCCAAAATTCTTACTAAACTTATTTAATGGCTTAAATTGGACAAAAATGTAGCTAAATACATTCAAGTCAATTCTCTCTTGTTCTGCACATGGTCCCATGTGTGCTCTCTTATGTTCATAGCAAAGCAAGTCAACCGGAGTCTGACCCCATTAAGGCACCAAGCTATAATTGCTGCACCTTTGGCATCTTCGCTGCTGGACAGCATATGATATTGTCGTTTTTAATTTGTGGGAGCCAACGTGTTTTGGGTCCTAGTTGGGTCGTTGTTTTACTTTTTATTCTTTTTAATTTTTTATATACATGCACTCACGTACACAATCCTGTTAAATCTCTGAGACCTCTTAATTTTCGGTCATGCTTTGCCAGGCGCTTATTGATTGTTTTATTAGAGGGCCCATAATGGAGCTCTTCCTCTGCAATGCTCTAAAAAGGGATGCCATCCCGAGTTTCCATTTATGCACCACAGGCACAGGCTCAGGCTCTCTTAAGAGAAGAGAAAGAACATGAAGAAATTGAAAGACAGCACGCAGCATAAAGGAAGAGTCGTTAACATATACCATACGAGCTTACGTTTTCGACTAAGCTTTCAATGTCTATACTTTTTGTCTAATACTATCCCGTTTTATTTTAATTAAGTATTTGTGCTTTCTCTTTGAAATACTTAAGCGTGGACGACAGCCTAAGACATTTAATTTCGGTAATATCCACAATCAAGATTTTAAGGCAGAGAAGAAAATAAGGATCGAGATCTTTCTTTCTTTCTTTTATGGAAGCTTTTATGCGGGAGTTGCATGTTAAAAAAGAGAAAGAGAAAGAGAAAGAGAAAGAAAAAGAAAAAAAAAATACTTTCTATATTTGTGTTCCCTCGCCCTCACCAATAAATGGGGCTATAGGGTCCCATGTGACGCTGTAATTCTTCGAAAACTATGTCAGATGATTAAATTTTGACGCAGTGGGCAACTACAAAACACAGCAGTCTGCAATATCCTCCGTGCATCTATTTAATGTGCAGTTCTACCAACTTACTCCATGCTTATGGTGCAATCAGTCACTTATTATTTTAGTAGTAAGTTAATCAAATCTAATACCTCTTAATTTTATATTTGATATCTCAATATATGAGTTTAGGTATATGTGTAAATAAATAAAATTTAAAAAATATCCACGGTACAAAATGAAATTCATTTAATACACCATTTTATCCCCCCCTCATTTCCACTGTAAAATCCCATTTCTATGCTGATTCAGTTTCTATAACTAGAATTAGAAGTGGATTTGAGATCAGTGCTATCCGTGGGATCAGAATTATCTGCAGCAGGCTGGTCATAAAAGCTGTATTCAAACCACACACCTAAAAGGATGGCTTTCTAATAAGCGATGCCGACGCGTGACCCAAGTACGGTGTCCTTTCTGTCATTTACCTTCGCCATGCCTCAGGGCGTCATGCCAGCCAAAAGTGAACCATAATGTGGACTACTGGGTCATGCTCCTCAGGATACTGCGTATACCTGTGATTAATCTAGGACAAGAACCTTACTTTTTTTCTCCTCAACCCTGCATTTCTTTATCCAGGCTGTCTTCACATTCTTACTCCGGAGCTCAGAGACTTCAAGTGGTTTCAGCTGGAAGTGAGGCTTGAAGGACCACACCCATAATTCGCTTGCAGAATATTCATGTATGTCTTAGGAGTGGAAGACCCAACTCCCGTTTGGTTCCAACTGTGACAAGGCATTGTTTCCAGAAATCTAGATGTGGTGGTCGACACTTGTACGAAGATTTTCTAAGATCTGAGGTATATTCAAGTCCGGAAACATGTTCAAGCCATGGAGCAAGAAGAAGAAGGTCAAAACTTTGTTCAAATTGGAGTTTCAGGCAACTCAGGTATGGATTTGACGAAATAGGAGAAAGAGAAAGCAATATCTCTTCTTTTTATCGCTTTCGGATAGATTGCCTAGTTTCAATTGGCTTTGGTTGCACAATGTTAGAAATTCATGGCTTTCAATCCATTCATGCTGGAATCCCTGGAATATAGAAATGGGAGTGTGATGAGGAATTCGTCTTACCCAGTTTTCAACCTCCATTTCAGGTGCCAAAATTGAAAAAATCTGCTTTGATGATTTCTTTGGTCCCAGAGGATGTCGGAAAGCCGACAGTGAGACTACAGAAAGCTGTTGTTCGGGATGGAACCTGTTCGTGGGAGGATCCTATCTATGAGACAGTGAAATTCATCAGCGAATCAAAAACAGGAAAAATCAAAGAGAAGATTTACCATTTCATTGTCTCAACTGTACGGGAATATCTCGGTTTTCTCTGTTTTCACAGTTTTTTCTCCTCTTTTCAATTGGGTTTTCTTAGCAGTTGCTATATGTTTGTTCTGGCAGGGATCATCAAAATCTGGTTATCTCGGAGAAGCTTCAGTTGATTTAGCAGATTTTGTGGAACAAACAAAACCATTCACTATTTCTCTTCCCCTCAAGTTCGCTAACTCCGGCGCAGTTCTGCATGTAACTCTCTATCTCCCTCTCTTGCTCACACAGACGCCTTGAAACACTGTAATTTGATGTTTTAACAGTAGGAATCGAGTCTTCTGTTTGATTGTAGTTTTGTGATTCCTTATATCTGAAGTAATTATTATTTAAACAGGTGACCATTCAGAAGATAGAGGAAGACAATGATCAAAAGTAAGTAGCAGGGCCATAACACCAACGTTCAATTCATAACTTCCTTATTGTTCTTTGCTTTCTTTTTCCGCTTGTTTGCCGTTCAGGTACTTTTGGAAGTAAAGTTTACTTAGTTATGATGCTGAACACAGATATGTTGAAGAGAATGGAGTTCCCTTTCTTTCACCTGACGAAAGCTTGAGGAATGAACTGGGCAATTGCAGTCAAGATGATTTGTACAGTTTTTCTGTAAGTAAGGTCTCATGTAAATGTTTCATGCTATCTTCCTTATGCAAAGTCCACAAGTATGACAACAGTTTTAGGATGTTTAAATTTCAAAATAGTAGGAAGAAATGGCATCATCTATAAGATCATTATTGAGTTGCTTGCTTTGTTCAGGATAATCATCTGAGTGAAACCCCATCTGAGATTGCTGAATCAAATGGCGTCCATCATAAACCTCCCACCTTCCCTTCACATATCAGACGATTTTCAATCCCAGAAACGGGATTTGCTGATGCAATCACCCCAAAAAACCCTGCACATCGAAGATCAAACACATATTGCTCGGTGGACTCAACTTCAGATGGAAGTTTAGTTGACTCAATAAACAGCTTTGAGGACGGCCGTTCAAGGGAAAAATCACGAGAGGCTTCAGAGGGTTCCATGGAAAAACTCAGAACTGAAATTGCTGCTCTAATGAGGCAAGCAGAAGTATCAGAAATGGAATTACAGTCGCTCCGGAAACAACTTGTGAAGGAGAGGAAGCAAGGAGAGAATCTATCAAGACAAATTGTTTGCCTTAAAGAAGAGAACGATTCACTTGAACTAGAATGTGAACAACTCAAGTCGCTGCAGAAACATGTTGGTGAGGCAGAAGACTCAAAGAGATTGCGCTCTGAGATTATAGATACAAGGGTTCAGTTAGAAGAAATGAGGCAAGAGCTTAATTATGAAAAGCAAACAAGTAAGGATCTTCAGTTACAGCTGCAGAAGACACAAGACTTAAACTCTAAGTTAATTTGTGCTGTAAGGGACCTTGAAGACATGCTGGAGAGAAAAAATAGGGAAATATCTGATATTTCATCTTCCAAAATAAATGAGGATGAGAACCCAGAAGCACTAGCTGAACCTGATAAAGAGCATGATGTTTCAAAGGAAGTAGACTTGCTGAAGGACAATATCAGAGACCTGAATGGTGAAATAGACTTCTACAAGAAATACAAGGAAGAACTAGATCTACAAATGAAACAGGTCACCTCGGACTATGACCTTTTGATGCAGGAAAACCAAGAGATCTCACTGAAATTAGAGGAAAGCCAAGCACAACAACAGATGACACAAAATGAATTTGCAGCGTCTTTGGCTACAATAAAAGAACTTGAATCCCTGATACAGAGATTAGATGAAAAGATAAAGAAGCAAGCTGAGGAATTATCAGAATCTTTGCTCTCCATAAATGAGCTTGAAGGTCAGGTTGAGGGTTTAGAGAAAGAACTGGAGAAACAGGCACAGACCTTTGAAGAAGATCTAAATGCTGTGACATGTGCCAAAACTGAACAGGAGCAGAGGGCCATCCAAGCGGAGGAGGCCTTGAGGAAGACAAGGCGGAATAGTGCTGTTGCGACAGACCGTCTACAGGATGAATTTAGAACACTTTCTGTGGAAATGGCATCTAAACTCGATGAGCATGAGAAGCAGGCTAAGGAAGCACTAGCAGAAGCCAGTGAGTTGCGCCAGCAGAACAGAACTCTGGAAGAGCTGGTCCAGAAAGCCAATGAAGAGCTCAGAATAATAAAAGATCAGAATCAAGTAAAACAGCAAGAACTTTTGGACCAAATACATTTGAATGAAAAGCAGGTAGAGAAGATATCATTGGAACTAGAGCAGACGTCCAAGCAACTTGAATATGCAAAAATGCATGAGACAGAACATCGTGAGGCTTTCTCACTGGAGATACAAATGCTTAAAGCTGAGGTGCAAAGGCTCACAAAAGAAAAATATGACTTCCCTGAGCAATCAGAAAGAGCACAATTTAAGACATGGGATGGCGAAAGAGAGATGCTCCTGCAAACATGGAATAAAGAAAGGGATGATTTGATGGAAAAATTAGCTTCAGCAAAGAAGGAAACAGAAAAGATAAACGAGGAATTTATTAGTATGAGGTCGTTAAAAGATGAGAAGGAAACAGCGAACTATAATCTGCTGTCAGAAGTTGAAAAGCTTAGAGCCTGCCTTGAGGAGTTAAAACAAAACATGGACAAAGAATACTTGGAGAAGAAAACCTTAAGGGAACAGACACTTGAACTGAAGCATCAGCTAGAAGAAAAGGAGGAAGAAATCACCAGTATTGAGAAGAAGCTCGTGAATTACAATGGACAGTCTGAAGAAAGAGAAAATGGGAGGAAAAACCGGATTGATTCCAAAAGAAGCGTTCCAAAGGGCACATCAATCCAGAAAAAAGATACTGCAATGCCACACGAAAGGTACATCATTTTGTCCATATCTTTTGTAGTTCAATTCATTGTTCCTATACAATTACTTGCAGTTACCAATATTCATAAGCTTGCTTTGTTCAGATTTTCGTCTGAAATGGCATCACTGAAGGAAAGGAACGAACGTATGGAGAAAGAGCTGAAAGATTTACATGAGAGATATTCAGAGATAAGTCTCAGATTCGCTGAGGTGGAAGGTGAGAGGCAACAACTAGTGATGACTGTCCGCAACCTCAAGAACAGTAAGAAGATTTAGCATCCTAATGTGCTGCATGTCGGAGACTGAGCCAAGCGACGGTGGAGCAGCAGGATATGCTCAGTCAAAACCAGGTGTGGTGATTACACTGCGTTAAACTGTTGTCAAGAAAGGGATATCAAGTACATCAAGAAACACCATGCGTCTATTGCTCATTCCTTCATTTAGGGACAGAATAAGATGACAGAAAATCAACCGATTTTGCTGATTTGCTCAGCAGCAGTTCCAAAAAATGTAAGCCAGTAGATATCTGGTCATGAAAACTGTAATATGTCTCTTATTATCTACTCAAATCTTGCAGCATGCGGCCTTCATTCATTTACAGGATGAAGTTTCACGAGACACAAATAGTAATTGCATTTTACCGCCACAATAGCATCATTGTACTGCCAGCATAAATTTTTTTGTACGAGAGTCGAGATATCCCTTATAAAAAGGGTCACACTACTCCAACCACCTTCAAAGGAGAGAAATGATTATCACCTTAGGTAGAAAGGGGCGGTCAGACCATCCACCACCCCTAAAAAGATGGTCAGACATCCTAAAGGGATTGCCGAGCTTGCTCCCAAACTTTATTCACTTCTTTATTTCTTTTGTTTCTTTTAATGCTTGTACTGTTTAACCAATACAAATGACCTCTATTAAAGGGATTTTGCAGGAGTATGTAATACCTACTGGAGAGTGCTTATAGGGATATATTCGATTTTTAGCAGTTCCATATAGGACTTCTTCAGAGGATGCCAAACATAATCTGCTTCAGAAAGTGTTGCAGTGTTCTACTTCCAGCATGGCCAGAGCATTGAGAGCGTCGAGGATATGACGCTTTGAAATGTTCGAACCTCTACGTCATGTGAATACTATTGCGGCAGGTTCAGGCTTGCTGGCTGCACGAGATACAAGTTATTGGACTCTTTTAAACGTTTAATCTATTTCTATATTTGGACTGAGAAAACATACCATTTTTATGTACAGGATTTCGGAACTGATTTTTTTCGCTGCGATCCTAAATCAGCATCTACGGAGAAAAACTATTTTTCCATTTTATATTTGATTCCGGAATTTTTTGCTCAGACCTTGCGTTCTGTTGCTCCAGATCAGCTTAGTTTGGCTTCCACTTCCATTCACTGCAAAAGAGAGGGTCTGAAGTTGATTTGAGTCTCGAGTGTTAAGCTGTAGTAATATAAACAGATCTGCGATGTTGCACGCACTGACAAGGAACTATCCATGATAAGAAAAGCAGTACAAACAAACCTGCCGTGCTCTCTTATCAGCAGGGGTCCATGTCGTAAGAAGGGAGGATGAATCTTTCTTATTCTTGGATGAGCTTGATGGCTTTGCAGATTGCTTCTGCCTCTTGTGTTCAAGTATCTTTCTAGGAGTGGTGCCTCCTTGGTACTTGAAGAATTCAAAAATAGAGGGACTTCTCTTCTTAGAAAATTTCGATACGTTTCCTGAATACCGCAAACAAGGGGAAGATGCGTCATTCGGAAGGGACTGTTGACGCAACCTGCTCTTTTCCCTGACTCTGTTGAGAAACTCTATCGTCCAGGGTGAATTATGATGTGGGTGGGCAGATTTGAGTGCATTTGAGAGTGATGTTCCACTATTCGGCACCCCATTCTCTTGAATTGACAATCCCTTGAAATTTCCTGCAGATCTCGGCGTTAAGCCCTGCTCTTGGAGCATTTCATATTCTTTTCCAGGAAAAACATCGTTTTTGCAATATTTATTTAGGCAAACATTGGCTCCTTCTGGCAAAGTTTTCCCCTGATCTTTCTTGAAACTCCAGATGTCTAAACTTGAGTTTATCTTAGCAGCCATTGACGAGGGGGGACTTTCCTTACCAAACGGTAACTTTCTTATAGATTTATGCTTTTTTGAGGAGTTATTGTCCATCCCAGACGCCAAAAGAGAGACATTTATGGAGTTACAGATAGAAGAAAAGTCCTGACCTGATGCAGTATTGTCAGTTAGATCAATAACCTCACCAGTAAGATCCTCCTTCAGATTCTCAGATCTCTCGATGTTAGGCCAATCCAAATTGTTCATTCCAGCTGAATCTGATGCCTGATTTTGATCAAACATGAAATCAGATGAAAAGGATGTAGCCATTCTCATCTCATTCGATATTTGAGGGATCATTGGGAACTGAAAATCGTATGGCATGACAACACTGGAGTGATTTGCTGTCTTTGCCATATTCGGTCCCAGTTGTTGACCAAACAAATCCTTTGGAGGTAAAATAGGTTTACTGATCTCATCAAATATCTCAGGATCTTTTGAGATCCATGAATTATACGGCTTGGACACTTTGGAATGGTCCATGGTGTCACCAGTGAATAAGTTTGGTGGCTCAACGTGCAATATTTCAGCCATATGTGTGTCAATATTTTGAGGACTACCACTGTATTTTCGTCTTTTTCTTCCAGAATCCACGTTAAAGCAGCACTTTTCTGAGTCAGGACCAGAGGATGCCGAAGAGCAGTCTGTCATTATAGACTTAGAATCCTCTCGCTCACCATATTTGCACAAAGCGGTAAACAATGTGATACTCTCTTCAAGAACATAATATTTTTCAATTGCACGAATCCTGCATTCATGCGAGCATTCAAGAAACTCAATGAGAACGCCTACCGAAGACAGTATAGCATGAGCTGTCAAAGGATTAATGGACGGGAATTTAGTAAGAAATGATTCTGCAAGAGTTTCCGACTCAGGCATTTTAGGATAAAGACCCCTGGTCAACTTAGTGGCATGACTGATGCAGCTCAAGATAATTTCATCAGTCGACTCAGGTGAATGGGAGAGAAAGAGCTGCAAATTAATACCCAGGCCCGCTGCTGCAGCATAGAGTTCGCCTGACGATTCCATTATAGTGGAAAGGAAGTTGCTTTCTCCTTCAAAGACCTTATAAAAGATATTAAAAAGACAAATTAAAGGTTTGAGATAAGTTTAGTGCATGATATATGAGTAGCTGTCAAAAAAAAAAAAAACCAAGAATAAATTTTGTTGAGCAAGAATCTACAGTAATAACTTTCCTTCCAACCAAACATTCTAGACTACCCTACCTAAATGCACAGAATAAGATGAGCAAAGTTTTCAATTTTATGGCAATATGCTAGACTGTATATTTCTTGCAATGCCAAGCATACAACGGCCCTTCTATCGGTTTTGTTTCTTTTTCCTTTTCATAACAACCCTTCAATGAAAGCAAGCACCACTATTGCATTTCTTAAAAAGAAATATCTATGCACGTGCCCATATACATGCATTTCTTTTTCACCTACTGAGACAAGATGTTTAAAGATCTAATATGAGTTGAGGATTAGGCTGCTCAAGCTTGAGTAAAGCTAAATAGGAGGCTCTAAGATTTTGTGCAGGCCCTTACTGAAAGCATCTAGTACAAACTAGAATAGCTCAGTTTGCCTTAATGCCCCACTCGATAATTCATTAGCTTCTCCATAGAACAGTTTGACAAAAAAAGATCATACACGACCATAGCTTATAGTAACACATGTAGGAATGAAAATTACCAGAATGCAGCCACCGAAACTAAAACTCAGCAATGTCAGGACATCAGTCGCAATTCTCTCAATGCACAAAGGTAAGCATAAAGAAGCTTCATCTGATACAGTTGCTTTCTTTCCAATGTTCCCACTATGATACCACACTAGGCAGATAGCAGAGCTGATTATAACATCCGCAGGCAACTCTGAATCTCGTTCCACAACTTGTGCTCCTTCTTTCTCCATTGCCAAAATTCTTTGGTAGGTACTTCTTCTGGATACTATCATTCCCTTCTCAAAACTTCGAGTATTCACAATAATGACTTTTTCTGGGAAAGAAACGCCCGAAAGCTTTGTGCCGAAAGCTTCTACTTCATCTGCAGGTACTGAAGATCTCACATTAAACTTTCCCTCGATGGGTAAAAAGTTCAACAGTTTCTCTAGCCTCTGTACATTCATTGGCTCGTCCTCTTCCTATAACACAGCTGGTGTGTAAGTATAGCTGAAAACTGATAGGCCAACAACATGAACTAAGAATTGAGAGTAACATCTAGAAAGAGAGCATATTCCTTTACAGAAATAAACTATCCCTTAAGCGGATTGGCAGCACGAACTGTTAGTCCATTAGATTTAGGTTATCTGATGTTATTCAAGAAAGACAGTTTTCATGTTTTAAGAAATAAAACAGACTGCTATGTCATGGTCCTTATAAGGTAATTTATGTTGTTAAAGTGAAAAAATGACCAATACCTACTCCAAGGGAAAAATAAAATAAAATAAAATAGAAGAAGGGGGGAAAAGTGGGAGGGAGAGACATAGAGAAAGTACACTCTACCTCCTCTCCCCACTACCAGAGAGAAAAAGGAGAAAGAAGATTGACATATAACAATCGATTAGCTAAAATATGCATGTAGGTAGAAAGATACCATTGTCATTTCAGCACTCCGAGGCATATTAACACCTTCACAAAATGCTTTGCAAGCACTAAATTTATCCAGTTCGACGCTCAAAAAGTGAAGTGGAGGGAACCCAACCAACTTTGGGGAAAGAGAGGATACTTTAGATGAGCCACGTGAACCTCCATATTCCAAGATTATGCGGAATTTGTTGAAGGGAAATAATGCCGAAACATGCCTTGGGGAATAAGAAACATATTATTCTTAGTATTTAATAAGCATTCAAGGATGGAGTGCAGTTCTCCACTAACTGTTAGACTGATCCAAAATGACACAAAAACAAAACATTCTCGAGATGTAAAATCCCAAACTACCACGAAAACAATTACCTAAACAAATACGAAGAGCATATTTCTTAGTTCGATGGAAATGCAAATTTTATTTGTGGAAATGAGGTAAGAAATAAATTCAGAAAGCAAAAAAACCATAGCAGATGAATTCTACAGTCATACGGAGTTTTCCAACACTTAATCACTTCAAGGAAAAGGATTCTTAGGATACTAATTTAACCCTTTTTCATGCAGAACCACTTCACAAGCCAAATATGATTAAAACCATTTTTTGCAGTAAAGAAGAAACAATAAAATAAATAGATGAATGAGAAACTTGAACACAGATATACACATAGATGAACTATTTCATAGAAGAAAACAATTAGGAATAAGAAGGGCAAATGCAGAGCTATATGATCTACCAATGGTAAGCATATCTTTCTATTAATGGTGTTTCTGCGGAATACCACAGATCCTGAGACTAGAACTTACTCGTGGGATACCAATAGGCAATCTGTAACCAGCAAGGCATCCATTCTATTTTCCATGAAGTCACCTTTGCAAAGATCCGGTTGATCGGCATGTGCATAATAATTCTGGAACTCACTAGATGATAATCCCATGGACATCAACAAACTCTTCAAAGATCGCCAGAAAATTTCTTCAGCCACAATCAACACTTTCAAACTACTCTGCTCAGTGCTTGAACATAAAATCTTCTGGATCAAAGTCAGCGAGGGATGTGAATTAGTCATGTATCTGTCAAGCTTCCTGCGTGCATCTTCCATCAAGGACCATAGAATGCCCAGTCTTGCCTTTAAACAATCCGAGCTTTTACATAACTTTTTCAAGTATAGATGACCTGGATGGATACCGTAGAAACACACGTACCAAGCTGTCTGTTTAATTGCACATAAGGTAACAAATACCATAATGTTTCCATCCCTGAAAGAGGTGATTCTTTTTGTTCTTTCTTTCTTAATGCAGTCTATTAACTTTTCCTTTGAAATGCCAAGCAATTTTGAACTATCTGTGGGTAGAAATGGGAACTCTGTCCTTATCAACTCTCTTTCATTCTGCAAGATAGCTAGATAGGTCTTTTCAAAGTTCTCGATGATGGTCACAATAACATCAGACAACTTAACCTGATACGACAAAAAATCACTAAATTGTACTTCAGTGGCTGCACATACTTCACTTACGTTATTGGATGGTAACTTGGAAAGTGTATCATCAGTGCAAATTTTCTTAGTAGCAGACTCATTCTTCTCCCCAGAATTAGATTTATGACGATTAAAGAAAAAATCAAGATCGTTTAGATGGGACATAGAGTTGAATAACACAGAAGCCCTATGATCAGTTTTTTCAGCTAAAGCTTCTCCATTTCCTGGCAGTGGACATTCACCATCCAACAATTTGCTTGTGGCACACCCCACCATCTGACCAATAGCCCCTGCAAGTCCGTGCAAAAGTAACTCTGGTGACTCCTTTTCTTCTGAATTTGGCCAACTCAAAGCATCATCTGAGAAAACATAGTCAAGTAGCAATGTCCCATCATAAAAAGATTTCTGATCAAAATCAAAGCTCTTTGAATCTGCCTCCTCAAATATACTCTGGTCGGAAGCATAGATTCTAGAGTTGCATTTATCTTCTTCCAAAAGAGCCCAATCCAAGTAGATCCCATTAGATACAGATAGAGGCTGTGGATTTAAGTCAGCAAGCGTTTCCTCAACAATGAAGCATAGAGACCTTATCTTTTCCCGATCAAAGAAAAGAGGTACAGGCAACGATTTAAATGTGTTACCTACCAAGGCCAGCTCATAACTAACAATCAATTCATTGAAACTCTTAATGTTCAGGTCTTTCATAGACATGCAATCAAATGTTTCTGGTTCATGTGCTACCAATGATTTAAGGAAGATTTCAAAATGTTGAAATGAGTCCATTTCAAGGAACTCAAATTCCTGGAAAATAACAAGGCTTGGTGAGAAGAAAGAGTCAACCTGAATTATCCCTTCACATGAGGAATTTCCTTGAATCTGTGAAGTTTCCATGATACTTCTAATGTCCATCTCTGGAAAGCTGTCCATCAATGCCAGCTCAGGTTCCAGACATTTCTTTGATATATCATATTCTTTAGAAATCAACAATTCCTCTCCATTTATGACATTTTTATCATTTTGAAGCCAACATAAGGCTTCAGTGTTATCAAGAAGTGAAAAAAGTTCCTCCTCTACAGATGAGTCCGTCAAACTTCTCAGACTCATCTCATCAACTTCGAGAGAAGGAAATGTACTTTGATGGAAGCACATTTGATCCTGAACAACACTAACATCTTCCAAGACATAAGCCTTTTGTCCTACGTGGAACTCCGCAGTAACATTTTCAACTGAATAGATTAATCCTTGAACCTCATGAGGGGATTGCATTGTAAGTGCTTGCCTAAACATTTCCTGCATGAAAAACTCAAGTTCAGAACAGATCAAGTTGTAATATGTCATCATAGGAATCCTAAAGGGATAAATATCTCCAGAACAGAAAATCCCTGGAACTGTTGAGACTCCAAAGAAAAAATTATTTTCAGAAAATATGTTAATGTTGTGATGCAGCAATAGTAAACAATTTACCACCAAATCAAACTATAAAAAGTAAGTAAAAATAGAAATAATATATATGAAATACAATATTTGCTTCTATGCATAAGGTAGCAATCTTATTTTGCTTTCTTATGACCAACCTATGACGGAAATTTCTTGCTTTTATGCTCAAGCCACAAAGCCTAATCCTATACATTATAGTTATTTAAGATATGAGTGTGTGTGGAGACAATGGCAAGGTAAGTGAAAAATGTTGGCGTGAGTACCTTATCTCCTAAAATCTAAAGACAATTCACCTTTTGTTTTGTGCCGTAAGTGGAATAAATGAAGATAACAAGAACAATCTTAAGATAATTTTTACATCATGTTATGCCAACAATGAACTGCAAGATTCATGATATAGCATTCAAGTCAATTCAATTATCTCATACAGACAGTCCAGCTCAGATGCTACAAGTATAATATTGTTTTTTTTTCCTCACTTTTGTAATTCTAAGAATAGCAATATAAGAGAAATAACATTTCAGAAAATACTCAGAATATATATGTCTAAATAAACTGAAAGATAAAAAGAAAAACATAACAGGGAGGCTGCTCAACAACGTCTTCCTGAGACAATAAAAGCACAAAGGCACTAAACGTTTCATGCCAAATCAGACCAGTTTGATGCATCCTTCCAAAAAGAAAATCTCCAATTAGCCAATTATGGTATGATAATGGCTTGTTGTTAAAGCCATCAAATTGCAAAATAATAATAAACAAAAAGTAATGCAAAGCAACAAAAAGCAGGGCTACAAACATTATTGGCCTGAATTACTAGAAAGTCTATAGATAACTGATCGTCTACAAATACTGAGGAAAAGTAAAGCACAGCCAAAACAACTTATTAACAAATTACGCAAATACTTTCAGTAAAAAGATGGTTAAGATATATGCCGGATCATTCTCAGTGTTTGGAACTCCAGAGAGAATTTGTATATGCTCTTCCTCAAACAAGGAGCAATTTTCCTGAAAAATACAGCCACGTTAGGGAACCAAGAGCACATCTCAATAACATTCAAAAAGGTGTACAAACCAAGTTATCTATATTTTGTAAATATTCCTTTTACCAAAAGTTCATCCAGCTCTGGAGTTTCGAAATGGATTACTTCATTTCTGCGTGTGTCCTTATCATCAGCAGCAAGCCCATTATCCTTCTGAAATGAAGTGAGATACACTCTAAAGAAAACCCCCGAAGAGACCGAACAAAGAGCATGAAATCAAGCTAACAAGAAAGCTATTGGCATGCCTTCAGCATCTCATTCTCTAGAAGTGAAATTCACAAAACGGAATTTTTGAACTAAAAAGATCAAAGGAAATAAATAAAAAGCTAGAAAAATATTTTAAAACGGATTGATCCGATAACCGAAAAACATCGATCAGGGAATAATCAACAATATCCAATTTACCCGGTTCAACCCTAAAAGACATAATAATAAAATAACACTAACAACAATAATAGTAACAGTAGTAAGAAGGATAGTAACATTAATAAAAATAAAAATATTTGTGCAAATAAAATATCCAAATATGTTCATTTGAGAGGGGGGGGGAAAACACTTGGGAAACGAAAAGCCAAGATCTAAGGCAAAAAACAAAAAAACAAAAAAGGTCTAAATCGAGTACAGTTAAATTAAGCTCACATTTCACTTCAAATACATAACCCTTACAAGTTGCTACAGAACTAAACGAAAATAAATAAATAAAATAAAATTCTCACAGCACTTAGTTTCACAGAATTAGAGCAAAATAGGATCAATTAATCAGGCGATTTCACCTGCAAAAGGCAAGTCTCGTAAAAGCAATCAGCGGCATAGAATTCCTGGACTTCGGCATCATGGACACGGTGAGGGAGAACCGCGGGGAAGAACTTAGAGAGAGCAGAATGGATGGGAACAGAATGGACTTCGAAGGAAACATCGAGAGGCGATAAGAGGGGTATGAGGTCGGGGAAGGCGGAGAGAGGGGCAGGAGGGAGGCAAGGAACTTGGAGGTGAAGGAAGGTGTGGGGTTCGAGGATTTGGCTCGGAGCGAAGAAGTCGATGTTGAAGAAGCGAGTCCGCATTTGAGAGTGAGAGAGCAACGGGCTGGTTCCCAAAATGGAATTGAATTGAACTTTGGCGGTTAAAGCGCGGGATTGGCTTTTATATGAAAAAATATTATTTATATTTAAATATTACAGAATAATTATATTTTTCAGTATAAGATTTTTGCCTCAACAGCAGGGTCACACTTTGGCCTTTTATAATTTTTACCGGACTTATAATCTTATCATTAATCATTTACTTGCTCATGCCCACGTTTTTACTCTACCTTGAACAAATTAATTTTAGATTAAATAAAACAATGCAACCAAGCAAATTAGAAAAGAAAGCCCAAAATTATTATATTGGATAGAATAATATGATCAATCAAGTTAAGATAGTATTAATAAATGATATGACGTCCTAGCTAAAACCAGTTTTGTTCTTACGGCTGGCTCTTTATATTAATACTGCTAAGAGCTTATTATATCATGAATATGTTACAAAAGGGAATACAAGTCTAAAATAAAAATGATTTAAATAATATATGAATAATATCATTGTTCTGGGTTGAGATTTTTGCACGTTGCATTATTTTTTCTGATTGTAAGAACTTACTTTTTATTGACTTTATTGTAGTTGTATGAATTAAGCTATGGATTGTTTTTCACACTAATTAAACTGTCTTTCACTATCACATTATGCACCATATTTGATGAACCCATAAATTGTGATATACAAGTACTTATTGGGCAACTGTGTTTGAAAAATTTATAGCTAAGAATTAATCACATCCCAATTCAAACCCCTCTCCCACTCTTGTTGCGTTATTCTTCAATAAGTGGTATCAAAATTAAGTTTTTTGCATTTCTTAGATAATAAAAATGTCTATTAGGCATATTAGATCTATAATAGATAACCCCCTGTCCTTCTTTGCTTTCAATAGACCTCTATATTTGACGAAACAAATTATGAACATTAGAAGGCCATGATGAGGATATTGATGATTGGCCAAGATACAAATGCTTAGAAAAATAAAATAAATATTTAACAACTCATGAAACACAAGAATAGATAAAAACAAAAGAGAAAAGAACTATTGCTATTAGATAACATATACGTCTAACGATAGAGTCTCGGATGGGATTTATGATGAGTTTGTCATGTTACAAAGGAGGTTTAAGAAATTTTATTGGGAAGAGAAAAAAAAATTAGAAATGAAGTGTTAGGAGGATAAAAGAGTCAAATGACTCTTGAGATGACCTTTTCCTATACATATGAAATTTTCGAACTTGAAATCAAAGTACAGCTGCATAAAGAACAATAAATAAATAAAAACATTCAGTTGTAACTCAAGATGTCAATGGTAAACGGCTATTTTAGTACAATACAGATATACACTTTAACAAGGCAAATAAAAATTTTAAAAATATTTTCTAGAATTTTAAGAGTAAAACAACT
>JAKISD010000036.1:0-25000 GCA_028551485.1 Casuarina cunninghamiana | reverse complement strand
AACAGTCATACCTCCCTTCTTTGGCACAACTTGCACAGGACTTACCCAGGGACTATCAGAGATAGGATAAATGATCCCTGCATCAAGCAACTTGATTACCTCAACCTTCACCACTTCTTGCATCTTTGGATTTAATCGCCTCTGAGGTTGAACAGTAGCTTTGTACTGCTCTTCCATCAAAATCTTGTGCATGCAAAGTGAAGGACTAATTCCCTTGATGTCAGCTATTTTCCATCCAATTGCTCCTTTATGCTCTCTCAACACCTGAAGTAATTTCTCTTCCATTGATTTTGTCAAAGAAGAAGATATAATTACTTGCAAAGTAGAAACTTCATCTAAATAAACATATTTCAAATGAGAAGGTAAGGGCTTGAGTTCAAAAGTTGGAGGCTCTTCAATCGATGGCTTAGGTTTTGTCATGTGTTGTCCTAACTCCTCAAACTTTAGTGCCTTTTGCTGTAAATATGGTGGATTTGCCTCCATGAGATTGGCATACTCATGTATCTCTTCACTTTCAATTTCTTCATTCTTTGAGTGAACCAAGCATGCTTCAAGTGGATCCTTGAAAGCTTTTTCCTGAAAGATCTTATTCACAAACTTATCAATTGTCTCAACCCTAAAGCAGGAATTATCATCAGAGGGTTGTTTCATAGCAGTAAAAACATTAAAAGTGACAAAATCATTTTGAACTCTTAATATTAACTTCCCTTGTTGTACATCAATCAGAGCTCTCCCTGTTGCTAGAAAAGGTCGACCTAAGATAAGTGGTACCTCAAAGTCTTCCTCCATGTCAAGTACTATAAAATCTGCAGGAAAAATAAATTTGTCAACTTTTACTAATACATCTTCTATAGTACCTCTTGGATATTTAATTGATCGATCAGCCAATTGTAGGGACACTGTGGTTGGCTTCACTTCACCCAATCCTAATTTCCTGAAAACAGAAAAAGGCATTAGATTAATACTAGCTCCTAAATCACATAATGCCTTATTAAAGTGAGAATCTCCAATAGTACAAGGAATTGTAAAACTCCCTGGATCTTTTAATTTTGGAGGCAGTTTGTTTTGTAAGATGGCTGAGCATTCTTCAGTGAGCTTCACAGTTTCATACTCTTCCAGCTTCCTTTTGTTTTTCAATATCTCTTTAAGAAATTTTGCATAACTGGGCATTTGAGCTAATGCATCTGCAAAAGGAATGTTAATATGCAATTTTTTAAATACATCAAGAAATTTAGAAAACTGCTTATCTATTTTATGTTGCTGGAGTCTCTGAGGAAATGGAACTGGAGGCACATAAGGCTTGGGATTATCAGGGAATAATGTCCTCTTGGTTGCCTCCTCAGGCTGCGTGCTAACATCATCTTCCTTATCCCTGACATTTTCCTTCTCAACGTCATCTTTTCCCACTTGTTTGCCATTTCTCAAGGTTATTACCTTTGCATCTTCTATAGGATTCTTCTCTGTGCTACTTGGCAATGAACCTTGTTGTCTTCCTGAAATCATATTAGCCAACTGACCTATTTGCACTTCTAAATTGCGAATTGAAGCTTCTTGGTTTTGCAATCTTGTTTCGTTGTTCTGTAACATCTTGGCAACCATTTCCTCTAAGTTAGGCTTCTTTTCTTCTGGTTGCCTGAATCCTGGTGGTGGCCTCATTGCATTAGAATTATTCCATGAAAAATTTGGGTGGTTACGCCATCCCGAATTGTAGGTGTTGGAGTATGGATTATTTTGTGGCCTACTTGAATTTCCAATATAATTAGCATCTTCACTACCCTGTGCAAAGGTGTTACCTACTTGGCACTCTATGCTTGCATGTCCTCCACCACAATGATCACATAACATGTTCTGAATCCTCATGACTGGAGCACTCAGGTTATCTATCTTCTTATTGAGTTTTTCAATCTGTGCATACATTGCAGTGAAAGCATCCACTTCATGAATTCCACTAGCTTTCCTCACTGGTGACCTCTCTATAGGCCATTGATAACTATTATTCGCCATTTCCTCTAAAAGATCATATGCTTCTTCTGGTGTCTTATTGTTCAAAGCCCCTCCTGCAGCTGCATCAAGCATAAAACGAAGATTTGTACTAGACCCATTATAGAAAGTTTGTACCTGTAACCATATGGGTAGTCCATGTTGTGGACATCTTCTTAAAAGCTCATTGAATCTTTCCCAAGCTTCATATAATGATTCATTGTCCATCTGCATAAAAGCGGTAATATCGTTACGCATTTTGGCAGACTTTGCTGGAGGAAAGAACTTACTAAGAAATTTCTGAGCCAAATCATCCCATGTTGTAATTGATCCTGCAGGAAGAGAAGAAAGCCAACTTTTAGCTTTGTCTCTTAAAGAAAATGGGAATAGCCTTAATCTAACAGCATCATATGTGACTCCATTGTATTTAATCATGTCACAGATTTCAAGAAAAGCATCAATGTGAGCATTTGGATCATCATTTGGTAGCCTACTAAATTGCACAGAATTTTGAAGCATCTGAATGAGTGCTGGCTTGATTTCAAAGTTGTTTGCTTGAATTGCAGGCCTTTTGATGCTTGATGTAGCATCCTGAACTGTTGGTGCAACATATTCTTTTAGAAGCTTGCGTGGATCATCATTCTCTGCCATTTTTGTAGCTTCACTTCTTTGTTCTCTTAACTCTTTTCGTTGCTTTTTGACTGTGTGTTCAATTTCAGGGTCAAGATTAACAAGTTGTTCTCTTTGGCTACGGGTCATACATGTCAGAAACACTCCTGAAAAGTAGCAACTAAAACAAATGATTAATTTTTTTTTTTAAAGGAAAAATAACAATAATAAAGCAAAACAAAAATAAAATCTGACAAAACAAAACAAAAGAAAAAAATTGATTTTTTTTAACAAAATAAAAACTAGATTAAACTTAGAATTATTTGGTATTAATATTAATCAGTAGTAAAACAACCAATCCCCGACAATGGCGCCAAAAACTTGTTCGGTGAAATTCTACATGCAAGTGTACATGTCGAACAATTAATATAATGATAAGAAAAGTATCGTCCCACGAAGATTGGTGAATACTAAACTAATTAAATACTAATGATGAATTAATCCTAAAATTTATCTAGCAAATCAAAATATTGTTGATGATTAAAATTTAAAATTTCTAAAACGAAAACTCAAGACTAATTAAACTTGAATCCAAGTAGGAAAAATCAAGATGAGAAACATGTTAGAGCTTCCGATTTCACCATAACTATTAGATATGAATTTTTATAGTTTATGCTTATAAGAATGATATTACCTATGTGATGGCAGAACTTCTTAATTTATTTACTTTCCTATGTCTAGGTATAGTAAACCTATTTAGTTCATTAATTCACTATATCTCTATATGTGAATTGAAACAAACCAAATGCATTAGGATCTATGAATATTCTTGGTTTACAATAAATCTTTCGATCATCTTATCACCAAAAGCCACAAATAACATGGTATATGTCTATCCACATTTAATTCATGGTTATATATTATAAAAAGCAATTGCATATTATTACCTTTCAGTCTCTAACATGCACATCATATCATTCAAGTGGTGGCCAATCACTTAAAAGCATTAAGCATAATAATATATAATTCACATAAATAAAATATCTTGCAAAACATAAAAACTTATAAAATTCACATCATCATAGTTAGGTTACATCTTCGTTCTAACAAAAAAAGTTTAAAACATAATGAAATACCAAACCAAAGTAATAGTAGAAATTAAGCAAAACATCTTAAATAGAAAAACAGGAAAGTTGTCACCACACTGTCTTTTCTTTAAGAATTCTTTACAGAATTCCTACAATTCAAGAATGATAAGAAGTAGAGGGAAGCTTTCGCGCCTCTATTTCTCTTTTTCTTCCTTGGTTTTCTCTTTCTTCTCTCACTTTTTCTCTTCTTCTTTGGTTCCGGCGGCAACACACAGTTTCTCCTTTTCTTTTTTTTTTTTCTCTTTTCTCTCTCCTGTGCGGCGCCTCCTTCTCTTCACCTTTTCTCCTAATTCACGTTCCTTTTATGCTGTCTTTTTCTCCTCCTTGGCAACGTGTCCTTGTCCTACTCAATTTAGAATTCACTTTTTTAGTCTTTTCTTTTATTTCCTTCCTTGTCCTTTTTTTTTGTCCTTTTCCTTTCTTCTTTTGGATTTGTACATGTTGCCTTCTCGTAGCTTTTTTTTTTCCCTTTCTTTCTTTTGTTCTTTTGGGGTTTGCTGCATAAATAACACAAATTTACATAAATATATTAAAACTTAAATATTATCTTATAAAACTTGTATTATTCATATCCTAAAATATCTAAAATAACTCTATAAAAATAGAGTTATCAATCTCTTGCTTTGACAGAAAGAGAGTATTATGATTTCTTCTGCCCCATGGAGATCGTGTAATATTTGCCTATATATCGCATGGCATTTTCCTTGGTTCTTCCTCTTTCCAAACACAGACAAAGTCCGCCGGTAGGCACCTATCGGGAACCTATGTAAGAGGCCAGAAGAAGTCCGATAGGACAACTTCACTAATAATTTTTTATTGATTATCCCAAAGTTATGATTTTATGAATTAAATTATCATGTATGAAAAATTTCATAGGGCCAATTCTTTTGGAGAATATTGGCCATCCAATGTGCATACTGATGCTTAAAAATCCACCAAGGTGCATGTATCTTTGAACCCTAGACTCTTTTATGTGCCTTTTCCTTCTTCGTCTTCTTTTACTATTTTCCTTGCCTACTTATATTTCAATTATTACTTTCTCCTTGTAGAAAGTTATAGTAATAATGTTAAAATGTTTAAAGACTCAACTTCAAAGTTAATTTAAAAATTAGAAGAGCATTTTTTTATTTAAGCTTTACTACAAAAAATTGCATACTTAATATAAAACTTTCTACCTATACATAGACGGTTTTGTTCTTAGTCTTTCAACTCTGCTCTGTTTCGTGTGCCTAATCTTTTCGTTTCTTTTTTTTTTTCGGGCTCTTGTTGATTGGTTTTCGCGTGTGGACTGGATACACACCACAGATAAAGGGCAATTCTTTCTTCCCAAAGCCCCGGATATCTATAAGCAATGAGCTTAGAGAGGAAAAGCAGAACTGAATAAAAAAAAAGGATCAAAGAAAATGAATAGAAGTATTTGCCTAAATAATAAGAAAATACAAGTGTATATAACTCTGTTTCAGCATTTTCTTCTTTCAAGCACAGCCACAAATCCTCTAGCGTGGAATCCTTTTAGCATTGTTAGGCTGCTAAACTTCTGGCTAACAGTACTTACTAGTTCGTCCTGTTCAATAAAAAGAGTCATGGACTCGTTATGTGGTTCACTAAATATGTTTTTCAAACAGAATTTTGACATAGCTTCTGTTGTGCGTTGTTTCAACTTATAATTTAACAAAATTTCACTCAAATTTCTTATATTTAAACAATCAAAATTGTGATTATCATCAAATGATTATTTTCTACTCTCTTTTTCCTCTCTCCCTTAATTCTTAGTGTGGAAGTTACTCTCTAAAATAGAAGAAAATAATGATCACACAGAGAAACTTTTCTTTCTAAAAGAAAATTTATGTATTAGCTTTTGTTTAAAGCAACTTCAATTATTTGTTTTGACTTGTAGCATGGTTTCTTCTTCTCCTCTATTTTCTTAGTAATTATTATTTTTTTGGTGAATTCCAAACAACTTAAGTTAGCATGTTTAATACTTTCTTCATTCACCTTTCACAACATCAGCGTCCTTGTCCTGTTGTCCACAAAGCGTCGCCAGTTAGTTCCACGCCATTACTTACAAAAAGGGCGAAAAAAATAGAAGGGTGGGGGTGACTATCAAACAGTATATTCAAAAGACTACAACATTATTGATAAAATAAGAGGCATACAAAGTTCAGTTGCACCTCCATTATTATCTTACCTGTTCAACCTAATTGCAGCTAAAAGTTAGAAATGTGATTCTCGACCTTATAAAAGAGACGCAAAGGTTGATTATTGGAGCCAAAAACAATGCAAAGGTAACAAACTTATATATATGGGCGGGGGCCCTGGCTCAGTGGTTAAAGACACTGAGTCAAACCCTGACCGGCGAGTCCACCCGGTCGTGGGTTCGAACCCCGTCCCTCCCCCTCCCCGGGTGCGTGCGTTATAAATAAAAAATTTTAAAAAAAAAAAAAAAAAAAAAAAACAAACTTATATGGCATATGCTTGACGGAAGCTTAAACTATGGTATAGTTGTTTACATGAAATACGTAAACCAATAAAATTCAAACTTCTTTTTCACCCACATGCCACTGCTTTCTTAAACAAAAGTATATTACTACAGAAACACAAAAACACTTCTATCCAACAAGGAAAGCCAGGGTCTTTTTATAGCTAGTTAAAGTCGACTTAACCAACATTTCTTAGGCACTGATGAGCAAACAACTGGCAGTTGGCGGTGGATCGCACTTAATGGAAGAGGAGGCGGAGTTTCTCTTTTTTTTTAACAGCAAATGTGATGGCTTTTCACGCTGTCATATACAGTAGCTGCAATAGGAGAAGAGCAGTCAATGGCAAGTTTTTAGTTTCTTTGGTAGGGAAGTCAGTCTTTTTCCACTGATGTTTTTTCATAATCCTTAAACCCTCCAATTTTATTGTCACTTCTCTGAGAGAAGGCCTATACTCTTCCTTAACAGTTAAGCATCCTTTTCCAAGATCAGCAACGTTTTTAAATTCATTCGTATTACCCCCATGTGTAATGTGCGGGTCTAAAATTTGAAGTAATTGATCCCTTTCAATGCATTAAAAATAAATAAATAAATAAATAAGTGGACAGTAAGCTTTTTTTCATTCCTGTCCCATCTTGGAAAACCACCTTTTTATTTGTCAATAGCCTATTAAAACAACACTAAAACAATGGAATTACTTCTTTTTTCTTTTTGTTAGTTTGCCAATTTAGAAAGACTTTGGATCCAAGTATCCATGAGTTCCTTGCACCAAAGCAATTATTTATTTTTCATTGACAAAAACTGCCTTTAAGCTCCAAAATCAACCACTTTTGTAGTGAAATTATCATTGAAAAGTATATTTGTTAATTTCACATCAATTTGAATAGTTGGCATGGAAGTTTTAGAGTGCAAGTATGCAAGTGCTCCTATAATTTCTATAGCCATTTTCAAATGTTTTTCTCGTAACAAAGAGAGTAAGAGCTTTTTATCCTAAATGTGGTGAAAAAGGGTCTCATTTGAGACAAATTTATAAACTAGCACATGCAGTTCAATTTCCAGGCAACAACGTATTACTTAACCATGTTATGATGGTTGATTTGGAGAATTAACAATACCTCATTTACAAACTCCTTAACTTGACTAGGATAAAAAACTTTGGACTTCTCAATGACAAACAACTTTATTACCTAGTAATAATCCTTTATAAACAATTCCATCTCCTCCTTTATTCTATTTTGGTGTTGTTAATGGCTCTTTTAAACTCTTTTATGCTATAAATGTTTGCCAATACACTCATAGTTTGAGAGTCATTGTTGTAACATTGAGCTACCATTTTGTGGTGAAAAAGGATTCTTTCAAATAGAAATAGAGAAGGAAGTAACTAGAAAAATTGTTAAAATATCCCCCATTCTATAGGAATCATCTAAAAAGCCGGTTGTTTTTGAGTGCACTCAAACAGAAAAGCTGACATAGATGTTATGGACCGAAATTATTCTTCATTTTTTATTTCATTTACATCTGACATCTGTAGAATTTATCCATCTTCCATAAAGGATCCGAATGAAACCTTTCACGTTCGGTTTTGAATTAGAGACGTTAAAAATGATGAATCAACGTCCACTATAACCCCTAGCCTTCCAAGCTAACGATGCAGGTACGATTACCGCTACCTGCTTATATCTCTATATAATCTATATTTATTATATGGATTAAATTAATTTCTTTATATATATATATTAAAAATATTCTTTAAAGATTAGTAATCTTATTAGTAAAGATTTTTATTAAAGTGAATATTTATTATTTAATTTTATTAATTATTTTTATGAATCTAATTTCAAATTTAATGAAATTAATATATGATATAATGGATCGTTGAATTGAATGTGCAATTCTTAAAATTCTCTCACAGATCCTTTTTTTATCAAGAAAAAGATGTGAAAATAAAACTTAAAAAAAAGTGTCCATTGTCTAATGGATAGGAGAGAGGTCTTCTAAACCTTTAGCATAGGTTCAAATCCTATTAGACATAATTTATTTCCATATATTTTGTTATATTTCACTAAGTATGTTGAATGATTTGAATAAGAAACGCTTATACTTAACTAGAAACTATATTATATTTATAACTTATTTTTATAGTGATAATATATTTTATCTTAATATGAAATATATTAATAACATAAAAATATATGCGAAATAAAGTAATAATAATAAATATTTATATAATATAAATAGTTATTATATTTAAATTTATAATAAAATCTTAAAGTTACCTAAAAGAATTTCTTTATACTTGTTCCTGAAGTCGAAAACATTCCATTTGTTCTTGAATAGCTTCTTTCAAATTCCTCGGTGAATTGTCTTGGTAGAAGATATAATCTCTTGGAACTGAAGTTTATTCGTTTTTAAGTAATTACGTAACTCAACAATAAATTTCTTTACCTGTCTAATTTCTAATGAATAAAGATAACGACTAGTTCTAGTATAAATAGTCATTATATGTTCTTCCACCGATCAAAGGGAATGATTGAGATTGTTTCAGCAACTCACATAATCGTTGACCCCTTGCCAATTGATTCTGAGTAGCTTTGTCGAGATCAGAAGCGAATTGTGCAAAGGCTTCTAATTTTGCAAATGGTGCCAATTCCAATTTTAATTTGCCAGCTACTTCTTTCCTAGCTTTAATTTGAGCTGCGATCCTACTCTAGAGACGGAAATACCCACGTTAAATAGATCGGCAGATAAGAATATTAATCCGTCTATAATCAAAATTACATTAGCAGGAATATAAGCCGAAACATCCCCTAATTAGGTCTTAACTATTGGTAAAGTAGTCATACTTCCTTCACCCAAACGAGAACTTGATTTAGCAGCTCTTTCCAAAAGTCGTGAATGCAAATAAAAAACATCTCGTGGATAAGCTTCGAGACCTGGTCCTGTGCTTGTTTAAAAGGTTCATCATAAATGATTAAAGTGTGTTGTTTGCAGTACATAAAATATTCAGCCAGAGCAGTTCCTGTATACGGAGCGAGGTATGTAGCCGAAGAATCCGTCGTTTCAGCTAGCACATTCGTATATTCCATTGCCCCATTTCTTGTTAAGTAGTTACTATGAGTCACAGAAGATGCTTTTTAACCAATAGCAACATAAACACATATTACATTTTGCCTTTGTTAATTGAGAATCGTATATGTGGCTACTGCTGTTTTACCGGTTTGTATGTCCCTAATAATTAATTCTCGCTCACCACGTCCTATAGAGATCATCGAATCAATAGCAATAAGTCATGTTTGAAGAGGCTCATACACGGAACGCCTGGAAATAATACCAGGAGCGGGAGATTCAATTAATCGACCATCAATAGGTTTAGCTAGGGCATTTATAACATGACCTAAATAAGCCTCACTTTCCAGTATCTAAGCAATTCTTCCTGTTGTTTTTACAGAACTTCCTTCTTGTATCATCAAACCGTCACCCATTAATACAACACCAACATTGTTTGATTCCAAATTCAGAGCAAAACCTACCATACCCTCTTCAAATTCTACTAATTCATGCGCCATTACTTCATCAAGACCATAAATACGGGCAATTCGTCGCCTACTTGAAGTACGGTACCGGTATTTACAACCTTTACTTCTCTAGTATATTGCTCAATACGTTCACGGGTTACCATGAGTCTTTCTTAATTAATATTATTAATACGTTCAATAGGTATTCATTTTGTTCCATATTAACGTTTAAGTATTAATCTAATAGTAGATTTATGGATTTGTTGCTAAAATAGCGGTATTTAACCCGGCGGATGACCAGTAACCAGGAAAGAATCGGTTACATTTTTCATAAAATCTCCTCTATATAGATAGACTAATTATCTTCTTCTTCTTTTTTTCCTATTTCCTATTTAACCCTTTTTATAAATAAAATGAAAATAGAGTTCAAAATCAAAATAGAAAACAGAATATATTGAATTTTAAAATTTTAACTTTGAAATTTCCAATTAAAAAAAAAGTGTTCCATTAGACTAAGAGAGGGAAGGAAGAAGGCGAGTCGGTATGCTAATTTATCATCCTCCAATCAGTCCTTCCCATGGGTTACTGTCCCAACAAATAATTGTAAGAGTGAAATCTTAATAAAATTTGAAAAACTGGGAGTTCTAAATATTGTTCAGTAAACAAGACATATCCCATCATAGTACAAACAAGGCTAATTATTCAAGAAATAATAGACATAATAGTTCTAAATAGTCTTTCCATATGCCAAACTTGCCAAATTTGCCAAACATTTAGGCAATAGTGCCACCAATTTGATGCCACATGGCATCTATCTCGTCTTGGTCTTCCATCTCCAACTGCAACAAGAACAAATATCTCATTTATATAAGAGAGAGAACCTCAATGGGAGTCTCTATAGGCCCAAGCCGATGACCATTAAAGAGAAAAACAATTGCGTCGCAGTCCTCTCACAAACAAGACACTCTCGTTATCACAATAGGAGTCCATAAGCTTTTTCAGAGGTGCAGTCCTCTCAACCACAAAAAAAGTGTTTGGTCCAACCTAAAAAAAAGCAAAGGATATATTGAGTTCACTTTTCTAGAACAAATTGAGATCGCTTCAAATGATATATTTAATCAGACACATAATGTCAAAAGCTTGTTATATTAGTATTTCTTTGGAACGTTACTTTCCATGTTTTTATTGCTCCATCGCCAATAATTGGCTACCACTAACAGTGCATGTGCTTAGATATATCGCATCCTGTCCATTAACCTCACCGACGACATCCCACGTGGCAGTCAAATCTGTAATTCCTCACAATTCCTAGGGCGTATAGGCAAGAGGACGAAATCAGTCGGTCAAAAGGTAATTGTAGTCTGGAAGGGAGGATATCCGTCCAGCGCAGCTCAGATCTAAAACGGTATTTATGGTTTTCGGATAAAAAAGAGACCATCAATATTGGGAAAATCACTGGGCATGGCACTGTGTGGGGTCCGAAATCATGTCCCCTTCCTGCCATTGCTGCTGCCGATGCCGGGAGGCGAACTCGGGTAGGTTCAGGCACACCTTTCTTGGGGTGGCAGACAGGAATTGATATTCATCAACTTGAACTCACTGGCACAACTAATAATTGGGGGAATGTAATAAATAAGACGGGGTGTTACGAGAGACAACTATTACATCGAAACGCCTAAGTTCATTTACAAATTCAGGAACATCTTTTTTGGACCGTAGTAGTTATATTTTTCGATTTACTTAAGAAACGACAACTGGATAAGTAACTGAAAAGAATGCCAATAAGATAATAATTAGAGACGTTAAAAATGACAGTCCGACCGCCGTAAGATCTAAATGATTTTTCTGTCACTAATTGCTATAAATTTGATGACTGTGGCCTTATGCGAGTAATGAGACCGAATTCATTGTTCTTTTCTCACACTCACAATAAGTATATCAATGAAGCAAATATTAAGTAAATGTAAAAACTACAAGATAAAACAGGATAAGAAACAATTACATAACTAATTATAAACCATTCAAGGCAATTTAATTAATATAATTTAAAATTTTTTTAATTAAAGTTTTTAATTCAATCAAAAATTTGAAAAATCATGACCGAAGAATAGAGAATATGCAAAACTTAGCTTTTCACTTTCAGTGTCACATAGGTTGACGGTTTGTTCTCCTTTCGCCGGTTTCCACTCTCTTGGGTGGTCGTGTTGGACATTTCCTCACTCATCTTCCTTGTCACTAGGATAAAAATTTCAAAGACTTTGAAGGGTAGGATGAAAATCGGGTCTTCTCCCTTTACCATAATATATGTTTTTCATTCTCTCCCTCTCTTCCTCTCTTTCCTCCATCATTTTTTTATTTCCAAATAAAAACCTGACAAACTCCTTCTTTGATCTCTTCATTTTTCCTCTTCTCTTCCTCTTTTCCTCTCGGCCCTCTCCCTTCCTTGAGACCTTGTTTCGTATCAGAAGAAGAAACTACTCGGACCACGTGCTGTCTTGATGGAATACCTAAAACATCTCTGCATACACGTCGGAAGCAAGTTTAAGCAAGTTTTCAACTTGCTCGGGTTACGTGCGGTCTTGTTGGAATACCGAAAGTCGAAAGCATCTCTAAATACACATAGCAGAAGCATTCAAGAAACGCTCGGGTGACGTGCCATCGTTGGGAATAACGAACAACAAGTATAATGTTAATTCAAAATTTAGTTAATAAATTATTATGTTATTTTTTATTTAAATATTATTAATAAATTAATTTTTATGTAAAATTTTAATTTTTAATATTTTCCTAACTAACTCTATTTTGGACTTAAAATTGAACCAGATAAAATAAATGTTATTCACATATCAAATATACTTAAAAAGCTTAAAGTTGACTGAGTAAAAAATTCAACCTAAACTCAAATCATTTTTAAATATTCTAATACCATGTTAGAAATAGGTTGGAATAACAAAACAACGGCGTTTTGTCTATGAACACAAAATTACGTTGCTCTTTATACGACAATTGCTTCTAGCACCCAACAGGTGGACACATCCCTGCTCCTGAGCCAACTTTCAAGGACATGCATGTGCTCTACAATGAATAAGCCTTACGCATTTCACTGCCAGCTGAGAAGCAGCATGGGTTTTGGCTCAAAGTACTTTCAGAAAAGCGACGCCAAAAGTTGCCTGATTACTGGCCAGGAGGTTATGGAAGTTCTACATTCATCATACTTGCAGACTTGTTGAAAAAAGCTATTGATTTCCACTCCAGCGTACGGGACAAAGAAGTAATGGCCACCACATTCATGCAATCGTCTACTTCACTTGCAATGCATTTACACGGCAACTTGGCAGATCTGAACGTTCAGTCAAGCCTCTACCGATCCCTTTCTTGGGTACACAGATCATACATTTAAGTGGTTTTGATTGTAAGTTTCATTTTATCGTATAGCGCCAAGGGCTAAGCTACGCAAGCGTCCTAGAATTGTGCCAGTGTTGTGGCTGTATTGATGTTACCGGACAGAGGATGTCACTTGTCTTGAATTGGTGCGGGCGGAAGGAACAGGCATGCTTTGGAAGAAGCGTTCTCTTATTCAACGGATCAGCGCAACATTTAAGGAAACTTAATAAAAACTTATTCCAGGTGTTTTATGGATATAACCGCAAATTCCTCAGTTAGAAAAACTAAAACGGAAGGTCATTAAGCCTCACCTCCATCAACTATTTCAAGCTATTTTTCACGTTGCAATAAGATTTAACCATCAATTTCTACGTTTAATTGACATAGCACCTCTTAAAAACCTATTTTTAAAAGTTGTAATAATTTTTTTTTGACAAAAAAAAATACAATGTCTTAATCCATGGCAAACACTTGACAAACTCCTTCTTGTGTAAAATTTTAATTTTTAATATTTTCCTAACTAACTCTATTTTGGACTTAAAATTGAACCAGATAAAATAAATATTATTCACATATCAAATATACTTAAAAAGCTCAAAGTTGACTGAGTAAAAAATTCAACTTTGAGCAGTCACTCAACACCATAATGAGAACAAAAGAGGAAGGATTTCATAAAATTAGTATGGAAGTTGCACATTTTGTGTCGGAAGGAAACAAACCAACAGAGTGCAAGCCTCTCAAACTCTAAGACTAAGATGAAGAAGGAAAAATGAAACAAAAGAGAATAAGGAAAAACAATAGAATAAACAACTTGTGTTGCTTTTCAAAGCTCCTATTCTTCTATTGATCAGTTAATCCTTAAACTCTCACTTAACAATCAAACACAACAATATGAAACCCAAAACCCAGTGGGTTTTGTACAATCAGCATCACGCAAGAAGAAGATCGGATCATCCCTTGGAAACCCGCCTAGACTGAAACCTAAACCCTTGTTATGTTTACCATGTGGAATTAGGGATTTTAAGTCTAAAATATACTTAGTTAAATTTAATTTCTAGTTTATGGAGTAGGGAAATAAGGCCACCTGCTTCACGCATGTCTCTCGAGCATTACATAGTCTTGGGGAAGGGCTAAAAGTCCCAAAAATGGGACTGACTCGCGTAGGACCCGTTTCTTAAAGGAGACAAGCAGGTGTTCCGTACCAAGGAGCTCGCAAAGTTGGCACAGCTCCTTACCGAGGCACTGCCCGTGACCTCTTGCGCTCACTAACATACAGTACCAGGGCACACAAGGCCTATGAGGAGACCTTCAAGGCTCCTGGTCATAGAGGTAAGGTTCCTATAAGAAGATGGTGGAACTCATGTAAAGGATAGACAAGATTAATAGAAAACAACTCCTTTGCATGTCATACTGTCTCATGGAATAGGACAGGCAATGGATCCGTTTAATGCAAACTCCCCAACAAATCCAAAATCAGCCAAAGTGCATTTGATCTAATCTCAACCGTATCAGACCATAAAGGATAGACCGTATCAAATCGTTAGGTCCTGCGGAAAGGGCACACCGAAAGACACAGTGAAGTGTTTTAAGTGTTGCTTGGAACAAATGAAAGAGGCTATTACACGGCAGAACGTTTTCAGACGGAGGAGATGAAGGGGGAGGTCCTTTGGACCCCTAAACCCATCAGTGAGTCCTTCAGTAAGCCTAGAAATATAAAATCACCTGTAAGGTGCAAATGGTACACTCAAATCAAAATATCACCTTTTGACTGATTTTTAGAAAATCCATCATTTAGGTATGTCTATGCATCTTCATTCTGTTTTCTACAGTTATCAAGTACATATACTCAACATCAAGTTTTAATAAGTTTTTTGAATATTGTAAATGTCTAGATTTGTAAGGGTTACTAGAGTTTTTTTTTTTAGTGCACATAATGTGAACTTTTATGTTTTTGAGTATTTAATGCATGCAATATCTCAAGTGAATCTAAGAACCATAAGAGTCCCAACTAACGGAGTTACAATATTGGTTTAGAACATTGGACTGGAAAAATCAACTGTTTGAGTTGCTCATGTTGGAGGCTCTCTTAAAGCAATTTCATTCTATAACTTTAGTGTTGAGAGAGTTAAATCATTCCAATCATAATTATTGCATTTAAAAAAAAGGGCCATCCGTTGCTTACAACATTGATGGAAAGAAGCATAATAATCAGATGTTAATTAGATTACGCAGAAACTAAGAAAGTTATCTAAGGTTGTTGGAGACATTCCCATCGTCACAGCCAGTTAGAGCACCAAAATCCACCCCCGTCTTTCTCTTCGAACTCTCCTCACTCTCGTGAATGTCCTTCCCAAATCCTAGCGCAACGTGGATGATCTGCCGAATCCATTGCAGACTTCACCACGATCGATTAGGTGAAAAGGTTCTGCAATGTTTGTTTTTTCATACAGGCAGCGTGGTTACAGTACTCAGATTGTGCCACCCATGCAATTCGTACTGCTCTACACTCTATAAAGAGAGAGGCTCCATGTCCCTCCCCGCTCTAATTTTCGCCATTACTTAGCCACTTACTGAAATTTGCGTTGAAGTAGAAAATATAGGAAATGCTCTTTGAAATAGTCCAAGAATGTTAAGTGGTTTCTTGAGGCATCTTCGCTCTGTGAACCCAGCTGCTGCAGAAGCGGAACGGAAGCAAGCATACCTGAGTACCTGCTACTCGTGGCGTAGTTGTTCTTAAATTCTTTGATGGCTTGTTTCCGTTCGGGCTTCAGTAGCAGCTGGATTTACAGTGAGGATATGCTTAAAGAAACTGTTTAACAGAATAATTACAAGGATATGCAGTGTTACTGCTTTTTCTCGATGTCCTTTTTTTTTTTTTTTTTTTTTACTTCCCATGTTTCATTTCTGCATTTCACTGAAAACAAAGTGTCATGAAGCATTGTTGTATCTTATGAAGCTATTTCAGTGTGAAATCAGTGGGATGAAATAGCTTCATTTCTGCATTTGACTGAAAACAAAGTGTCATGAAGCATTGTTGTATCTTATGAAGCCATTTCATCCCACTGATTTTCACACTGACCCCTCTGAATTTAATATTTGTTCTTAAGTAATAGTCGTGCCTAATTTCGACTGTTAGTTTTGGTTTTTGCTGCTCCTTTGGACATGTACTGACTCGCGAATTCATATTGGTGCAGGATACTGGGTAGCTCCGTTAAGTTTGATAAGAAGCTTACAGATTGGTTTCGCTACATGAAGTCCTTTTGCTGCGATGCTTTCAGTTCATATCAAGTGCCAATTAGCATGATTCAAAAGAGAGAAAAATCGCCCGGCTATCATAGGTACAATGGCTATTCAGATAGTTCGTCATTTTTGGATCAGAGTTATTTGGTTATGCTTTTTGTGTTTTATCTCCCCCAGATAAAAATGTTACTCCATTGTGAGGGGAAAACTTTCGCTTGGTAATGAAATCCAAGAATTTTCAAATTTCCTGGAATCCTGGTGCATCACTTTGCCAATGGTTTGCGGTAAAGATTTAGTTTACGTTGAATTGAGTGCTGGAACATTAGAAGTGTAATCAGTCATTTACCCCATTTACACTAATTTTTTCCTCTGTTCGTCAAGTTTCTGCGCCCTGCTTGGATGAGGAAAGAATTCAATTGGGTTGTGGCCCTAGAGAGTTCTCACATGCAAACATGATCAATGCTCTCCCCAATACATCTTCCCCAAAGAAGATAGAACAAAATAAATGAATAGGAAAATGAAAGGAACACAGACTTAATCGCCATTGTCCCCTGCAAATAGGATCAACTTTATGCAACTTCTTTTTCCGGCAATAGGTATTCGTAATCAACAATATTGCTGATGCCTGCAAAACCAGTAAATGGATGAGGCTGGTGTACAATACATGATTATCAATTCTAGCTAAACTACACTAAGATTAGCCAATATAGATTGATTTGAAATCTGATTCAAGCTCAATATAACTGAGTCTATGCTAGTTAATCTGATCGCAACATAGGTTTTGTAATTCAAAGGGATCAAATTGGAATTGACACCCCCGAATTGTTAAACTCTAATGAATTATTGGAACATTTAATTATTAAATATTTTATTTATTATCGGATCACAAATTATGATGCTGCGTTTTTTGTCCTTTTCGGGGCTTAACAATTTTTGCCACAAGAGTGCTTATTCAACAATGATGAATTGAACTTGTCAAGCCATTCACTGCCTGAAAACATGGGTCGCTTTGAGGCCACGCTTCTCTTTTGCTACGTTTCTTTCTTAAATTTAGATATGTTTCGTGTAAACTGTACTTTTGTTGCAGTCATTCTTATATGGTTGCCTGTAGACACATTATAGTTGATGCATAAGGTTCCTTTTTGATGCTACGTTAGAGTTACAGTTGATGGGATTAAAATAATACTTTATTCTGTCTCATGCAACCCCATACACTAGTTTTTTTGTTTTCTTGTTTTTTGTTAGATAAATGAAATAGGGCAGGTGCGCATTGAATTGGTGAACTTTTGGCCTCAAGCAACACTGGCGCATCTTACTAGAAATGTAAAATTATCTTTAAAGTGCAGATGATACACTCAATCAAAATATCATCATTCCTTTTGATTGAATCTCACAAAATTCATCACTTAGCTATGCTTATGCATCTTAATTCTATTTTCTATAAATATCAAGTGCATATATTCATCATCAAGTTTTGATATGTTCTCTAAATGTTTGTAAAAGTTACTAGAGTTTGTTTAATTAGTGCACACAATGTGAACTTTTATGTTCTGGATTTTTTAATGTATGGAATATCTCAACCTAATCTAAGAACCATAATAAGTTCAACTAACAAAGTTCTAACATTGATTTAGAACATTGGACTTGGAAAAACGATTGTGTGAGAATTTCCCGTGTCTATGACTTAAACATTGGTAAACCTTAAAATTGATCTAATCCAAACTAAACAAGACAGTTCCAACCAAAATAAGTCCATTGGGAGAGCTTGTTTTTCTAGACTTGAGGTAGGTTGGTTCCACAAAATTAACCAGGTTATGGCTGCAGCCCTAAGGAATGAGGGACGGTGTGAACATGAAAGACAGATGGGTTACAAAGAGAGTTTAAGCTCGTTTAGTTTTAAAGGGTAGAGCCGAATGCATTAGGGTTTTGCAAAAGAGTCATTAAATTTAATATTTTTATTTTTATACCCATAGTCATGGTACTAAGTTTATGAATTGTTGGTCTGGTGTTGAAAGATGTATATTGCAAAGTATCAAATCCTAATATTAGTTAAGTTAGAGATTTTACCCAATTTGGATGGAGCAGGGTTCATTGGGGATGCCTATATGAAGTGAAAGTAAAGAAGCAAAAAGAGAAATAAAGAAGAAGAATTCCAACTATTAGGCCTTCAATAAATTAAATGACTCAAACTTCTATTCAAGCTCTTAACTTTTTTGGAGATAACAGACAAGGAAAGCACTCCCCACGACAAGTAATACGTGCAAAAACCATGTAGCAATAATTTACCAACATGGGAGCTTTCTAATAAGTACATAATGGACAACTTCATGGTGAGCGTTATTGGAACCAAGAAGGATTTTGGACAATATGTTTGAAGAAAAATTATTAGAACAAATAACAATGAAAAGTGACATAATGAGGCTGAAAACTTTTCTGCTTGAGGTTTTCAAGCTTTGATTAAGGTTTTCGAGAACTACATAAAAAGAATTTAAAATTTGAGACACCTCACATCGTTATCATTTTACCATGTGGACTATTGTTAGTCTTATGTTGAATATGAATCCCACAATAGATATCCTCATTAAAAGATTGAATTGGAGAAGTTAGAGCAGAGAACAATAGGCATCCCTCCCCTTGAAACAAAAAGTAGTAGCTACCTTCTGTTTCCACTTTACAAGTATGCACATCCATTTGGTGATCTTCTTGAAGAGATTTTATGAAGAAATTTCAATCGAAGCTTGCCTGGGTAATGAAACACTCTAAACTTAGTTAAAGGTATTGTAATCAATTTAATTATTGTCTCTTGTCATAGTTCACTCATACTTTTGCAAAAATGAGGTTTTGCCTTATAAAGTAGAAGTTATCAATAAATATTTGCCTAGCAATATAAATGTTTTTAGCTCCAAATACATAAAAATCTTTGTTACTGGTTAGAATTTAGTTATTCATGATAATATTTGATCCCCCTTCCTTTTTTTGACTTTGTTTTCCCATAGAACCAATCCCTAATGGTGCAGATGTAGTTGTTCAAGTTGAGGACATTGAAAAGTTTTTAGTTATGAGTAGATTTGTGATTTTATTGGGCATCCTTTTTGCACAATTTTTTTATTTTATTTCCTGTAATAAAGAAAACAGTCGAATTTTTGGTATATAAAAGATGAATTTATTTCTAAAAGGTATAAAAAAAAATGCATGTATAAACAAAGGAAATTAATGGTCTATACCTAGGAATTAGTCAAAGCTTGAACACCTGCAAAGTGCTTTGTAAGGCAATAATATGAAATGTGTTTACATAAAATGGGATGGACTGTGTTTCTCCCAGTGTACAACTCCATGGTTTAAATTTCAGATGTTTAACTCGTCATTATCTTTTTGATTGAATAAATGGAACTTTAATCAAGAACTAGTTGATTTTTCCACCTTGCTGTTTGATACTTTCTCCAATCTTTAGTGACTCTGTATTCTTCCAACCATTAGAAACTCTAAATGCCTTTTACCACTTTCTTTGACTGCGATTTTCTCTTCTTTTTAGTGCTAGGAATCTCATCTCCAAGTAAGAAATCGTGATCCACATCGTAGCTATGGCAAAAATAACGGTGGGTTCAAACAATTTTTTGTTTTCTACCTGTAATATCTGCCACTGTTATAACAATTAATCTTGGAACACTGCCACACAACAGAATGGGTTTTGGTGCCTATAATATCTCAACCTACACTAGTGCGTTGACACGATCTACTATGTTCTGCAGTTGTGTTGAAACCCCATTTTTGAAGATGAAAGTGAGTCCTGTATATGTAGGAACATGCCATCTAAAGATAAGATATCAATTAGTTGAAACCTCCATGTATCTATCTATGAATGTAGATGTTAGAAGTTCGTGTGGGATTTTTGGATGGGATGTTTAAGATGGTAGCTGTTCAATTGATGATTCATGAACTGACTTGTTTGTGCTTCTTTAGGGCAAATATTAACACCTCAATTAACACATTATATGGATAACTATCACCCCCAAGTCATTTTCAAAGCAATAAGAAAGTCTTTGAATGACTCCGTAACTGGTACAGAGGAAGATTTTTCATGTTCCAATAATCCCATGCTCACAGCCAGTCAGAGCACCAAAACCCACCCTTCTCTTTCTCTTCAAAATCATCTCACTCTCGTGAATGTCCTTCCCAAATCCTAGCCTGACGTGGATGATCCGTCGTATCCATTTCTGACCTTACCACTATCGATTAGGCGAATCGGTTCTCCAAAGTTTGTTTTTTCATACAGGCAGCGTGGTTCTAGTACTCAGACCGTGGCTGCCATGCAATTCGTACTGCATTGGCAGTCGACACCCTATAAAGAGAGGCTCACCAGTGTATATCGAGAAGCCATGGCCCTTGTGCTCAAATTTTCAGCATCCTTGCAGTCCAAGAATGTTAAATGGTTTCTTGAGGCATCTTCGTCCAGTGAATCAACCCTATTCACCGGGCACAGGTGTCTCAAGAAACCATTTGACGAAAGAATTACAAGCTTCCGGTGTCTTTCTTGTCCTGTGTCATGAAGCATTGTGCATTCATATTGGTGCAGGATACTTGTGGCTCAGTAAAATTTGATTAGGAGCTTAAAGATTGGTGTTCAATACATGAATCACACTTGGGAGTGCTCGTGTTTGAACTTTCTAGTTCTGGTTTTCTCATTTGTATTCAGATTGTTTATCATTTTTGGATCACAGTAATTTGACCCATTTGGTTATGCTTTTTGTGTACATCTCCCGCAGGTGCATCCTTTTCCCAATGGTTTGCAGTGAAGATTTAATTAAGTCATTTGAGGCCTAGAAAATTGGAAGTTTAATCAGTCACTTACCCCATTTACACTAATTTATTCCTCTGTTGATCGAGTTTCTGGGTCCTGCTTGGATGAGTTAAGAATTCAATTGGGTTGTATCCCTGAAGAGTTCTCATATGCAAAGATGATCACTGCTCTCCCCAATACATCTTCCTCAAAGAAAAGAAAACAAAATAAATGAAGAGGCAAATGAAAGGAACACACACTTCGATCGCCATTGTCTCTGCAAATAGGATCAACTTTATGCAACTTCTCCCAGCAATAGATGTACAGGTAGTCGTAATCAACAATATTGCACTTAGAAGGATGGGCTGAGAAAATCTTGGAATAGGAGTTCTCACGTAAAACGAACAACAAAGGCTCCAAAAACATGACGTCGTCTACCCAAGGGACACAATTACGCAAGTCTTGGAACCGGAATGCTTTCTGAAGGTGGTAATGTCACTGATCGCAACAATTCTAATGAGAAAACAAGCCCCAGGAAATGAGAGAGGATCGTGTTTGCTGATGCCTGCAAAACAGGTAAATGGATGAGGATGGCATACAATACATAACTATCAATTCTAGCAAAAGTACACTAAGATTAGCCAACTATGTGAACTGCAACTGACTTTTGAAAGCTGACAAGTAGCTAACAATGTATTCCTAAGCTGCTCATACAAAGACTAATCTATTACCACATAGTTGGATAAGAACTTTTTAACTCGAGAAGATAAAAATACTCTCAAAACTCTGTTATTTCAAATTAGGAAACATGTAACTAGTTTACTGACTCTTCCTTTCTGTTCTATTTCAAAGGCAAGACATTTTTGATAGTTTGTCCATCATAAAGGCTCTTGGAGCTCCTTTATTTTTTAATTGGTCTTTGACTACTTTGCCTTCTTTGTGCACTCTGCTGGTGTTTCTAAGTCTTTCCTAAGTTAGGAAAGAACAGTGATTGGTCAAGCTAGCCAGAATAGCTCTAGGAACTAGAGTCGCAATAAAGCTAATTGATTCGGGATACAGAACCTCAAACAAACTTCACTGTAAAATTTGAAAAACTTTTGAACATACATGGGCCTTGTTGACCCAAGGAAAGAAGAGACCGATATTCGTTAGTGTTTCTGGTGACTTCAAATTGCTGATAAGTTAAATACGTACCTGAATTAAGAAAACATCCAATGCAAGAACAGGACTGTATCCAGGAGCAACTCCCTGGTAATACGGATTCACTGAGGAAGTAAGAGCCTTCGCAACCAGCAATCCCACTGTAGCTTGCATACCAAGGATTGCAGCACCAAGTCCAAGAAGGTTTACTACTATGCCATTTTTTAAGCTTTTCACAACTTCTGCCCGAGGAGGTGCCTGACAATCACAAGCAGTTACTATAATGCAAAAACGTAGGAGGACTTATGAATAAGATAGGAAAAGCATATGTCCCGTTCACTCCATTGCCAGGAAAATCAGGCAACAATCATTGATTAAAGATGAGACAAGCTTTTATGCCTGTAGGATCACATTGAAGAGGAATTATATAACAAACAAGGAATCTGTCCTAAGCCACTGGAGCAAGTTCAGCTGAATTTAAGTTGCAAACATTCAACTGAACCACAAAGAAAGTGCAATAGTTTATAGCTGCATTATCACATACATAAATATCTACTCAACTTTTTTAATGTAAAGTGGCCCTTACACAAAAAATTAGTAGTATTACAAATGAAACAAAGTTAAAGAAGGCAAGTGCAACTCAGTTAGAAATGCAATCATTTTCACAAATCTTACACTTATCATGGCCAAAGAACAGGAACCACATGGTACCTTACAGTAAAGCTATATAATAAGTATTTGTTTAATGCTTCTGAGCAATTCCAGTACCTTTGAAGGGTCATTGGCAGTTTTCCGAAGCCTATCAGAGAGTCGAATGTATCCAAATGACCAAAATACTGAAACGAACGCTGCCGCAATCCCACCAGCAGTAGAATAGAAAGTAGCAGGTGATGAGATCTTTCCAGTAGCAACAACTGAAAATGAAAGAATTACAGCAGCCACTACAGTGCACACAAGCTGACCCCAAAACCCTATACTACCGAACCTCTTGAAACTCCTTGAAGTATTCTCCAACCTTTTTGCCACCTACACCACCATTCCAATCAATAACTCATTTAGTACCCCATTAGAATGCATTTAGATGAGCAAAGCACGCTCTTCACAGATATATGCTCAATTTTAATGATCTTAATTTACAAGCATTTCCAAAACACCACTTCCCAAAATTAGCATTTGGTGTGGTCACTATTAGATAGTATTCCAAATAAGGAAAAAGGGGGAAAAACCCCCAAATGACACAGACATTGATAGAGGAAAAAACAATATCCGTTCTTTTCCACGCTTTTGTTTTGTTTTGCTACATTTGCTCAGCAACCAAATGGTATTCAGTAACCATAGCAACTTCGAAATACAATATACTAAATTACAATGATTTTGATAAATAAACATCCCAAAACCCCACTGTTCAAAAACAGTGAATGTTTATACGGGGACATTTACACATAACCCAAAGAACAAAGAACCCCCAAATGATAAAAATTGAAGATTGAAAAGAAATTTATTTGCTTTTACTCGGTTTCACGAACATTTCCAAAACCAGGATTGTTGCTCTGACAGCAATTTCAAATCACTCGAAGAAAATAACTGTAAAAATGAAAATCACCCAAATGAGAATAATTCAAACCGCATTTCGTTTGCTATATCTTCCAATTTTTTTCTCAGCAATCCAACAGCGCAATTCCAAGTTTGACAAACCTTGAAGAAAAATCAGAGGGAAATAAAGAGAACCTGCGCGAGCTTTGCCTTCTCGGCCTCGTCTTCGGGGGGAGAGAATGGCTGGGGCGAAACTTGCGAAGCCCTTAAAGAGAAGGAGAGCTTTGGTCGTCCGTGGTGGGTTCCGCCGGAAGCCAGCGAAGGAAAGGAAAGGGGTTGGAAGCTTTTAGACAAAGCAGGGAATGGACGCTGAAGAGAGGGAATACCACTGGGGACTTTGCAGGCGGGGATTGGTCTCCGGGGAACACGAGAAGTGGAGGATGATCCCAACGCCACCGCCGTCGCCGGCAAAAGTAGCGTCTGCATTGCTGAAAGTCGGGGCAGAGTATCTCGAGCTGAGTGTTGCTTGGGAGAGTCCCCTTCGCAATTTTCACGAGGCCGTTGAACACTGCGGCGTGGGCTTCATTGACGGTTCCGTGGAGCGTGGAGCGGTGCATAGACGGATTCAGAAGATGGTGGGCTTCTGCAAATTTGTGAAGGCCCCATGGTTGAAGAGGATGCTCCAAACTTCAGCCCAAGAGTTAGGGGAAACAAGGGCCCAAAATCAATGAAAATGTGAGACTATATCTTACTATATTCACATTCATAACTTTTTAAAAAGTTAATTCTTTACAATTTTTGTGTAATTATAATTTTATTTTTTTATTTTTTATCATCCAAACTACTTGAATTAATTTTTAAATGTAAATACATAAGTTAAGTTGACTATTGACCAATTTATTATAATAGAATAAGTTATAACTTATGTTTATCATATAATAATTAAAATAAAGTATGAGAGTATCAATTCAAAAAAAAAAAAAAACAGAATTTTTGAGGTGGTTAAAAAGGAATTTGAGGACTTGGAGAGTTAAGGGAATGGAAAAGATGCCAATTAGTAGAGTTGTTAAGGTCAACATTGATTTAGTAGTTGGAGTTGTGAATAGTACTTATTTGAGGACTTTGGGGACTAGGGGAGTTTCAAAGATACCAATTTAATGGGTTGAGGTTGTGTAGTGATCCATTTGGAGAAACTTA
>JAKISD010000035.1:0-125000 GCA_028551485.1 Casuarina cunninghamiana | reverse complement strand
AAATGACTAATATAATCCACACCACATTCCAAACAAATAAATCCCATAACACAGAGTAAACTAGAGAAGATTCTCAAGGCTATTTAAAAAAGACTTTCACATGTATCAATGTTTTGAATAATTTCTTAGCTAGGAAGAAAAGAAATCACCTCAAATAGGTAGACAACTCCAAAACACGGTACAAACATGGACTGTTCAACCACATCCAAGAGACTGTTCAACTTGAAAGGACAATAGAAGAAGACAACCACGGAGATGGTTACCAATTTAAGACTAGTGTTTCCTTTCAAGAACATCAAAGCTAAGACCTCATGGGGGTGAAGAGTGGGTCTTGATATAATACTACAATCAAATGACAAGCTAACAACATAGATTAGCAGGAACAAAGAAAGAACAAGGAAAACCAAGAATCAAAACTAAATAGAATAAAAGACTAAGTAGAATCAAATAATATAGCAACAGCTTAAAATATCTTGCAATTGATCCATACCCCTACAACAAGAAATTATGATTATAAAGCAATAAGAAGTAATTCAAAACCGATATCTTACTCCATTCATTGCCAGCATAAAGATTCATACACCCTAAGCAAGTCATACATATAAATTTTGTTTGTGTGCATATATTGGGATCACAAGTAAAAAGAAAAACTTATTAAAAGTTGCTACAACATATGACACGACACAGCAAAACACCACAATATTTAAAACCACGACATTTAGAAGTGCTTTATTACAAATTCAAGTCTCCCTCGTGTGTCATCTTTCCATTGCAACAATTCAAGACTTTTATATCAGATGATTGCTTGTTGGATATTGAAATTAGTACAGACCTATACTTTCAGCTTCTTCACCATTTGACACCATAAAAATATCCTCACTGTTGCAACTTTTAGCGATAGAATTCAATTCAGCAACCTCTTCTGGTAGAGAATTCGAAATTCCAATACGCAATTTACGGTACAGCTCCTTAGAAACCTCCTCGCAAGATGCTTTGATATCATGTATATGATTATTTTTTTCGACGTCGTTGGGTGACCCCTGATGCAATTATAATCTATTTTCTTGCTACTTTTGGAAATTTCGAGGAATTTATTATTGAATCTAACACACGGGGAAGCCCACGTACAAACTTAATGGGCCCTGCCATCCATTTTTGATCTTCTTATGGTTGGACGTTCAAATGTACACCTTTTTTGTAAGTTGAAATGGTCCCCTAAGCGTTCATATGTTGAGAATAGAGCTGGAACAAGTAAATTTTTGCAGGTTTGCTTGAGGGCAACTAAGTTACATTAAGGCATAAAATAAACCGATCAGAACCCAAATTTCACAATTAATTTGATTTGATGTCTATAAAAGTATATAAAGGAATGTTGAAATTTGGTCCTTATTTCTCTTAAAGTGTTGTTGAAATCTGCCTCTTTTTTTCTCCTCCATTTCATTCATGCTTAGGTTTCTGGCTAACGCTCTTGTCCCCTTTAATATAATCTAAGAATATTTGAAGAAAAACAAGAAGACCATTATATATTATAATCTTCTAGAATAATAGAAAATGACAAAATATTGTCAAAATTTTTGAAAACAAGAAATAACTTGAATGTTTGGAATCCATATTATGATAAATATATGTTTAATTTATTATATAAATTATCAAAACACGATATAAAAATTTCTAATAGATTAAATAAAATAATAACTTAGATAAAATCTCAACGAATCCCGTGGTTCAGTATATTATTCACTAAATACATGTATATTTTTTTATAATTGTTTCATTCGCAAGGAGCTGGATGAGAAGAAACTCTCATGTCCAGTTCTGTAGTAGAGATGGAATGAATTGATAAACAATCATCAACTATAACCCCAAAAGAACAAGAGTATTGGGGATACAAATTTCTAATAGATGGGGAACCCGCTGCTGCCTTCTTTCGCCCATTGCGGAACCCGGTTCTGTGTGCATCTCCCGTCCATGAGTGAAAAAAAAAAAAGAAAAACAAGTACCTAACCCCATTTTAGGCCGTAGGGACAGAAACCGCCAGCGGTTTTGCAGGGCTTCGTTAAGGTGAAAGGCGGTTTTGAGGTTATTTCCCGCCTGTTTTGTAGCCGAAATCCCCTAACGATGCATGTAGCACGTGGTAGTTTTCGGTCGTAAACTTCCGTGCAGCATGGCCCATCTGGCGAAGTGTCCTTTTCTTTTTGCTCCCCCTGCCTTTTTCTTTCTCGCCGTGTTAGAGCCTTGGTGGTTGGAGTTTGGGATCCACAGCTGGTCCTTAATGGACAAGAGCTTAACTAACATGAGCTGTCTTTTGTCGGCAGGTAAAAAACGTAATATATCGTTCTGTGAGCGAAGGCTCGGGTCCAGTCCGGTCGACCGCTACAGAATTCCCGAACGTAGGTTACAACCCCAGGCACAAAAATGGAGTATTAGATGGGACATGTACCATTTATGTGTCGATAACACTGCTAAGGTTACACTAGTTGGAGGCAAGATATAAAACTGTTAACGCAATGGAAAACCGTCTCGGGTGCGACTGAGTTGGTCCGGCATACGATGGGGCTGTCTGAGGAAGACGGAAGTCTTCCCCTCGGTGTCCAAGATTTGTCTGAGGTACCATGGCAGAGAGGATACAGAGGAACAAAAAGGTGATGAAAAGGAACATCATACGAATGGAATTTTGCTCGGTCGGAACTCCCCATGACTTTGAGAAACGCCAAAAAGAGGTTGACGGCTAGAAGAAAGCAATAGCATGGCTGTCCGTCGGGCTGCATCTTGCATCTGGTTTCTGCTAATACTAGATAGGGCTTTTTTATAGAATTATTTCAATATTTTATCATTTATTTGTTTCTGTATAGTGTCGTATGGGTTGGTCTCCGTGCAACCGTCGGTAAGGTTATCCTTTCTTTGTTTTGAAGACGAAGCCAATATGCACTTCTTAGCCATAAAGGTCAGTGATCGTTGATGGGGAAAACTCCCAAAAAGCAGTAAGGAAACTAAAAAATTGCCCTTCATTTAGCCGGGGCTGGAGGAATTATGCGTCTTGATCTATACGAAGATGCCTCCTTTTGTTGGGTTTCTCCACAACCAAACAGTTAAATATGGTTTAAGACCGACAGAAAATTTCCAGCTATCTTAGCTCGTTTAAGCTACAAAGGCCAATGTTTTCTCGTTCCACATAATTTTCCTACACTTTCTCGGAAACCAAACAGAAACGTATGGATATACATGAACTCTAACTCCTTTAAGGTAAATTTTGAAAGGTTGAGAATCTGGGAAACGCAAAAACAACTCAATCAAAGGACATAGGCAAGAATCTGATACCCTGTAATGATTTGAATAAGAACAGATGGCCTTTCTTGGACGGATGTATGTCGAATTTAAGTGAAACATGGACTTTTGGCTGTTATACACTTTACAAAGACAAACTAGACACATATTTTTACAATTACATGACCTAAAAATCGTGCAAGAAAATCTTTCTCGAGCTTTGCAGCAAGAGAAGGACTCCACAATTTTATTTTTTTATTTTTTAATTCTAAACCAATTCACTTCTTTAGTGTATGACCGTGAAAATAATTGTCATCCAGAGGCTTTCTAGACCTATCCACCCCTTTGTCTATAACATCTCTTCATTTCTCTCTGTGCTAATGACATTAGAGGCTGAAAAGGCTAAATTCCACAACAAAACGCTCAATTCAAAATTCTTAAACCAAAACTGCCCTAGAATGGTTGTAAAAACTAGTTATAACTTCTAAAATTGGAACATATTGAAAAACCCGAAACAAAAACATTCATATTAGTTTTGATCAAACAATCTTGAATGGTTTTGGGCTAAAATCTGTAACAAATACGTCCTGATTAGCCGTTGTTTTGTTTTCTGCCATTGACTACACCTTCTCCGTCAGGCTGTCAATTCGTGCTCGCTGTCCTCCAATTTGTTGTTGGCAAGAGAAGGTGAATTTTATAATTTTCTATGCATTTGTTGTTGGCAAGAGAAGGTGAACGTCAAACTGTTGGACTACACCTTCTCCGCCAAACTGTCAATTTTTACTCGCTGACCACCAACAACAAAAAAGAAGAGCTGCAAAGAAACCCAAAAAAACTAATTCGTGTCCACCAATTTGTTGAATTCACGAGCTGCAAAGAAACCCGACAACGATAAGACAAGCTGCAGAGAAACCCGACAACAAAAAGACGAGCTGCAAAGAAAGCCGACAGCGAAAAGAGGAGCTGCAAAGAAACCCAAATAAACCAATTCGTTGAATTCACGAGCTGCAACGAAACCCAACAACGAAAAGAAGAGCGGCAAAGAAACCCAACTGCAAAGAAACCCAACAACGAAAAGAAGAGCTGCAAAGAAAACCAAATAGAACAATTTGAGTCCCGCCAATTCGTTGAATTCACGAACTGCAAAGAAAACCCAACAATGAAAAGAAGAGCTGCAAAGAAACCCAAATAAACCAATTCCTGTCCATCAATTCATTGAATTCACGAGTCGCAAAGGAACCCAACAACGAAAAGAAGAGTTGCAAAGGAACCCAACACCAAAAAGAAGAACTGCAAAGAAACCCAAAAAAACTAATTCGTGTCCATCAATTCGAGATGCAAATAAACTAATTCGTGTCCACCAATTCGAGCTGCAAATAAACTAATTTGTGTCCGCCAATCCGTTGAATTCAAGAGTTGCAAATAAAGCAATTCGTATCCACCAACAACGAAAAGAAGAGCTGCAAATAAACTAACTCGTGTCCACCAATTCGTTGAATTTACAAGCTGCAAATGAAACAATTCGTGTCCACCAATTCGTTGAATTTACGAGCTGCAAATGAAACAATTCGTGTCCACCAACAACGAAAAGAAGAGCTGCAAAGAAACTAATTCGTGTCCAGCAATTCGTTGAACTCACGAGCTGCAAACAAACCAATTCGTGTCCACCAACAACGAAAAGAAGAGCTGCAAAGAAACTAATTCGTGTCCAGCAATTCGTTGAACTCACGAGCTGCAAATAAACCAATTCGTGTCCACCAACAACGAAAAGAAGATCTGCAAAGAAACCCAACAACGAAAAGAAGAGCTGCCAAGAAACCCAAATAAACCAATTGCGGGATCAAGAGGACAAGGCGATGAAGTTTTTGTTCGGGCTGCCGGAGGAGTACTAGAACCTTCGCACCCAAATTTTGTTGCGCAACACCCTCCCCTCCCTTGAGTGGACCTATGCCATGGCAAAGCAAGAGATCCACCATAAGACTTCCGGTGATCCCTTGATCAGTGATGGAGCGGTGCTTGGCGCTCTTCGATATGGTTCCAATAGCAGTGGTGATTTTGCACCGAATCCGGGTCACGCAGTACAGCTGGGTGGACCCGCGGGCCATCTCTCTTTGTTCAGGTCGGCCCCTACCTAGGGCCTCGCAATTGGGCCCTATGGGTATGGGCCACCCTATGTTGGGGCCAGCTTACCTAGGCCAAAGCCCACTTGCATCTATTGTAAGAAAGTGGGCCATGCCAAGAAGTCCTGCTTCCTCTTTATTGGATACCCACCTAACTGGAAGCATAAACAATAAGGAGAAGGAAGAAAAATTTTGGCAAGCTAAGGCCGGTAGCCCACAACACTTTTGTTTATGCTTATTTTTTACCTAACCCTTTTGGGTTTGGGTCTCAGCATGCAGACTAGGCCTATTCATTCACTACTTATGGAGGTCTTCCTTCCTACAACAAAACATATTCAACCCCTACTCCTAGTTGAGGTCTACTGGCCCTATGCCTCCTCCTAAAAGTGTTTATAGGGGACCATCAGGCTAAACTTGACCTTGAATCAATAGAGTAAATTGGTCCACTTCCTCAGTTAGATGGACCTTTATGATCCAACAATGAACTTCGTAGGTATAAGCACTCCATCCAAATCCTTTTCTTTATGAATTATCAATTCAATGGCTATTAACCACATCACTTCTATTGTCCAATTACCATATAAAACCCATAGTCTTGTCACCCATATAGGAAAATATAGGCCTAACCCACACTTGGTTCTCCAATGTGTCTTATTTGCACCTCACTTTGGCCATAACCTTTTATCCATTAGGAAGCTAACTCATGACAATTATTATATTGTGATTTTTTTTTTATATAAATTCTATGTTTTTTAGAACCGTATGACTAAGGCACTAATCAAACTCGGCAAGGCTAATAAAGGATTTTACTTTTTATGTTCTATCATTCCCATTAGTTTCCATTATGTTTTTTTCCAATTTTTTACTTTCCCTAAAAAACACTTCATGTATTTCCAAACCTTTGCCTACTTGCAACTTGATTTTGAATGATAGTTGTTTCTTTTGGCACAAACGCCTTGGTTATTCTTCTTTAAAATCTTATTTTGCATACAAGAAAACAATTTCATGTGACAACTTTTTTTCTTGCTCCATTGGTTCACTTACTAAACAAACTCATGCATCATTTTCCTTAAGTCAATTTGCAACCAAAGCTATTTTTGATTTGGTTCACATGGATGTGCGAGGCCCCCACAAGAATCTCACATATGATGATGCACATTATTTTTTAACAATTAGGGATGATTTTTCTCATGCCACATGAACCTTTGTTCTCAAATTTAAAAGCTAAGTTTTTTCCAAAAGTCAATTATTTCTTTCCATGCTTTATACCTAGTTTGATACCATTGTGAAGTGCATTTACTCTAACAATGACACCAAATTCTTTTTATTTGAATGTTCCTCATTTTTTTTGCTCAAGGCATCATACATGAAAATTCTTGCATCCACACTCCACTACAAAATGGAGTTGTCAAATGCAAATATCACCACTTACTTGAAGTGGTGCAGGCCTTTTTGTTTCAAGTCAATCTTATTTTCTCATTCTTAGGGTGAATACATCTTAACCACCATTTACCTTATCAACCATTTACCTTCTCCTTCTAAGGGTGACATCACCCCTTGATGAACGTCTCTTTGGCAAACCCCTTATATTGAACACTTATGTGCTTTTAGGTGTCAATGTTATGCTGCCACTTTAGGATTGTGTGACAGATTTAGCCCTCGTGCTCTCCTTGTATCTTTATGGATTACCCTTCTTACCAAAAGGGTTACCACTTGTATGATCCCACCTTGGACAAATTTTTTGTTAGTTACAATGTCATCTTTTGTGAGGATACTTTTCCCTTTGCACCATCCTTATTTGCGTCATCCTTTGATAGCTCGGCCGCCTTGTCAATACCCATCATACTGCCTAAAGAATCCTATACACGTCTTACTTCCCATGGAGGACCTAGTTTTACCTGAGCCCCTTTCTTCAGTGCCTCACCTTGCTATGACCCTACCTATTTCTTAGAAACTAGTTCCTATTACAACTCTACCATATCCACCTTTGGTTTCTCCAACTCCCAACCAATAGCTTACATCCTCACTTGAACCCTCAGTCCACCACTTTGGTCACTCCACCAAACCCCCTATTTGGAGTTCAAACTACTTATGCCCCACTTTACCTTTTGTCTTTACCACTTCTTTATACCCCATCTTCCAATATCTTTTCTTTAATTAGTGTTAGCATTTCATTTCCTCCATCTCTGCCACCATTGTGCCTTATTTCTTCTAAGAAGCCCTTGCTAATCCTTGTTGGGTAGATGTCATGGATAGTAAGGATACTGACCTTGAGGCTAATCATATTTGGGATGTGGTCCTTTTGCTTTTTGATCCTCATCCTATTGGTTGTAAATGGGTCTACAAGGTAGGGTATCATGCTAACGGCTCCATTGAGTGTTATAAGGCATGTTTGGTGGCCAAAGTGTATAATCAGCAAGAAAGGATTGACTATTAGGACATTTTTTCCCCCACGGCAAAGTATGTCATTGTTTGTTTGCTTATCACCATTGTTGTCATTCATCATTGGCCTTTTTTTTAGATGGATGTGATAATGCTTTTCTTCATGGTGACCTTTCTACGGAAGTTTATATGAAGTTTGGCCCCAAATTTTACAATCAAGGGGAATGTTTAGTCTATTAATTATGGAAATCATTATATAGGTTGAAGAAAGCATCTCACCAATGAAATGCTAAGTTCACTGCTACTCTTACTACACATGGCTTTCATCAATCTTAGCATGATTATTCACTATTCACAAATAGTCAGGATAGTTCCTTTATTGCTTTACTTATTTATGTTGATTAACATTTTGATTACAGAGAATAATCAAGTTTTCATATTAGATTTAAAAGGTTATCTTCATTCCACATTTTTTATAAAAGACCTTAGACAATCAAAAAATTTCCTTAGAATTGAAATTGCTCACTCTCTAGATAGGATTTCTCCTAGTCAATGCAAGTATATGTTGGAACTTATCTCCAAAGAAAGACTTGTAGGATTCAAACCTTCTTGAATTCCCATGGAGCATAACAAGAAGTTTATAAGTGTTGAGTATGATGCATCCTCACCAAACAAATAGCATGATCGACAACTTGATGATCCTTCAACCTACCAAAGATTAGTTGGTAGACTCATATACTTAACACTCATCAAACCTAATATTACTTTCTCCATTTAGCTTTTTAGTAAATTCATGTATGCACCAAAATATTCCTATATGGATGCAACTATGAAAGTGATTAGGTACCTCAAAAGTTGCCCAAGTCTTAGCCTCATATTCCCATCATTATTGAAGTTGGAACTGAAGGCTTATTATGACTCAAATCATAGTACTTGTCTTATGACTAGGTGGCTGACCACTGGTTTTTACATAATACTTAATAATTCCTTGATATCATGGAAAGTCAAGAAACAACTACCTAGCTCTTTATCATCAGTAGAAACAAAATATCAAGCAATGCAAAATAATACATGTGAATTGGTCTAGATCACGGGATTTTTGAAGGATTTCGGTTTTTATTTACAATAATCAGCATTATATTGCAACAATGAGGCAATAGAAAAAACAGTTACGAACTCAATTTTGTATAAATGGCTAAAGCATATTGAGATTGATTGTCATTACGTAAAAGAGAAAATATAGCAAGAAATCATTGCAACATGTTATTTCTACCAAGGAATAGCTAGTGGACCTATTCACTAAAGTACTTTGCAGTAGACAACATTGGCATTTTCTTTCCAAGCTTGGAGTATTTTATCTATTCAAACTGGCTTGAGGAAGAGTGTTAATAATACAATTCATGTACAATTTCTTCTGAATCATGTCCTTTAACTGTATTAGGCTTCCCTGATTGGGTACAATTCTTTATTAGGTCCTTTGATTATATTTTTTCCCTAATTGCATTAGGTATATAGTTTCCATGTATAGTTAGGTCTAGACAAATATATAAATACACAGTCATGTAAAGCTTATTGGATCACAAATTTAATATAATTGAATTCTCTTAACTTTTTGGCTCTATGTTCTTCCATTTTCTTCCCAATATTTATACTTTGTGATAAAATCCTATAGGCTTTACTTTGAGTTTTATTCTATTTTCATAAAACTTTTTAATGGGGCCTGCCTTGTTTCATGACTTTGTCTTTAAGATCAATATGAAAGTTTGTGAGCATAGCTTAGTGGTAACATTGAATCCTTCCAACGTGTTGGCCAACCATTGGTTGCCCCTTGGAATTCACAAGAAGCTAGTCAATTTTTACAATGAAAGGCATCATGAGTTAGGGAGTGAATGAAAGGGCCGAGGAAAGTCCTCTATCCTTTTCTAAGAGATGCTCCATCCTTTATTAAAACCATTACAAACAAAAACAAAGCACAATGATTATTAATGTGTAACCATAACAATATTAGGCACTGTATAATACTAAAGCATGCTTAAAAATATGACAGATTGAGTGAATAATATACAACAAGCTTCCAAATGCATCTTAAATGACTAATATAATCCACACCATACTCCAAACTAACAAATCCCATAACATGGAGTAAAGTAGAGAAGATTCTTAGGGCCACTTAAAAAACCCTCACATGTATCAATGTTTTGAATAATTTCTTAGCTAGGAAGAAAAGAAATCACCTCAAATAGGTAAAAAACTTCAAAACATGGCACAATTCAACCACATCAAAGACATTTTAATCACTATAAGCATTAACCTAAAAAGACAATACAAGAACACAACCACGGAGGTGGTTACCAATTAGGGACATCAAAATCAAGACCACATAGGTTGAAGAAGGGGTCTTGATATAATACTACAATCAAATGACAAGTTAACAATATAGATTAGTAAGAACAAGGAAAACCAAGAATTAAGACTAAATAGAATAAAAGAAACTAAGTAGAATTAAATAAGATACCAGTAGCTTAAAATATCTTGCAATTGATCTATTCCATTACAACTAGAAATTATTATTATAAAACAATAAGTATAATGCAAAAAAAAAAAAAAATTAACCCCATTCATTTCCAACATAAAGATTCATACACCCTAAGCATATCATACATATAAAATTTATTTATGTGTTTATATTGGATCACAAAGCATAAAAAGAATAACCTCTTAAAAGTTGCTACAACATATGACACCATATAACAAAGCACCATAATATTTAGAACCACAATACTTAGAAGTGTTTTGTCACAAAGTCAAGTCTCCCTCATGTGTCATCTTTCCACTGCAAAAATTCAAGACTTTCACATCAAATGACTACTTATAGGATATTGAATTTTTTGTTAGGATTAGAGTATAAATTAGTAAGCCTAGATATATTCCATATATAATATAAGAATATTCTACGAGTTATTCTCTTTTGTATTGATTGGGGGCGGGACGTTACACCTCATGATAATGGCAACCAAAGAGTGTTGCTTTGTGTAGTAGTCACTGGCCAAGAAGGAAACCAGTGTGTTGCTATGAGTACTAAGAACAGTTATTTGAGAGTTGTGTATAAAGCTTGTAATTAGTACCTTTGTATTCTCATGAAAAAATCTAATAAATGGAGAAAGAGCCAATAACTACGCCGGTGACAAAGGATGTAGGACATTATGTTGGTCTAAACCTCCTAAATCTTGTGTCTCTTATATATTTATGGTTTGATCTGTGTCTATGTATTCACGTGATAAGTCATTTTTGCAACAATTGGTATCAAAGCCAAATTCCATGGCTCAGGAGTATCACATAGAACACATAGAATCATATTGGTATTAAACAAAAGATACGAAACTCCTCTTTTTGTTTCTTATAAACAAAATCTAGTCTTCATATGGGAAGGGGGAAAAAACACAAAGGAGATATTTTTTCACATTGGTTCTCTTCTTAAGTTCCAAAATTTATCTTTGTTAGGCAACTAGCAAAAAAAAATGGTTATTTGGTGTGAACTTGGCACACTCTATGTAAGAGAGAAGCTGTCAACAAAGGTCTTATTCTAAAAAACCTTTTGTCAAACACTTGGCATGTAACACACGGTGAGAAAAGCCAAAATTGGTGATTAAGGTATGAATTTTCTTCTCTGGACTTGGTTTGTGTGATTTACGACCTCTTAGTGGTCAAAAAATTCTAGATTTTAGTAAAAATTTGATGAGAGAGCTATGAGTTACATTAAACCCATGTAGTTGAAAAAGGGATTTGAAATTCTTCATTTATTCAATAGTTTTGGGGGAAAAAATAGTACCTTATAGACTCACAGAAGCATGATTTATTGATTGTCATTCTTGGTTTGTCAAAATTTGCCATGAAACAACGAAAATCAATGAAGAACAATGGTAGTAGAAAATGGGTCCATTGACCTACAATTTTACCCGAGTTGACCCATTAACCCTAGCCCATAAGACAATTTGGGCCAAGTCAAGGTTAGTAGTAGATCAAAGTGTGGATGAGAGAAACAAGTTAGGCATATCGATTCAAGTATGGTTGGCACCAAGTCAAGCATCGATAGACTTGAATGGAGTCTAGGTTGAGCAAGATCATATGGATCTAGATAATCGGGTTGCATGGACCCAGTTTGGTCTAGTCTAAAGAAGACAAGTCATGGAGGCCTAAACTTGGGAGGTTACAAATTAATGGGTTGGGTCGTGCCCAGTTTGAACAAACCTTAGTTTGAGCTAGGTTAAGCCCATGAAAGATAGGCCCAAGCCCACTAGATACAATTTTTGGAACCAGATGTTGGGTTGGGTACAGCCCCAAGTCCATTGAGTCAGGCTAAAGAACTAGGTTGAGCTACCAAATCAAGTTAGGTTGGACTCAATCATGCACCGACTCAACACAAGTTGTTGGCTTGTTTTCAAGCCTTGTATAGTATAGTTCTAGTAAGGTTGCTTGAGCGCCTTGCACAACCCATCGGATTGTAGATGAATGGCCAACAAGTTTTTTGGTGGATGTGCACTGATCAACAACATCTGTGAGCAAAAAAAGACTTCCATGATGATCTACAACCGATTAAAGTCGTAATTGTGAAAGAATCATGGCCGTTCGTGGTGGCATGTGGCTAGAAATGTTGGGTTAGGTTGGTTGTGGATGTCATGGATTGCAGTGGAAAGCCAACAACCGGTGAAAGCATGGAGAAACCAAGGTATCAAAGTGATGCATTGGCCAAGTAGGAAGCGATTGGTGACATAAATTTGCTAGAAAAAGCAATAGAAAATGGCATATTGGTAGTCGGGTCATGAATGGGTCAACTCGCAATATGTGCCTTGGGTGCATGACCTACACTTATAGGCATAGCATTAGGCATGTGAAGCCCATGTGTAAACAAAAAATGGAGGCATGTCTTCTACATGCACCAACAAGTTTTTTCCCAAGTATTTTTAGCCAACCTTATTTAGGCAGTGTTTGATGGTATATTTGGTTTGTGATTTTAAGTTATAGGAAAGTCCAAAATTGATGAATATTGGTGTTAGTGTTTGGACCTAATTTCTAACTTGTGGTGAATTTCAAATTAGCTTTGCATTTAATGGGTTGACATAATCAAGGATGACAACAATGGAATAAAGTAATGTGGTTGTTGGTACCTTTATCTTGGTTTATTTATTGCTTATTATATTGCTACTAATGGAACTATGAATGTCATTACTGGATTTTATTAGACTTCTTTATATCCAATTTGCTCTAGCTTTATTATATACTCTACTCAGTATCTAGGATCTATTGGTTATGCATTTGGCCAATGTTTAGAGTTCCAATAGAAGGTTAATATTTCAAGAGGTCAATGATTATGCTTTTGAATGGGGATGAAAAAGATGTCTTCATCTATTACCTTCATTGTTGTCTTTAATAGTGACAAAGAGGTAGACAATTTTGTCTATCTTACAATTATTTAGGATCTCTTAGTTATATGGTTGACCAAGGTATAAGGTTCTAAAGAAAGGATGATATCTTAGGAGGTTGTTACACTCCTAAAGAATGATTCGAGGAGGAGTGTTATCTTCATTTGATGTTTTTAATTTGTTGTTAGTTAACAATAGCAAACATGAGAGATAGAGTTGCATGACACTAGGAACAAGAAGTAGAAAAAGGTCTTAAGTGATGGTTTTGCATTGCTAAGATTGCGAGATAGAAGAACAATTTAAGAATCACTATTGGGGCTCAAAAGTAGAGTTATTCTTTAAAGAATGGTTTATTTTTTGGAGATGTTACATTACATGAGTGGAGAATGTAAAGATGGTCTTCTCTCTATTTTAGATTCCATATGATTAGGCTGGTTGGATGACACCAGTAAGAAAGGTGTTTTGATTTTAGGTTTAATAAGACCTAAGAGATTTTAGGATGTGTTAGACCTTAAGGCCAAATTGATATTTTGACAAATAGTAAGATAATGATTAAAAGACTACTTACAACATGAACACTTAGAGATATAGTGTTCATTTAAGGAGAATTTGATAAAACCATGGTTAAAGGGAAATTGATGAACGAGCAGAGGTTGTTGATGTACCTAGGATTGCTTAGTTAGTTGATGTTATTTTTCTAGTTGCTACCTTAATGATCATACATGCAAGGAGATTCTGTTTCATCTTTGATCACTCTATGGTTGAAACATCCATAGGAAAATAGATCATTTTCACAAGGCATTCCCTAGTGTGAGCTCATATTTAAGGGGGAACTTATGATGGTGCAAGTACCTACTTTGATTAGTTGTAATCAGCTATTAGATTATGTATCATATGATGTGGGCAGTTACAAAGTGTTGTGATACATTCTCCTTGTTGATCATGAGAACCTTGATATGGGTGACATTGAGTTTTAATAGCAGTCTATACTACACTATATCAACCTGTGAAATTCAAAGTTAAAGGAGAATATAACATGTATGGATAGAAGAAAATATATATGGATTTGTATTATTTCCCAGACAATGATACTGAAGGTATACAAATTCATGATGGTGCATAGATTTGTTAGATACTTAAGTAACAACATTGGTGTTTACTTTAAGGTGACTCTCTTTAGGTATGTTATTCACTTCTCAAGTATGCTAACAACATGATTAGGTATTTAATCTTGCAAGGATTTTTTTACAAAAATTACAAAGAGAGCTTATGACAAAGTTTGCTATGAAAGACTTAAAAACAACACAGTATATCCCAAGGAGGAGATATTCTAGATGAAGTGTCATAGGATTTCTTCAATTGGATTAAGTTGAAGAGGAAAACTAAGAAAGAGTCCATTCACTGGAGGCTAAATGCCTATCACACATGTTCTCAATTGACATTTCGAACTATTGGAAGATGGACATAATTAAAAACTATTGACATTGTACCAATAATAAACAACTTAAGGATAGACCTGTTGAGGTCAAATATTGCATATGGAACAAACGTGATTAATGAACATGAATGTTTATGGTATGACTTGTTTATAGTGAAATATAGAGTTCAACTTAGCAAATCTTCATAATTGGCTAGATGAGCTAGAATTAGTGGTAGAGGTACCACTAATGGAAGCCAAGAAATAGTTGTGATTATGGGAGTTATAGAGTTAATGAGATTCTAAAAATTCATAGAAGAGCCTGATTTCTTTAGACCATCTAGAAATGATACACCTTTAGCCCTCTTTTAGCATATCAGAGATAAAGGAGGAGCTTCATGAGCTAAGGGAGATACATATTTCCCAATATCGCTAATGTGATATTTAGTTAGGTATTTAGTGATAGAGGAATAGCTCAAGAAGCTAGAGAATAAATGTCTTTATATGTAGCTAATGTGCTAATCATAATGGTAGATTAATGTTAAAAAGATGCTCAATTGTTGGAAAGCTCAAAGATTATGTATATAGCAAATTAACTTATTGTGTAGGGTTATTACACTAATTTTACTCCAATGGGAAAAATTGTTAGAACTAAAGTGAAAATTAGTAATCTTAAATATATTCCATACATAGTATAGGAAAATTCTAAGAGTTATTATCATTTGTATTGATTAGGATTCTTAATGGTATTCAGTTAAGACTCCTAGTAGTATCTAGTTAGGACTTCCTTTGGTTCTAGTACTAAAAAGGGAAAACCATAGGAAAACCGTAAAGGCCAAAAAATAGAGAGGCTTATGCCTCATAGGGGTGGTAGCTTGCACCTTATAGGAACAGCAACCAAAAGTGCTACTTTATGTAATAGCCATTGGCCAAAAGAAAATCAAGTGTATTATTGTGAGTGTTAAGAATAGTTGTGCAAGAGTTGTGTATAAATCTTGTAATTAATACTTTTGTATTCTCATAAAGAAATCTAATAAGGGGAGAAATGGTCGATAGTTGCACTAATGACGAGGTACACATGATATTGTGTTGATTTAAACCTCCTAAATCTCATGTCTCTTATATGTTTATGGTTTGATTTATGTGTCTATGTATTCATGTGAAGGGTCATTTCCGCAACAAAATTAATACAAACCTATACATCTCAATTCCTTACCATTTGACATTATAAAAATATCCTCACTATTGCAAATTTCAATGACCTAATTCAATTCAACCTCCTCTTCTAGGTAGAGAATTTGAAATTTCGATGAGCAATTCTTGGAACAGCTCCTCAGAAACCTTTTCACAAGATGCTTTGATATCATGCATATGATTATTTTTTCAACGTTTTTGGGTGACCTTTGATGCAATTATAATCTATTTTCTTGCTATTTTTGGAAATTTTGAGGAATTTATTATTGAATCTAACAAAGACTTGAAAGCCCACATATAAACTTAACGAGCCCTGCCATCCATTTATGATCTTCTTATGGTTGGATGTTCAAATGTACACCTTTTTTGTACATTGAAATGCGCCCCTGAGCGTTCATATGTTGAGAATAGAGCTAGAACAAGTAAAATTTGCAGGTTTGGTTGAGTGCAACAAAGTTACAATAAGGCATAATCAGCCGATCATAGCCAAATTTCACAATTAATTTGATTTAATGTCTATAAAAGTATATAAAGGAGTGTTGAAGTCTGGTTCTTATTTCTCTTAAAAGTGTTCGTTAAAATCTGTCTCTCCCTTTCTCCTCCATTTCATTCCTGCTCACGTTTTTGGCTTAACATTCTTGCCCCTTTTGACGAGGGAAATTCATGTTCTTAAATTTTAATATAATCTGGGAAAATTTGAGGAAAAACAAGAGGACCATTGTATATTAAAATCTTCTAGAATAATATAAAATGAAAAAATATTGTCAAAATCTTTTAAAAACAAGAAATAAAAATTTATATATAATAAATATTCCACGAGACCCCGTAAGACTTGCGATAATGAGAATGGATCTAGACAAGATTTATTGGTGATATAAATATATAATTGCTATGTAATTTGCATGAAGTTTTGGTCACAATGCAGAGGAATCTACCTCATAATGAAGAACTGTTTATCATCTTTCAAAACGATAGAAATTTCTAACTTGATTTGCAAAGTCTGTTTATTTTATATTCTTCATAAACTTCTGGTGCTTTATCACGTGAAATTGGTAAAACGTTTCAATTTTTATTCTTTGTTTTTTAAGTAAAATCTAGTTAGTAGATTTTCGTAACTTTAAAACTTATTCCTTTTTCCAATTTTTAAGTTCAACTTATTGATTGATTTTGGTATATTAGTATATAACAAATCACTTGTAATTGCAATAAGGAAATAGAAATGACATACTTTTTTTTTATAGAATTGGAAATAAACCTTATAGCTAATAAATAAGTAAAAAATAAAAATGAAAACTCAAAGTGGGAGTAGTTGCCTTTATCCTCCATATTGCCTTCACCATTGGAGGGTGGGGCAGCCTTAAACTTTTTTTCTTTTCTTTTCAGTAATTTCTATAGAACATAATTATAATTTCGATGAGGAGTAAATAGAATGCATCATCTAAATTTTGTTTATAGGTAATGGGAGTATGGGGTATAGAGTGTCAAACTCAAGACCCTAGTCTTGAATAGTTAATAGCTAACCATTAAATTACTAACTTGTTGAAGATTATGTATATTATTACATGCTTAGAGGTGACTTGAAAGCACTAAGGTGACAGAATTGGTTGCCAACATTTGAATCTAAAACTTCTAATAATCGTGCAAGAGCAAAGGGGCTTTATATATTAAGATAACATACTAGTACACGATGTTATGGAGGTGTGCTACAGATTCCAAAACCCATCGAAGTACAAAGGTTGTAAAGAAACATAACGATGTAGTTTAAAAGAAACAAAAAAAAAAAAAAAAAAATGGAGGATTACGTAAGGTACTTAGAATAAAAGTCGATTGAAGTATGCTCGTAGCATAGCCTACTAGTTAGACTTTGTTTTCTAGGTAGAAGACGATGAGAGCTTCTTGATTCTGGCCAAGCAGTTGTCCGTGGGCCTTGTATGAGGTAAATACACCACTGCACTTCCCGGATTGAGTGGTTCAAGTCTACACATCGAAGGTTCGAAGTTACTAAGAAGCTGGATGAGTAAAATCATAGATTGCAGGCAGCATGCAAAGATACAATTTTTCAAATATTTTTCGTTTTCTTTAAGGAACAAATTTGGAAATTCTGTTATCATTCTTCGTCAATAGATGTCCAATTGTTGCTTCTTTGATGTGAGTTGAGTATATTTCAACGGATGTTAAAAACAAATAACTCATATATTAAATACGTATGGTAAATGTAAATCATTAACATAACATTACCATATCCAAACCCAAATACTAATATTTCATGATGAGTAGTATTATAATCTAAATTTTTATTTTCATTAAATGATTTTTAAATATAAACCTCCCCAACATTATTTGCTTTGGCTCATGAAAATTTTAAGCTTTGATGGTGGTGTGTTTTAAACAGTTTAGTCAAGATGCTTAAAAAAAAACAAAAAAACAAAAAACAGTTTAGACTTCAAATTTCCGTGAGTTGTTAGAAAGTTGTCAGATTAATTGATCTTTATACTAGAAAGGTCGCTTGATCGCAGAAACAAAAGGAAGGGAACTCACGCATAGCCAAGGAGAAAATGATGAAGAAAAACAAAAACTTCAAGCCTTGTTAAATCACTTCCAGGGCATATCCTCTTTCCCATTCCAAAGGGAATAAAGGTTCCTGCTTTCGGTTTATTTTCCTGCATTGAATATATGATATGTATAAATGGTTGTTCATGCTTAGTGAAAAAAACAGGAACTTCTCATCTTACTTACATTCCATCTCGAAGGATTAAACTCTTTTGATTGTGGATGATATTCCGGATCCAAGTGAACATTTCTGTACCAGACCAACACTTTCCATCCTTGGGGTATCATATAACCTTGAATATAAGACAATACTTAAAGAATTGTAACACAAAGAACAAACAAATACGAAAAGGTGAAGTCAGAAGATTAACTAACCACCAATATTAACATCAGATTGAGCCTCCCGACAAGTAAACAGTGAAATACTAATCAATCGCAATGTTTCATCGATTACCTTAAGATCCAAAGTAGAACTTGTCATGTATATGATAACCGATACTGAATAATCAAGGTTAAGGGTTGATTGTCAATAGCGTCTTTGGATGTGATACGAAATAAAATCATAATTATGCTTTTGGATAAACTATTTGTTAAGTAGCTTACCTTCGAAAGATATTCCATTTCTTTAATTTCTTTGAAGTTCAACCCTTTTTCTGATGTTGGCCTTCGTCTAATAATCTCCTCTTGTTCCATCTAAAAAATTCTTGTAGATCAAAACACACTCAAGAAATTAAACATGGCACACAAACAAATAACCACTAAAAATTACAGATCATCTTCCTAATAAGAAATTCAAAGCCTAACATACAATTCTAGTGTTATCAAGTAGTATAAACCCTGCTTAAACCAAGAAATTTGAAGGTTTAAAAGATAAAGGGGAATCGTAAAACAAGTGTTCTTATGGATTTCAATCTTCTGACATTATATTTCTAGAAAAAAGTTTCTTAGACAAATGATGGATGGACACTTTGTTTCTAGAGCAAGACAATATATACCCAAATGAAGTCCAAAATCATCACTAGTAGCACAAATGAAGTTTTTGAAAGTATAGTTGTCATAGAAAGTAATTATCAAGCTCATTGCTATTCAAAAATCAACACAAAAGTGAGAAATCTTCTCTCTATATATAGGAGTTTCAAATAATATTCTAAGTAATGTGAAACTTTATCACATCATTCTTAACAATACAATAGTTGATGATTTGAGCGTCAAAAGTTCAAAAGAATTGTCTACAGTGAATAAGCAGCGTCTAGATGCATCATGTCAAGATTTTGGACACACCTTGGCTTTCCGGAGGCATTCTGGATGCTGATGCAATAGGAGTGCTGCCCACATTGTGAGGTGGGCTGATGATTCGTGGCCTGCACTCAAGTACATGAGGATGAGATCTATAATTTCCTCATCGTCCAAATTTTCCCCATCCTCACATTCAACTTCAATTAACATGTCCAACATGTCCTTCTGGGCCTCCGAAGGATTTCTTTTTCTTGCTCTTCTGCCATCTACAACAGCTTGAAAAATCTTTACCAACTTTCTTCGAGCCTGACGAAACAACATTAGTCAATCTCAAAGACAAAATTCAACGCAGCCAAAAAAACATCATGGTAATCAGTGACAAATAAAACATTTGAATAGTTTTGGAACAAACTCTCTCAAGTCACAGAAATTAAAGTAGATAGCTATCTATTTTAACAACAATGAAAAATGGCCAGATATGGAGCTGTTATTTCATTATTGATCATAACTGCTTGTTCTGAAGTTTGATCTTGCTAAGTGAATTTCTTTTCGTTGTTGGTTCATTTATAATTTTGATGGTTAGTAACGTAGCACAAGTTTAGAAGGTTGTGAGAATGTCACACCTACTTAAAAGTAAGAATCTTTTAAAAAAGAAATAAAGAAAGAGAGAAAGAAAGAAAATTTCTAAACAAGATTGAAATAATAAAAAAAATAAAAAGATGGATGTGACCTTGAGGGCTTTATGGTAAGCAAAACCAGGGAGGTCAATGGCCATGGCTCTGAGTCCTTGAATCAAATTAGCATACTCCTCCTCCAAGGTCGTCAACATTGGATCAACCTCACTGCCCAAAAAAATGTGCATAATAATTTTAAAGGTGATCTTCCTTAACTCAGTCAAGAACTCGATTGGTCTTTCCGCCTTGACCCATTCATCTAAGGATCTTTTAACAATATATGTTATGTACTCTTGGTACATACATAGGGCCTTGTGGCCATTGATGGGTGCTGCAGTTAGCCTCCGGAGACGTTTGTGCTCCTCATCAGAAAGACCCATAAATGATTTCCTCCCCATTAACTCAAGCGTCGATTTAGGCCAGCCTGATTTAAATCTTTCATCATCCATCAACACCCGTTTGCATGTCTCAGGCTTCGTCACGATGATGGTTGGGTTTCCGAACATGTATGCCCTGTATATTCCTGTTTGACCAAATCTGTAATCACCCAGAAGACAAAAAATTATCAATATGCATCAACGGCTATAACTAAGCTCAAATAATGCCAACTGTTTGTGCCATAGCCATCAACATGCAAGTTAAAATGTTTAGACTTGTTTTGGTTCTCATGAAAGAGAGAAAGAAAGAGAGAAACCTGGTAACAAAGTTGGAGATGAATGACTCCGGCTTGCCCCGCTTAAAGGCGTAGAGAAAAGCCCACATATTTCCGACCAAGGGCAAACCCATATCGCCCGGAGGAAGAGAGTGCTGCTTTCTGCCCAGCCTAGAGACATAATACCACTCATTTGCACTCTTAAGCAACCAAACCATTACAACAAACCCTCCCATCAAGGCTGTGGAAACCATCAACGAAAAACCCAACTCCATCTTCGACTTCTCTTGATTATGGCTTCCACTGTTCAGCGCCCGATACCTGTATCCGTTCAGGTTCTAAGACTGACATCTTCATCTCTGCTAGAGAGTTCTATATATATTACTCATACACACTTGTCGTAGGTCCAAGGCTTGTTATAATCGAAGTAAATAACTCAAGTGAGAGTCATCGCTTCCGTCATTACCATGCTTTCATTTAATGCCTCCTGTTACTGGGCCCCTCTCGTCTGCACCCATTTTCAGACTTTGACATGACATGCCAACGATAAAACCCAGCAATTAATGATACGAAAAACAATAATTCCAGTTGGTAACTCCACAAATTGATGAAAACTCTCCTTTGATGCTGCCTCGACGACGGCAGCTGCGCTTATTTTATAAACCAAATTTTAAGAGAAGTTTGACTTCGTTCTTTTAAAAGAAATAAGGATGGTACTGATAAATTTTATTATTAATAAAATAAACTAATTATAGTGAAAAGGTACAATTAAAGTCATTGTAAGCATTCTAAAGAAAAAAAGAAAAAACTACAAATGGCAAATATTGGCTTAAACCTAAGAAGGCCTATAATTATTTAGACTCAACTAATCATTTTTCAAAGAATTCGCACATCACCAAGTCAAGGGTCCGATTCCATCAAAAAAATTCATATTCTGAAGCTAGTATCCATGATTTGCCACTTTGTTCACACCTGAAGTTCCTTATATGAATATCTATCTAATTGGCATCATGCTTAAACATTTTTGTCTCACATATTCAAGTACCATGAAGTTTTCCATTATTATATCATACCTTTCACCAAATAGAAAAAATCTGGTTAGTGTAGAAATTGATTCCGTTCATGACAAATTTGGAGACTTGTGAAGAGGGCATAAACTTTGCACATGCATTGCATCCTTGTCCTGATTTGACAACAAATGCCCAAATGATGCTGCGTAATTATCTTTTACTACTTCTCTCATACTATTTCCCAATTCCCTAGATCCATCTATATTTAACAGGAGAAATTAATTTTCTAATATAATATTTGAAGTCAAGGTTTTAAATGAAGTACCTTATTAGTTGGAGACTATATACCAGAGACATTTTTTTTATAATCAAAAAAGAGAATATGTTGAAATCTAAATATCTCATACAGCTAAAATATACTAATCTATTATATTTCTTATATATAAAAATATCCTACTTTGTTACACGACAAATTTAAGAAAACAATTAATCTCCTCACAAGTTTTGACACAACAAGATATATTCTAGCCCACTATCTTTTACTATGAGAAAGAAGAGGCTTGCTTTTGAACATGAAGCATTAAGGTTTTCCTTTGGCCGACACTGCTGACAAGTGTAAAGAAAACAAGGAAATATTTATTGAACCACTCAAAGAACTTTCAATTTTGGTTTCATATTGTTGCTCAAGAATTCATTAGTTTTTTATTTTATAGAGTTTTGTGTTACGTGCAAGTTTCCTTTTAACTTACAGACTATACTAGTTAAGCTCTGAACCAGGCCTATGTAGGCTCAAGCGTCCCTGTTAAGGCACGCCACTCTTCTCTCCTCTGTAAACTGCCGCTTAAAAGGCCACAAACTAAATGGAAAGGAAGCATGAAAGTTAACCCAAAACTCCCCCAAATGTCGCTAAGGAAGCATGAAAGTTAACCCAAAACTCCCCCAAATATCGCTGTTCTTACCCTTCATGCGGTAGAGATGGAGTTCAAGCTCCATAATATCCAAAGGCTAACCCAAATAATCTAAAAGGCCGTTCAAATGGCACCCCTTTGGCCCCAGTTGCGTGTACCCAGATTTGTGCACGTAAAATTTTGGGAGAAGTTCTTAAAGAAAAGTGTTTGGTTCTAATATGAAGCATTGAAGTTATACTTTCGTTGTCACTGCTGGCGAGTGCAAATAAAACAAGGAAACATTCATTGAACCGCTCATAAATCTTTGAGTATTGGTTTTCATATTATTGCCTTGAAAATTCATTTTGCTTTTTTATTTTACGAGCTTTCTAGAGAAGTTCTTAAAGAAGATTTGAATAGGAGGTATTGGGGTTTCCCTTTAGCCGGCATCACTAAAGAATACAAAGAAACGTTCATTGAACCGCTCATATAACTTTCCGTTTTCATATTATTGCCACTAGAGTTCATTGGCCTTTTATTTTATGGGGTTCCTCGGGAAGTACTTAAGGAAAAGGTTTTTTTTGTCTGAACATGAAGCATTTGGGTTACCCTGTCGTCGTCACCACTCCAAAGAAAACAAGGAAATGTTTGTTGAACAGCTCATAGAATTGAAATGGTTTTCATATTACTGTTACGAGGACTCATTGACTTTTTATGTTATGAGGTTTCTAGAGAAGTTCTTAAAGAAAAGGATTGCTTCTGGACATGAAACATTGCTTCCCTTTGGCCGGCGCTGCTGAGAAATGCAAAAGAGACAAGAAAATGTTCATTGGACCGCACAGAGAGGTCAATGGGTTATCATTTTATGAGGTTCATAGAGAAGTGCTTAAAGAAAAGGGTTGGCTTTCAAACATTAAACATAAGGGTCTCTTTTTGGCTAACATCACTGACCGGGTGGGTGCAAAGAAACCAAGGGAACCTTCATCGAACCACCCAGAGCCTTTAGTTCTAGCTTTCATATTATTGCCACGAGAAATTCGTTGGCTTTTATTTTATGAGGTTTTTAGAGAAGTTTTCAATAAGAGATTACTTCTGTCGTTGGTTAATAAAACAACCGAGAAAGTTCAATAATTAAAGACTCTCTCGCCTACTATGGAACAATACTCATCACCTTTTACCTAAGAAAGCTACAGTTCTTCTAGAGTATCTCACTGATTCATTAACATTCTCATAGACCTTAAAGATACTGCCATTTAGAAACGTCATTACTAATATATATTCATGTGTCGCATTAGACTATAAACAATAACTTGGTGGCTGCAACTTGCAACATAAGTAATAGGAACAGAAACTATTGTTAATTTCATCATCCAATCCATCCATGAATTGATTGAAACAAGCTCTTTTTCCTATAAATTGTTCTCATTAGTCATTGATATCGTCACTTTGTCTCTCTAGGAACGGATTATGTCATTATCATGTATCAAATTAGTAGAACCAATAAGAATGTTTCATGAAATAGGACCAGAAGGAATTTCCTCATAGGGCAATCAAACAAAAGTATTCATCTTGATTGTCACCAAAAAAGAAAACAATAGCTTTCACGAACGACTTCACATGTATCTATGTTTTGAATAATTTCTTAGCTAGGTAGAAAAAAATACCTCATGTTTATTATCAATGCCAGTCTCCCTGTACTAAATAGGCAAACAACTCCAATACATGGCACCAACGCGGACAGTTCAACCAGATCGACTTCAATCTTCGTAAGCATCAAACAGAAAGGACAATACAAGAAGACAACCATGAAGGCGGTTACCAATTTAGAGACTAATGTTTCCTTTCAAGAACGTCAAAATCAAGACCTCATGAGCTTAAAAGCAGTTCTTGACATAATACTACAATCAAGTGACTAGGTAACAGCATAAACTAGCAGGAACAGAAAAAGAATAGGGAAAACAAAGAATCAAAACTGACCAGAGCAAAAGATACGAAGCAGAATAAAATGGATACCAAACGCTTAAAATATCTTGCCATTGATCCACCACACTGCAACCAGAAATTGTAATTACAATTGAATAGATAAAGCAATAACAAGTAATGCAAAACATATATTTTTCTCCATTCATTGCCGGCATTAAGATTCATCCACCCTTAGCACATCATACATATAAATTTTATGTGTGCTTATTATATTGGGATCACAAAAGCCTAAAAAGTACAACATATTAAAAGTTGATACAACGTACGCAATAAGAGTTCATCAAATTTGTAGGTTGGTTGAGGACAACCAAGTTACAATAAGGCATAATCAGCCCATTAGAGCCCAAATTCTACAATTAATTTGATTTGATGTCTATAAACCAATACATTAATATAATCTAATGTAGAATACATTAACAATGTATAATATGATTTTAATACTTTTTTTTTTGTAAATTACAAAGGAATATTTTTCATATGAAACTCAGTGAAGGTACATTACTTTAAAATTTAAATTTCAATATGATGTTAAAATGTTTACTTATTATTTCAAATTGACTTATAAAATATAAAAATGCTTTCACAAGTAATAAAGTATATTAGATCAGTATATTAATAATGTAAAAAAAATATTAAATTTCTATACACTTTATACGATTCGTTGTTTTCAAGCATCAATTGAATCAAATCATGGATATATTTATTTTTAAGCTTCGGGAAAAAGGGAGTCTCAAAGCCCAGCGTCATTCCTAATCCTTTAGTATTAACTTTATATTAGAAAAATCACCTAGAAGTCAACACTTAACAGCTTAAAAATCTGGGCAAGTCAAAAACAATAATCTAATGAAGCGAAGTCTACAATTTGAAGAGACTTACATAGACTTTGCAGTTTCACTGGGATTGAAAGAATAATTGACATGGTTTGTCTTTTTGGACCAAAATTTTGTAATGAGCTGAACTTTTGTTAATGATCTGTAAGGAAAGTTGGTTTGTCAATATCTAAGCTAGGCACATGAACTTAAGTAGGTAGGTTGTGGATCTTAAGTACACTTGTTCTTTCATGTCAATAAGGTCACGATTGATGTGATCTAACTAGGGAGTAGGGCGTTATGAGTACGTGGCCAGCCTTATTCCCAACCAGATTAAGCCCTAGAAGATGAATGAATAGTCATCATTGAATCTTGAATGAAATTATTCTGGTTCGGTGTCTTTTAAATGTTGTGTTTCCCATAGCAATCCATCACTCCAAGAAAGAAAAAGAAGAAACAAGTATACATGCTTGACCTTGATTGGCCCTTTTTAACCATTGCATCGAGTTTCTTATCAATCTGATTCTCATTCTGACAATAACTTGAAATGGTCTATTGAGTATAGCTGATCGTGAAACAACAGCAAATTCCTTCACATAAGGAAACTGTGGAACACCCACTTGACTATATTACTCATAATTATTCTTTACAAGCATATAGAGGAATTTTGAAATCTGGTCCTTAATTCTTCTTGAAGTGTTCGTTGAAATCTGCCTCTCCTTTTCCACTCCATTTCATTCCCACACATGTTTTTGGCTAACGTTCCATTCCTACCCTTACCCTTTTGACGAGGGAAATTCATGTTCTTAAATTTTAATATAATTCAGGAAAATTAGAAGAAAAACTAGAAGATCATTATATATTACAATATTCTAGAATAATATAAAATGACAAAATATTGTCAAAATATTTAATGTATAAGAAGTACTTCAATACCATGAGGATGAAATTTGAATATAGGGGTAAAAAAAGTGGAGCTTCGGACTAATCATAGCCATTGTGACCAATTGAATGTGGGGAAGGATGTTAACAAGGAATTAAGTAAAAAGGGAATGGTTGTAGTCCCACAACCGAGCAACATAGAAGAGATCAAGAGTAATAAATAGCAAGACCTAGTATGGAGAAGTTATTTGATAGATATAAGGATGTTTTTAGAGAGCCAAAAGGATTGCCTCCACAAAAAAGCCATGATCATCGTAGAATACTTAAGGGTGATGGAGAACCTATCTTAGTGAGACTATATATGTATCCTCATATGCAAAAAGGCAAGATTAAAAGATTGATGGCTAAGTTGCTTAGGGATAGGATGATTAGATTGAGTTTGAGTCCATTCTCCTCATCGGTATTATGGGTCAAAAAGTCAAATAGATCATGGTGGCTAAGTATAGACTACAAAGCCTTGAATAAGCATACAATGAAGGATAAGTTCCCTATTTCCACTCTCAACAAGTTGTTGGATGAGTTGCATGGCGCTTAATTCTTTTCAAAACTAGTTTGGTCTAGATACTACCAAGTATGAATAAGGAAGGATGATATTGAGAAGATGTCATTTCGAAACCTTCATAGCCACTTTGAATTTTTAGTTATGCCGTTTAGTTTGTTAAATGGGCCTGTAACATTCAAGTTAGTAATGAAGCAAGATTTATCGAGGAAGACAATGTTAGTATTCTTTGATGACATGTTAGTGTATAATAAGACTTGGAAGGATCATTTGCAGCATGTGTAACAAGTGTTAGAGATCTTATGCAAGGATAACTTTTTGTGAAACAATCTAAGTGAAAATTTTGGTGTCAAGATGTTAAATATTTGGGCCATGTAGTTTGTGACAAAGGAGTAGCAATAGACAAAGACAAGATAGAGGCAATTTTGGCATGGCCCACACCTACAACTATTAGGGCTCTTAGAGGCTTCCTTGGCATGACTAAGTACTATCATAGGTTTATTCATCAATATGGAGAAATAACAAAATTGCTCATGAGGTTATTGAAAAATTATGCTTTCAAATGGTTAGAAAAGATTGAAGATAGTCATGACTACCACTCTAGTGTTATCTTTGTCAAACTTCTCTCAACCGTTCATTGTGGAATAAGACATGTTGAAGCAAGGGGTTGGAGTGGTGTAAATGCAAGGTATGAGACCTTATACTTTCTTTAGTAAGGCACTGCATGGTTATCATCTAAAATTGTCTACGTATGAGCAAGAGATGTAGGTCATTGTCAAAATAGTCCAAAAGTGGAGGCATTATCTATTAGGTTGCTAGTTTATCATTAGAATAGATCAAAGAAGCTAAATTATTTGTAGGAGCAAGAGATCATAATGCATGTGCAGCAGAGGTGGATGCTCAAACTAATGAGGTACAATTTTATGGTAAAACACAAGTCAAGTAGGGAGAAAAATGTGGCTAACACATTGTCTAGGCATGATGGTGATCAAGAAAAAGGGATGATCCAAGTCATTTCTCAACTAATTCCTCAATGAGTGGATACCATTATAGAGGAAGTAGAGACAGGCCCCAAATTACAAAAACTAATGGATAGGATTCAACAAGGAAAGGTTATAGGGCCTTAAGAATACAAAGGTGGGGTTATTTCCTCTAAAGGGTGGATATACTTGAAAGTGGTTCTACTTTAATCCCAGTGATTATTAAGAAGATTCACTCAAGTACTCATGAAGGGGCGTAGAAGACCCTCAAGCACATTACAGAATTTTGTTTTATGGAAGGGCATGAAAAGGAAATTAATAAAAAAGTTAGCAAATGTGCAACATGTTAGAAATGTAAGGGTGCAAATGCATTACCAACAAGGAAACTACAACTACTATCCATTCCAAAGTAGGTATTAGATGACATATCTGTAAACTTTATTAAGGTGCTCCCAAATGTAGAGGGAAAGTTTGTCAAAATTTGGACACTTTATTGCCCTTGCACATCCCTTTATAGCTTAAATAGTTCTTTAGGCTTTCTTTGATTACGTGTCTAATTTATATGGCATGCCTAAGTTCATTATTTGTAATAAGGATCTACTGTTTACTAGCCTTTTTTTTTTTTATGGAAGAAGTTATTTCGCCTACAAGGTACTAGCTTCAATTTCACTTATGCCTATCATCCTTGGTTAGAGAGTCAAATGAATGTTGTAAATTTTACAATTTAGATGTACCTTTGTTTTTCATGATGGATAATCCCAAGAAGTGTGGTAAATGCTTATCGTGGGCACAATATTATTGTAATACTAGTTGGCATGGGCATGCCTGATGAGATAGTTTATAAGCATCATCCCCCTAATTTATTGCCATATGTTCCTAGTACTACTGTTGTGTCTTCTATTGAATAAATATTGGGAGAAGGGTCCAGCATCTAGCAAAGTTAAGGTAGAACCTATAAAGGGCATAGCTCAGGATGATTGTAAGTGGTTAGAGGTGCAATTTGACGTGGGTGATCAAGTATATTTGAAGTTGCCTAATTACTGCTAAACTTCAATGGCTAAGGGAAGGAAACATGAGTTATTCCCTAAGTTTTATGGTCCATCTAAGGTGGTACAAAATGTGGGGTCAATGGCATACTAATTGGAGCTTCTTGAAAGGTCCCATGTACATCTTGTGTTCCATGTGTCTAAGTTGAAGTATTGTATTGGCAATGCTCCAACAAAGCAACTAGCTCTTCCTCTTGAAACTCACAACTCATAACCGGTATGTTTGTCCCAGGCCTTACTAGAGAAACGGCATGTGAAAGACTATACAGAGGTATTAGTACACTGGAAAGGGAAACCGCCCTCCAAAGCCACGTGGGAAGAAGAGTCCTCATTTCTACTTCGGTTCCCTAACTTCTACCTCGAGAACAAGGCGGTTTTGACGGGGGCAAGAATGTTACAAACCCATTCCAGCGATAAGAGGAGGAAATGGTGTGGAATTAAAGTATGAATGGGTGTTGCTTTGGTTGCACCGTTAGTGGAATAAATAAGTTTCTTTGGTTCTTTTGTTTTGGTTTGCTTGTACTGGGTTTTGTCATTGGGCCTTATATGGGCCGTTGTTCAATGGTTCCAACTCAGGTGTTGTGTGGGCTATTATTGAATGAGTCCAACTTAGTTGTATTTGCGGGTCATCTGACAGGTTGAATCCAACTCGAGAGTCTTAGGTAGTGTGCATCGAAACACTGCCCTTTTGGTGGCCGTTTTGAGGGGGCCAAAACCCTCTTTTCAATCTATCAAAGAAAACAACTTGCGCCACTTTTTCCTTTCATCTCCAATGATGATTTTCGTTTTCTGGCAAACCTTTTGATTCCTCCAACCTTCTAACTTCGGGAAAAATTGGAGACACCTTCAATCACTCCTGAGGGAGGATTTCCAAGTTTACGGTCCCAGAACACGATCTTAGACCACCGCCGCCACTGCTGCTGGTAACAATGACACCCAATAAAACTCTTATGATCATGAGCATGGGAGTAGATGGGGTTGTTTGGTGATATACATATATAATTAGTATGTACTTTGCATGAAGTTTTGGTCATAGTGTAGAGAGGAATCTACCTTATAATGAAAAATTATTTATAATCTTTTGAAACAATAGAAATTTCCAACTTAATTTGTGAAATCTATTTATTTTGTATACTTCATAAACTTCTAGTGCTTTTAACACTTGGAATTGGTAAAAGCATTTACATTTTATTCTGTGTCTTTTAGGAAGATCCAGTCATGAGATTTTCATAACTTCAAAACTTACTCTTTTGTCCAATTTCTAGTCCAACTTATTGATGGATTTTGGTATATCAATAAATAACAAATCACTTGTAAATGCAATATGAAATAGAGATGACATACCATAATTTCTTATAGAATTGGAAATAAAACTTATAGCATGATAAATAAGTAAAAAATAAAAATGAAAACTCAAATGTGAGTAGCCTATATCCTCCATATTGCCTTCACCCTCGAACTCTCCACATAAGAGGGTGAGGCAGCGTTAATTTTTTTTATTTTTTTTTTCTCGGTAGTTTCAATACTTTTCAGAACATAGTTATAATTTTAATAAGGAGCAAATAGTATACATTGTCTACATTTCTTTTTTCTTATAGGTAAAGGAAGTATGGGAGGCATGGAGTATCAAACTCAAGACCTAAGTTTTGGGTGATCAATAGCCAACCATTAAATTACTTACTTGTTGGCAATTGTATATATTATTACATCATTAGAAGTAACTTCAAAGCAGTGAGGTGACAGAAATTGGTTTTCAACAATTGAATCTAAAACTTTTAATAACAATGCAAGAGCAAAGAGGCTTTAGTATTACGATAACATGTTAGTACACAATGTAATGGAGGTGTACTAAAGATAGCATAACCCTTTGAAGTACAAAGGTCATAAGGAAACATACAGATGCAGGAAAAAAAAAACAAACAAAAAAAAAAAGGAGGATTTTGTACTTCGTTACTTAGAATAAAAGTCGATTAAAGTAGGCGTGTATCACAGCCTGCTAGTTACAGGTAGAAGATGATGAGAGCTTCTTGACTCTCGCCAAGCAATTGTCCATGGGCCTTGTATGAGGTAAATACACCACTGCACTTCCCGGATTGAGTGGTTGAAGTCTACACATCGAAGATTTGAAGTTACTCAAAAGCCGGATAAGTGAAATCATAGACAGGTACCATGCAAAGAAACAATTTTTGAAATATTCTTCATTTTTTTGAATGACAAAATTTGGAAATTTCATTATCATTCTATGTCAATGGATGTCCAGTTGTTGCTTGTTTGATGTGAGCTGAGCTGAGTATATTTCTACGAATGTTAAAAAAAAAAAGCATAGATTAAATCATTAGCATAACATTGCTAGATCCAAACCCAAATATTAATACTTCACGATGAGTAGTATTATAATCATTCTATTTTCATTAAATACTTTTAACATATTAACCTCCCCAACATCATGTTCTTAAGAGAAAGAAGAAAAAAAAAAAGTTTGATTGGTTATCCTGCATTTAAGCTTTGCAAGTTGCTTTGGTTCATGAACATTTAAGCTTTGATGCTCGTGTGCTTAGAACATTTTAGACTTCAAATTCTTTTGAATTGTTAGAAATTTCTCAAATTAATTGATCTTTATACTAGAAAGGTCACTTAATTTCACAGAAAAAAAAAAAGAAAGAAAGGAAACTCACTCATAGCCAAGGAGAAAATGATGGAGAAAAACAAAAACTTCAAGCCTCGTTAAATCACTTCCAGGGCATATCCTCTTTCCCATTCCAAAGGGAATAAAGGTTCCTGTTTTCGGTTTATATTCCTGCAATGCATATATGATATGTATAAATGGTTGTTCATGCTTAGTGAAAACAACAAGAACTTCTCATCTTACTTACATCCCATCTCGAAGGATTAAACTCTTTTGATTGTGGATGATATTCTGGATCCAAGTGAACATTTCTATACCAGACTAACACTTTCCATCCTTGGGGTATCATATAACCTTCAATATAAGACAATGCTTAAAGAATTGTAACATCGAACAAACAAATAAGAAAAAGTGAAATTAGAAGATCAACTAACCACCAATATTAACATCAGTTTGGGCCTCCCGACAACTAAACAACGAAATACTAATCACTCGCAATGTTTCATCGATTACCTTAAGATTCAAAGTAGAACTTGTCATGTATATGATAAAAAATATCGAATAATCAAGGTTAAGGGTCGATTACCGATGGTGTCTTTGGATATGATATGAAATAAAATCATATTAATGCCTTTTGGTAACCTATTCATTGAGTAGCATACCTTAGAAAGATATTCTATTTCTTTAATTTCTTTGAAGTTCAACCCTTTCTCTGATGATGACCTTCGTCTAATAATCTCCTCTTGTTCCATCTAAAAAATTTATGTAGATCAGAAAAACACTCAAAAACTAAAACATGGTACACAAACAAATAACCAATAAAATTACATATCATCTTCCTAATAAGCAATTCAAAAGCCTAACATACAATTATAGTATTATCAAGTAATTTAAACTCTACTTAAACTGAGAGATTTGAAGGTTTAAAAGATAAAAGGGAGTATGAAGCAAGTATTTCTTATGAATTTCACTCTTCCAACATTATATTTCTAGAAAAAAAAAATCTAGATAAAAAATATATTGACACCTTTTTTCTAGAGCAAAACTGTCCTTAAAGTAAGACCATATATACCCAAACAAAGGCAAAAGTCATCACTAGTAGTGTAAATGAAATTTAGAAAGTATGCTTGTCACTGAAAGTAACTCCATTTTAGAAAGCTTCTTCTTATTCACAAGTCAACCCAAAAGTGGTGAATCTTTTCTCTACATATAGAAGAATTTCAAATAATATTTTAAATAATATAAAACTTTATCATATCATTCTTAACAGTTCTCTTAAACGATTTAAAAGTCAAAAGTTCACGCCAATTGTGTACAATGAACAAGCTGCATCCAGATCATACCAAGATTTTGCACACACCTTGGCTTTCTGGAGACATTCTGGATGCTGATGCAATAGGAATGTTGTCCACATTGTGAGGTGGGCGGATGATTCATGGCCTGCATTCAAGTACATGAGGATGAGATCTATAATTTCCTCATCGTCCAACTTTTCCCCATCCTCATATTCAGCTTCAATCAACATGTCCAACATGTTCTTCTGGGTCTCCGAGGGATTTCTCTTTCTTGCTCTTCTACCATCTACAACGGCTTGAAAAATCTTTACCAACTTTCTTCGAGCCTGATGCAAGAACATCAATCAATCTCAAAGACAAGATTCATCGCAACCAAAAAAAATCATGGAACATTTGAATAGTTTTGGAACAAACTCTCTCAAGTCACAGAAACCGAAGTAGGTAGCTATCTATTTTAACAAAAATGAAAAATGGCCAAATATGGAGCTGTTATTTCATTACTGATTATACCTAGTTATACTGAAGTTTGATCATCCCAAATGAATTTATTTTGATTGTTGTTTCATTTATAATTTTGATAGTTTGTTATGTAGCACAAATTTAGAAAGTCGTGAGAAAGCTCAAGTCTACTTAAGAGTAAGAGTTTTTTTTTTTTTAAAGAAAATTTCTGGACAAGATTTAAATAATAAAAAAGAAAGATGGATGTGACCTTGAGGGCTTTATGGTAAGCGAAACCAGGGAGGTCAATGGCCATGGCTCTGAGTCCTTGATTCAAATTAGCATACTCCTCCTCCAAGGTCGTCAACATTGGATCAACCTCACTGCCCAAAAAAATGTGCATAATAATTTTAAAGGTGATCTTCCTTAACTCAGTCAAGAACTCGATTGGCCTTTCCGCCTTGACCCATTCATCTAAGGAACTCTTAACAATATCTGTTATGTACTCTTGGTACATACACAGTGCCTTGTGGCCATTGATAGGTGCTGCAGTTAGCCGCCGGATACGCTTGTGCTCCTCATCAGAAAGACCCATAAATGATCTCCTCCCCATCAACTCAAACGTCGATTTAGGCCACCGCTGTTTAAATCTTTCATCATCCATCAACACTCGTTTGCATGTCTCAGGCGTCGTCACAATTATGCTTGGGTGTCCAAACATGTAGGCCTTGTATATTCCTGTTTGACCAAATCTGTAATTACTCAGAATAGAAAATTATCAGAAAACTAAAAGGTCATCACAACAATAAGCATCAATAGCTAGTAGAGAGAGAGAGAGAGAGATACCTGGTAACAAAGTTGGAGACGAATGACTCCGGCTTGCCCCGCTTGAAGGCATAGAGAAAAGCCCACATATTTCCGACCAAGGGCAAACCCATATCGCCCGGAGGAAGAGAGTGCTGCTTTCTGCCTAGCTTAGAGACATAATACCACTCATTTGCACTCTTAAGCAACCAAACCACTACAAAAAACCCACCCAACAAGCCTGTGAAAACCATCAACGAAAAACCCATCTCCATCTTCGACTTCTCTTGGTTATGGCTGCCACTGACAAGCTCAGAGTACCAGTATCAGTTCAGGTCCTCAGACTCTGACATCTTCGTCCCTGCCAGAGTTCTATATATATATATATTACTTTTACAGACTTGTCGTACGTCCAAGGCCTGTTAACAACTCAAGCGAGTCATCCCTTCCGTCATTACCATGCTTTCATTTTATGCCACTTGTCGCTGGTCCCCTCCGCACTCATTTTCAGACTTTGACATGACATCCCAACCGCACCACCTAGTAATGATGGTACGAAATACAACCTAGTACGGAGGTTCTTGGAGAAGTTCTTAAAGAAAAGTGTTTGCTTCTAAACATGAAACACTGGTTCCGTTTGGGCTGCGCCACTGATGAGTGCAAAGAAATCAAAGAAGTATTCATTGAACAAGAGGTTCCAAGCAATCCCTTTTCCCAGCAAGGCATGTTTGTCAACCAGCCATTGAACTTTCAGTTTTGGTCTTTATACTATTGCCTTGTGACATGCATTGGCTTTTTATTTCATGAACTTGCTTTTAGAAAAGTTCTTAAAAGAATAAAGTTTGCTTTTAGGAAAGTAATTTGTGGTAAAATATCTCTATTTCAGAATATTAAATATTTTAAAAAAAAGTGTTTTATTGTGTTATAATTAACGGATTTCAAATTTAATCTTTTTTTATTCAAATTCAATCTTGTGACATGCATTGGCTTTTTATTTCATGAGCTTGCTTTTAGAAAAGTTCTTAAAGAATAAAGTTTGCTTTTAAGAAAATAATTTGTAAATAAAGTATCTCTATTTAGGAACATTAAACATTCTCAAATGAATATTTTATTATATTATAGTTAACATATTTCAATTCAATCTTTTCTTAGATAAATTATAATGTTGAAATATACTCCTAAACTTTTGTACTCTCTTATTTTTTAATGAATAAATTACTAGAGTTTTCTTTTAAATATGAAGGATTGCAGTTTCCCTTTAGCCACTGAAGTTTATTGGCCTATTATTTTATGGGGCTCCTTGAGAAGTTATTGAAGAAGAAAGTTTGCTTTTGAACATGAAGCATTGGGATTTCCCTTTCACCGTCACCATGACGAGTGCAAAGAAAACAAGGAAATGTTCGTTGAACAGCTTATAGAACCTTCAATTTTGGTTTTCATATTACTAAGGATTCATTGACTTTAACTCACGAGGTTTCTAGAGAAGTTCTTAAAGAAGAGGGTTGCTTCTAAACGTGAAACATTGTTTCCCTTTGGCCGGCACTGCTGACAAATGCAGTTCCAAAAAACAAGAAAATGTTCATTGAACCGCTCATAAAGCTTTCAATTTTGGTTTTCATATTATTGCCATGAAAATTCATTGGCTTCTTTTCTTTTATGGGGTTTTTGGGGAAGTTCTTAAAGAAGAGTGTTTGCTTCTAAACATGAAACATTCATTCCATTTGGCCGGCACCATTTATTAGTGCAAAGAAAACAAAGAAGTATTCGTTAAACACACACTCACATATACACCCAATGTCAAACCTAGGAACAAAGGCCAAGTGCTTGTCGACCAATCATTGAGCTTTCAGCTTTAGTTTACATATTATTGCCTTGTGAAATGCTTTGGCCTTTTATTTTATGAGTTTCCTTGAGAAGCACTTAAAGAAAAGGGCTTGCTTCTGAACATGAACCATTGGGGTTTCCCATTCGTCGTCACCACTGACGAGCGCAATGAAAACAAGGAAATGTTCATTGAACAGCCCATAGAACTTTCAATTTTGGTTTTTATATTGCTAAGGATTCATTGACATTTTAACTTACGAGGTTTCTAGAGAAGTTCTTAAGGAAACATTGTTCTTTGGCCGGCACTGCTGACAAGTGCAGTGCTAAAAAACAAGAACATGTTCATTGAACCGCTCATAGAGCTTTCAATTTTGGTAGAGTTCATTGGCTTTTTATTTATATTGAGGTTCCTAAGTGCGAACAAGACAAGGAACAATACCTAAGAAAGCTACATTTCTTCTAAAGCATCTCACTGAATTTAATAACATTATCATAGATCTTAAAAATACTGCCCAAAATTATTTTTATGCATCACCCAGCCGTTTAAAAAATGTCATTACCATGATATGGACTCTTCCAGAAGCACACCATCAATATATATTCAATAATATGGTGATTGCAAGTTGTAACATAAGCAATTGAAACACACTTCCTTCTGTGAAATTTTATAGACTTGGGTCATTTTCTATAAACTTTTCCAAAACGTCATTGAGATCGTCACTTTATCAATGCCAGTCTCACTATTCTGAATACACAACTCTAGTACACGACACAAACACGGGCAATTACAACCAGATCCAAGAGACTTTGATCCCTGTAAGCATCAGACAGAAAGGACAATACAAGAAGGCAACCTCGGAGGCTTACTGATTTAGAGACTAGTGTTTTCTTTCAAGAACACCACAATCAAGACCTTGTCATGATCCTTAACCATTATGCCAAAAGTCCAGCAGGAACAGAGAATGAATAGGGAAAGCCAAGAATCAAAAACTAAATAGAGCAAAAGATACTAAGCAGAAGAAAACAAAGTACCTTGGAATTTGATCCCCCCACTGCAACCAGAAAGGATTGTCACAATTGGACAGATAAAGCAACAAGAAGTAATGCAAAACAGATATTTTATTCCATTCATTGCCGGCATAAAGGTTCATACAACCTAAGTACATCATACATACAAATTTTATTTGTGTGCTTATATTGGGATGACAGAAGCACAAAAAAGGCCAAACCTATTAAAAGTCGAGACAACGTACGCAATATTCAGACGTGCTTTATCATAAACTTAAGTCTCTCTCAAGCGTCATCTTTCCAAGTGCAACAATTCAGACTTTCACATCAGTGGTCTGCTCGTAGGATATTGAAATTAGTTCAGACCTATAATTCTCAGGTTCTTCACCATTTGATGCCACAAAACTATCCACACTTTTGCAACTTTCAGCGACAGAATTCAGTTCAGCAACCTTTTCTGGTAGAGAATTCGAGATTCCGATAAGCAATTCTCGGAACAGCTCCTCAGAAACCTCTTTGCAAGGTGCTTTGATATCCATAAAACGTCAAGTTTCTTCCTGACACTCGAAACACAATAATTTATTAGAGAGCTTTCAGGGCGATGCAAATAAACTGAAAGTACAAGGAAAAATCACCTTCCCAGCTTTACCCTGTTTGGATGCGCATATCAATTATTATTTACTCATTAATATCTCCTATAGCTTAAACAGTCTTCTTCCAAACAGCTTAACTTAATGAAATGTCTCTAAACCTTTCTAAGGTAAAACTCTTTTACGGTATAAAAAGCGACAGTGAACTCCGATGAAGTTTTTCAAGGTAAAACTCAGAGAAGTGACATTTTAAGGTTTCCCCTCGTTGCTTCTTCATCACCTTCTCCAGCAAAGAGCAAGGCAATTCTGGCTATTAAATTAGATTAGAAGATCTCAACCGAAGGAGTGAACTCTACTTCCTGCACTACTATGGCAAATTTACAGCTAGAAATCAGTTCTTTAGAAACTTCTTTCATTTCATGATCTCACTTCCCAGTTATATCAAAGACACTATTGCTGCCTCATTGACAGTGATCCTGTAGAATTTTACGGTCCGCAGCTTTCCAGATAATCCTGCAATTAATTTTACATAGAGATGTCTTTCGGGCCTTTATCACAAGCATAATTCCTTACCTAAAGCTTCTTTATTGTATATTCCAAACTCTAAAAACTTAGTGCCTATTTCAAGACAGCTCTATATCTCTCATCTAAAATGCAATCCTCCAAAAACTACCTTATGACAAGTTAGAATCTACCATCATATTAAAAAGCCCATATTCAGGTGTTGGTTTCTAATACAAAATACAAGGCCATTCAAATTTCAAAAAGATACAAATTGGACTTATCTCGTTAACTGACGTAATTGCAATATGATGAAATGACTGAGAATTTGTGTTGGGTGAGTGCAGAAAGTCCAAGTTAGTCCGAGCACTTGTCCATCTCGTTGGGACCTAATTTCTTTCTTGTTGATGTATTCTGCTCCTGCCTCCTATATATGGAATCAAAACCACGGGATGTGGGATCATATATCATTTGTTCAAAACTACTTTTCCTTCCATAACAGGAGACTTGGATTTCTCCTGCCAACATTGTTAAATTTCTTATTAACCTACAAAATCTAATATTTACACAAGATATGAGTAAATTGTAGCCTATCTAAAGCAAAAAGTATCAGTCAGCAGTTAAATCATGAATTAGATTTTCACATCTGTTCGGTTAAAGGATTCTTGAGAACAATAATTTTAGCAACATGAAAACTTCCAATTTCTAAATCTTGAGATGCTCACTGCTAAACGAGTCATTGATTTTATAATCAACCATCCTCTATATCATCAGCCAAACCTTAAGAAATACTAGGCTATTACAGTTAAGGTAGAGCTTGCTCCTGTGCCAACATCTGTCCAACTCCAATCCATGTTCTAATCAACACTGGAAAATGATAAGTTGTTGCCAACTAGCAAAGGATGCCCTTTTAGGTAACTGGCTACCTAAAGGGGCATCCTTTGCTGGCCAAGAACTTCCAAGCACAAACCCATTAAAAAAACTCTTCCTCGAACAGGACCTTAATACCTAAAGGGGCATCCTTTGCTGGCCAAGAACTTCCAAGCACAAACCCATTAAAAAAACTCTTCCTCGAACAGGACCTTAATACCTAAAGGGGCATCCTTTGCTGGCCAAGAACTTCCAAGCACAAACCCATTAAAAAAACTCTTCCTCGAACAGGACCTTAAGACTTAACAATTTTGAAATGGCTTAAGGTAGAAAACAAACAAAACCAGGCAAAGATTATATTCCATAACCTCAACCCAAAAGATCCAATATCACTATACAACACGCAAACGCACATATCCTTTTACACATAACTCTGTGCAGATGTTCTAAGGAAGTGTTACAAACGAATCTTTCTCCGCTTCCAGAGAATCATCTTGAAGAACTCATCTTTATTCAGATCATGACTCTAATGATTTTCATTCATCACGTTCGCCCACACACAAGCTCAATGATAGCATCATTCTACCTACATAGATCTAAGAATATTAGACAATTTTTGTTATCGTCTTCTAGGATTCGAATTCAGAAACAATAGATCAAGAGACAAAACTGAGGAAACGCTAAAACCACAATCATCCATTTCTGACCAAAAAAAAAAAAAATCGAATCCATCCTCTTAAAAAATCAGCTGAGTTTTGAGTCGAGCGAAAACCGCAACAAAAATAGCACATCAGGTTCGCAAATGATTTCTGCATCTTTCTTCCTCCGGATTCCCGGATTGCGGGGAAGAAAATAAAAAATCAGAAAACAACATTACAAACAAGATAAATATCTTTGGAAAATAATTATATTGAAAAAGAAAAAGGAAAAGGAAGGTGAATAATCAGATCTGAAAACACCGTACCTATAACCGTAGAGATCTGCGGATTGTTGTATGCTTCTCTCTCTTCGTGCCTGTTTGGATAATTCAAAACTAATGGCCAGCCCTTTTTATTTTACAATCCTTGCAGATGACCCCGGAATTCTCCAGAAACTACACCCGTTTCCTCTTTTTAGCACAACTATTTCATTCTCCCTCCATTTTTTATATTTTCAATAAATAAAAAATAGAATGTTATTTTTAATCTACAAAATCTTTTTCTACATATATGTTTAGTATTTATTTCAATATTTTTTATATTTTCTTATTCTTCATCTTCTATATTTAAGAAACAGAAATTACTTATCATCTTCAGAGATTGCAAACCCTATCATGGTGTTTGGTAGGATCATGAAGAGATAAATTGGGCTAAGTTTTTGAGTACTTACTATTAGGTTTTATATTATTGGACTTTTTAGATAATTAGGTTTTTATTTATAATTTCTTTTAAATAAGTTTAAGATTTGAAATAGTTAAAATCCTATAATATTAAGAATTCAAAACTCAATTATATCTGGTTGGGAATTAAGTTTATTTAATACAAAATATGAATGAGATAAAATGTGTAAATTGCTTTGTAATGAAAACTATAGTATCAACCCTCCATTAAATAGGAAACTTCAAGTTTTAATCTTATAAACTTTTCCATTTACCTTTTACGTTATAAAATTTTAATTTAGAATTAACTCTTAGTTTAATTATTTTTACTTTCTGGTATTTACCTTTGATTCCTTTAGGCATAACATTGATATACCCTCTTACAAGTTCTATATTGACCATTTGTCCAATTTTTGTAAAGGGATAAATAATTTCTGTTTTTGAACTTTTTTTTTCTCTTTTAATAAATGTTTGTTTTTTTGCTTATAGTATTATGTTTCACCTCCTAAGGTGTAATCAACATGATAAGAAAGACTTGTACGAGAGATCTTACAAAGTAAATATCTTGCCTTCGACTATATTTTTAATTCAGTTGAACATACTTTAGATCATTTATTTGAAAAAAAAAAATTGACTACTCTTCTTTGAGACGATGTTCATGTATGTTTTACCCTGAAGTTTGTGAGAAGTTATCCACATTCTTGTGATGAATGGCTATCACCAGACGATTATAAGACAGGATAATAAGTTCAATTAAGGAGCCCATGATAATGGCCCAGAATTCATTGCGGAAGCAGGGAATGTTTGAACATTCAAGCCTTCTTCAGGAACCCCAAGAACAAGGTTAATCATAAGAGACAAGAAGATGCCGTAATTCTGCTCTGCAAGCAACAAGATGCTGCAAAAATAAACACTGATACTGCAACCCACGAATCAAAAAGCTTATTTTCATCTTTGATAATTCTTATACATCGTATCTGTTAGAACTTGCAGAACCATCTACTTCTACTAGTCATCTTCGTTTTTCCAACACATCAGTTTCTATTCAAGACAGTGATCTCACGGAACTATGATGCCTGAGTGAAATGTAAGTGTATAGCAGACCAGTTAGGAGTTTAGTTTCGCCAGCTGTTTTGTCTCTTTACTTCAAAGGCTGCTCCATCATTGAGCATGTCCTGAGCATCAGTTTCCATTCCCAGCTTCGAGAGAGAAAGGGCCTGCAAGTAGAATGCAGTTGGCCATTCTGGGATGCATACCTGAGCCTGCATGGCGTCCCTCAAGGCAAGCTCTGCTTGACCATTCATCAAGTATGAGAAGGCTCTACGTGCGAAGACGGTAGCCGAAGGAGCAGGCATCATTGCCACTAACTGTTTATCACAAAGAAATCTTAATAAAGAGAGAAATTGAACGAATGAAAACAGGAAATTCTGCAGGAACCTGGATTTCAGAAGCTATGATGGAAAGAGATCACTTACTTTTGAATAATACTCAATTGAACCCTTGAAATCCTTGTCCCTAAATGCAACATCCCCAAATTTCTTTGTGTTCAACATCTCCTGCACTTGTTGTGTCCATTCTTGGAATGACAGCTACAAATAGAGATCAAATTGGCAAAGATTAGCATCCATGGAATACATGTTACTAAAAAGCTAAAATAAGGCCAATCATTGGAGGCAAGCTAAACAACACCATATAACTATGGAAGCAAAACCACTGCAATTTGTGAAACTATATTAAACATCATGTAATCAAATGATTGTAGAATCTAGGTTGGACGGAGAAACGTATGATACCATGCAATCACATTGGATGAAAGATTCAATGGTGTTACGTCGTGGAGTTCAAACTCCTTTGTTGATTGAGATTAGGTTTGTAAGTAATTTCAATAAACTCTATATGTTACCTTGGCTATGAACTAATGGTCATTTCAACTTTTTTCTGTGGGTCATGGCAGCATAAATATGTCAAAAAAGAGCATTTTAAGACCAAACATGGATGAGGTGGGACATGCTTCAGTAATGCAAGGCATTGCTACCAAAACTTCTTGTTCTACTCACTAAATATCTAAAATTCGGAATTATTTTTAATTGAATATGGAACATGCATTAACCATTTGGACATTTTTGGGGAAATACAAGCATCAATGGCACTCAACATGTTTGAAGAAGGTTGGACGATAGCATCCAACACAGTCTGCAACCAATGCTCCTTTGTAGTGCATTTTGTCTCAACAAGCAGGAGAATTACCAACACTTAACGACTGAAAGTAGTTTAGAAACTAGAAAGAAGAAAATAGAAAGAAAGTGGAAGAATTCCAAGTTGATAAAAAAGAATTGTTTCGCCATAAATCTAACTACTAATTGCCGGTCCACCAAACTTTCAGTTTGTGTGAGAAATCTACCTAAAGCATGAGGAATAGAAGAGACCATTCAGATACCTCGTTTTCGGCACCCTCTTCATCTTTGTAGCCTGTTTTTAGCAAAATATCATGCACCGCAGTAAGATCCATCCTTGCACAAGCCTTCCCAAGGGGGGAAAGCATAGTTGGCAGCACTGTTGTATTTTTAGGCAGTCCCATGAGAACATGTGATGGCACCTATAGAAAGGAAGAACCAAGGTAAAATTTTAAACATAAAAAAGAGGCTACAAAAGTATCGTTACACCATAAAGCGAATCACAGGCTGCAATTGTTCACAAAACGGAAACAATGGTTTCAGGATTTGAAGAGAAGAAGATGAAATTTCACCTCTTTCTGCTTTTGAAGTGGTGCAACTGCGGTAAGAAGAAACTTTGCATCAGGTCGATCCCTTGCCTCAGACTGAAGACACTTAGAAGCAAGTTCAACCAATTTTGTAGCATCATCATTGACATACTGTCCCTCGAGTGATGAGTCCATCAACATAAGTACATTCTTCCCTCTAATTAAGTCCAGTGCCTGGAAATAGACCAATCCTTTGCATAATCATGATAGACTTACAATGAGACATCATTAAACTATATGACTTGTGCAAGTCTATATGGTGGCGGACCCAACACATGTATAAACAATTATGCAATAGCGGCAACAAACAGAAACTTAAAACAGGCGGAACTCCCATAGAGTTCTGAATATCATGTCAAACCAAGTGAATCACAAATAGGGAAGGATAATAAATAACTCAAAAGAGATGATCTACCAGAAAAGTGAGCTTGATGAGGGCAAAACCGAGTCATTTACCATTTCTCAATAAGTCCTAGAAGTTGGAGGTTGCAGTGATGTCACTAAGTATCAAAACTTAAGAACACATAGGTGCTTAAGGGAATGCAAGAAAGCACCAAATGCACTCGAGATAAACAGGACTTATGTGGAGTTATATCTGGGTTTGATATGATGGATGACAGATATGAAGCAGTGAAGCTTCGCATTGAAAATTCCATGGCTTTGCAGAGATGACTGTACAGAAATTCTTGGAATACAAACAAACGGAGATCAATTTTATTGTTTATGGAATGAAGGCAACATACATGGCTTGGAGGAATATGCTTCCCACTCAAAAGGTCCAACAAAACTGTTCCATAACTGTAGATCACACTCTCTGGGGTGACCCTTCCTGCAGAGGAGAAATACTATGTTAGATTCACCAAAAGTGTTGGGTGGTGCTTCTCAAGAGGAACCATATTTGCATGTAACTCGTAACTGTAGCTCATGAAAAAAAAGGTCTCTATATTTTCCCATTAAATGGATCACCTCAAAAGAACAAAATACTAAAAAAATTTAAGTTCATTGATGCCTAATGAAATCGTGCTTACTACCTCTAACTCAAAAATATGCTGTTGGGTGACAAAAAACTTACGGTTATGGAAGTATTCTGCTACAGTAAAGCAATACTTAGATTATTCTATTTTAAAATCTGTAGCTAGGATGAAGACAATCGGACAATTACATCGGAGATACAGAATTTCACTGCATCAGAGCAGGGAAGTAGATCCTGCAATCAAAGTTCAGCCATTCAGAGGGATATGTTTTTGACATAATTACCTGTGCGCAAAAACTCGGGTGGAGTATAAGCTAAATTAGTGCTGTAGCTTTTTCCATCTCGACTATTTTTTATAAGCCCAAAACTAGATAAATGAGGGTCGCCATCCTGAATATGTAAATAAATAAATTACAAACTAACTAAAAATGAAATACAACATAGCACAAAGTACTATATGCGAGAGAGAGTTGTTCAGGTAATTTTATCTGCAATCACACATGGAGCACCACACATGCAAACGTAAAGGCAGCAACAGTGGAAAGCAATGTCAGAGGAACTCCATAAATGAATCCGTCAAAGAGTAATGATTTGCACACAGTTAAGGATTGTGACAACAGCAAGATGAAACCACATGGCTTAAGAATAACGTGAAGCAATCAAGAGAGCAAGTGACTTCAAATTAAGCTCTCACCGAAAATGCATAAACCCTACACCTTTAATAAATCTCTTGTACATGTTTCCTTTTTGGATTTTCTGTGTGTTAGTTGTCACAAAATGAAAAGCTAGCCTAAAAGATTTTCTAACATTCTAAGGTTACCTTCTACATAACAAGCTCAAAATCCTTTAGACATTATGGAGTTCCTGAAATTGAGGACAGTACTAGAAACTCATTTTCCAATAACTGAAATTAATTGCAACAGAAGACTTTTCATTGAGAAGAGAAATTTCCAAGGATAGCTTAACAACTTCAAATGATGGGATTTCTTTCAAACTTAGTGACCATTCTCAAATCATGTTCTTGCGACTCACAATCACAAAACTTGATATATATGAGTAAGTGGTATGTCCCTAACACAATGTTGTAAATACCACCTTGCCATTATCAAGGCAAGGGAGCAAGATGCTCATGCATCTCAATATGCAGCATATCGAGTTGCTTGAGAGGACAACAAAAATTTTTAAGGGAGGGTGAGATAACAAGAAATTTTGTAAGTTAGAATGCTAATGCAACAGGTAGGCACCCTAGTCTCCTGCATGGAACACTCTGTATGCGAGTTCTGACAGCTATCAGATCAAAAGAAAACTTGACGGAAATGGAATCAGAAAACAGAGCAATTAAGCAAACTAAGATTGCTGACATGCAAAGAAAAATCAAAATGGAATGAAGACATTGCAAGTGAATGTATCCCAAATCCACACAAGTATAACATACTTTGTAATCAGTTGCCCAAAGAGACGTAATAAACAAAACCAACAAATTGCAATGTCAGATTTCTCTATGATGACTTGGAAAAACCCCAAGCTACCAGAACTTGGCCAGTAAGTGCCATCATTCATCAGTAACTAATGTCAAAAATTCACTAAGCATCTGTATTTTAGTGGAAATGTGAAAGATGAGATTTTCCAATAAATTGATTCATAACTTTCAGTAATTTGACCTAGGTACCACACAAATTTCAGTAATCCCACATGGTTATTCCCACCATTGTCTACACCAACAACCAAAACGACCAAATATCAAGAAAATCCAAACACAAGAATCTGAAAGGATTAATATCATAATGATAAAATCCGTAAGCATACCTCATCAAAAAGGACTCTGTACGCATTCAAATCATGATAGATTTTATGATTTTCTTTATTACAATGATCAAGTGCCTGTGCAATAAAATATGCAACTCTAACACGCATTTCCCATGGCAGTGGCTGCTTATCCCCTACAAGAAAAACATCAGAGGAATCATTACCAGAAACCCTGAAAGAAACAACTTTGAAAGAATATGCTTCTGTATATCTGTCTAGTGAAAGAAAAATTAAAGGCATGAGACAAACTCTGCTAAGAGATGCAGGAGTTAGGAGTCCTTTAAATCAAGAATGTCAATAACAAATCTATATTTCAATTCATTCTGTGAGCTCAAAAGAAACTGAAAAGGAGGAGATTCAGTAATACAATGGAACAGGTGCTTGGACAGAGTATCATTGGGCATGTACTCAGCTACTAAGAGTCGTTCATCTCCTTCAGCACAGCAACCAATCAGATTCACCAATCTCTTGTGTCGCAACTTCCCAACTCCTGCCGCCTCCGCCTGATTACCAAGCACTTCATCGGCGTCAACATAAAATAGCTCAAAAACCAGTAAATCCATATTATGTTTGCACTTACGAATATAGTAGTTTCACAATGAAAGTTATCCTTAACCCAGTTTAGTTTCAGGGAGGTTGGGGGGGGGGGGGGGGGGGGGGGGGGGCGGAGGGGGAAAGAAGGCAAAGAACAAAGTAGGTAAAAGAAAATTCAAAATTTTTGGACAATTTTTCCTACAATACATCCAATCTCAACTTGAAGCATAACCCAAGACCCCAACATTTCCAGTACCGATTCCTTTTCTTTTTTTTTTCTCTGGTTTCATTTTTGCAGAACATAAAGTGCATAAACCAAAAAGACGGCTCCTTTTCTTTTACCAGGCAACATATTCCCTATTTCTTTCTTCTGATGAACGAAATAGAGAGAAAAGGAGAAAACGACTTTTGATCGCCTCACCATGAACTGTGAAGCTTCCGGCCAAGACTGCTTTGAGAACCGTTTGACCGCGACTAAGCGGTTGTCCTCAAGCCGGCCTCTGTATACCACATTGGGAGCTTTCTCGCCGCTCTCGGAGACAATGTTATCTGTGCTGAACCAATTCGTTGCCTTCCGGAGCTCACTTAGACCGAACTCTTTGAATGCTGGGACTTGGAGCTCTGCATCCGCTTGATCTCCATTAGCTACAAAACCCACAAAAACCAGAGTAAGCCCCATTAACACTCCAATGTCATAGAGCTGAGAAAGATGGGAAATCGCTTTTCCCATTAGCTTGATCCCCAGAAAACCAGACCGAGAAAAAGTCGAAAACAATACAGTGACAAGACCAGAGCAGCTTGACCCCAAAAATCTAAAAAAACGATCCAAGATCAATCTCAAAGTGAACAGACACTATAAAAATCCAGCACTATCAACACAGTAACATGGTTAAAAACCAGCTCAAACCCCATAAGCTTCAGAATCCTAATGACCCAAAAAAATAAAAAGATAGAAACGAAGGGGCAGCTCGATCTTGGTCGCTTCGGAAACCGAAGTGAAACACCAAGAGGCAAAACAAAAACCAAGGAAAGCTCTAGTATCCGAGAGACACAGAAAAAAAAGAGACCTAAGTCCGGTTGGGAGGTGGGGTCATCGGGGGAGTGGAGGTGGGTGGTTTTGGAATGCAAGCAACCCATCGCCGATCACCCAGTTAGTCTACACATACAAAACCAGAACTTCCAAGCAGTTTATAAAGCTCATGCCAGCAGGAAAGATGGGAGCTTCAGCTGTCTCCTTCCGCCCGAAATGTGAAAAGTACAAGCTAATTAGACCTCCTCCTTTTGTTGCCGCACCGGAGGCAAAGCAAGTTCCAAAAGGAAAAAGAAGAAAGCATAGTCCGGAAGACTCAAAGGTGAGAAGTAAATCTTCCAAAAGTGACAGGGAGAAAGAGAGAACGAGAAAGACAGAGAGAAAGAGAGAGAGAGAGAGAAAGAGGAAGGAGGAGAGAGGAGTCACATGATAGGTCTATGATAGGGGCACGTGCTGTCCATGTGGGGACCACTTCCCACTGTGCTATTGTTTTGTGCTGGGCTTGAATTGGATGCTCCACCGTCTCAAACACCCAAATATAAGTTCATATTTATTTATTTATGACATCATATTTTTAAAAATAATTATATTATTTGTCTTCAAACTTTTTTTTTGTTTTGTTTATAAATATTTAATTCAGTCGAGAAAAGATGTTACTTAGAACTTATTAATCTCAAGTTTGACACTTAGTTATATAAGTTTAAATGCATCTGTAAAAAAAATTATTTTTATGATTAGATATTAACAAAAATCACTATCATAATGATGTTAAGATTGGTTTAATTTTGTTGTTTAAGTAAAAGCTAATGATTTCCTCATTCATTGCCACAAATGCAAGCAAAAGTAACCACGTACAATGAATTGCATTAAAAAAGGAAGCAACCAAAGATTAAAGAAATAAACTTTAATCTAAAGAGAAAGGTATGCAATCAATAGGTGATGGAAACTTTTAGCAGATCTAACTTTTCCAATAAATGATGACAAAACCCATTATTTATTTATAGGTGTTGATAAAAAAAAGAAAATATTGAAATTGATTGTTGGTCGTGTATTTTGTGCATGTCAATTCTTGTGGTTGGTTTACAAGCATCACTTGTACGAATTTGGAGTCTTATATTTCCTTGAATCCAATGTGAATTTTTATGCAATATTATAATTAACTTGGTGGTTTTCATAGTGCAGCGTTGACTATTGACAAACAATCGGTGATATCCCTTGGATGAAGTAAAGAAAGGGTAATAATAATCACGCAAAGAGAGGTGGTGGAAGTGATGGTAGCAATATACATGGTTGTAGTTAACCAAGGAGGTAAAAAGTCAAGGTGCAAGGAAGTCTAAAGGGAAATAGATTAAACTTTAGCTAGTGTTCATAAAGAAGAATTTACTTTGATTATTTCCTAGATTTGAGATAACATAGGAACAATATCACCTTTCCTGCTAGATAAGGTACGATGGATGATCAACTTATTTTGAATTAGAATTAATTATAATAAGTCTTTGAATGACATTGATTTTTGTTTTTGAACAACATCCCATATATAAAACATTTAATGGGCTACAAAACTTTGCAAGATATTATTCTTGACTTGCATTTATTGAATATGGGTTGTACATAATCATAGATGATTTCATAACAAGATAATTAACACTTCAATCTTGTTGAAAAAATTTTAAAAAAAAAAGTGGTTAGAAGAAAAGCCTCTTTGATTAAAAATATAAAATCTTTTCAAGTCAATTTTATTTTGACTATGAGTTGTAGACTTCCAACTTATATCTTTAAAAAGATAAACAAAAAAACTATGTCTTTTTGTAGTTATAGTAATTTTGTAATATTAGGATATACTCATATGCTTATGTACTCTAAATTTTATAACACAAATTACATCTTAAAATAAAATAAAAATAGTGGAATCTCATGAACCAATCATAGAAGTTTATTGGTACTCTTATTTTCATCAAGTAAATTCACTTCAACCCTTAAATAATCCTAATCGCTTCTCCTTTCTTTGTAATAAAAGATTTCATTTTTATATTGCATAAAATATATAATTTTCTATTCACTAAATCTACCAAACACGTTTTATTAAATATTGAATTCTTATTCTAGTTTCATTTCTCAAGAGAATCTTAGAAATTCTTGCTTTCAATCCATTCCTCTTAAGGAAAAACTTTACAATTACCATGGATCTCACTTTTTTCTGTTTTACAACTTAAGTCATCCTTGAAAAGGTGGGGTAAAACTATTAAATCCCACATTCGTCAAGGATAGTAATGGCACAGATAACGAGTACGCTTGTTTGGTACTTTAATGCAATGTTAAATCATAAGATAACCCAAAAAGCCTAATAAACCTAGGATTGCAGAACTAAGAAATCACTAGGGTGAAGTGTTTATATTGGCAGACTTCATAACCATTCTCTCTACAATCATAAATCAACTTTATAAACAAAGCCATCCTTACACAGATATGTGTAACAAATGTAATTTTTTTGGCCTAATTTAGTATGTTTGTATCGTTTAGACCCTTTAGATGATATTTTGCAAATTAATTTAGATTAGCTCGACCTATACTTAAATAAGTATAATTTAATTGTAACGAGCATGTCTTTATTTAGTTAGGATTAACTTATTTAGTTAGATTTTAATTATAGTACTAATTATTTAAGGGATGATGTCAGCATAATGGAAGCCCTAAAACCCCTTTTAAACTCTTCTCCGTACACGTGTAAATCATGAATGGAAAAACAAACCGAAAACTTCGTGGAAAAGGCTTGAGTCTTCTGCTTTCTCTCTCTAGATCTCACTAGTTCTTAGTGGCTTATGGTTCTGATGAATCCAAATGTAAGCGACAATAATTCTTGCTCAAATTGCTCACACTTCTATGTCAAAAATTAGAATAAAGTATTTTTTATTGATTTCTCTTCAAATAATATCGTTTTTCTTATCATAACTATGACCTAAGGCTGAAGGATCCTAGCATGGCAAATGACTTAAACAGGATTCGATGGTGGTTTGAAAAACAATCTTTCCAAGTACTTGAAAAAAGGGGCTTGATACTTCTTTTTTCAAATGAGCGAATGAAAAGTTATGTAAACAATTTCTACTACCAAACTAGACTATAGTGAAAAACACATATAGCAGCCAACGAAAAATAATACTATCATACACATATCAAACCCTATCTCATCTTTCACCTAATCTCCCCCAAACTCTAATACCAATTGTAGTGTTATTAGGCTTCCTCCTTCTTTAAAAGCTAGTGCATAAGGAAAACTCACCCTTACACTTATAAACCTATCATTGTTCTCTTTTTAACCTGATATGGGACTTAGTTTAACAAGTTAAAACCCTTGTGTTCTAATGGGCGTTGAATGATACGCAAATTGCCATCTTTAATCATGAAAGAAAATTGAAAACCATGAAGATAAAATTAGCAAAATGGCATTCTTTTGTTCAAAGCATTCATCTTATGATTCAAGGAAGAAAAGAGCTAACAAATTGAGAAATAAAAAAGTTCAATTTGTCTTGATGATCAAAGGTTCTTATGCCAATGGCTAATCTTATGAAGTTATAGTAAATATATTATTATATCTTGATGCATTATTAGAAATGGGAGGAAGAACTGGGCCCTAAGCATTACTGGTTTGTTTACCTTTTGTTATCCTTAAGCAAGTGGAACCCATTTGATTGTGGAGTTGAACATTTCGTGTGAAAGCTAGAGATGCCTCCCATGTGATTATTGCAGAAAAACCAATGGTGGACAGCATAAAGTGTAGGATATGACTATATTTAGTTTTAAATAATACCTTCGTGTAAATTATTGTTCTCAACTTTCCTTTAAATTGTACGTCTATGTATTTTTATAAGTATAGAATATATATTTTTTAAGGCTAGTAGATTATAAAGATTTGGAACCAAACTTAGTTGTTTGTGGGACGTAGGTTTGTCAGACTTGGCAAGGCCTAGTTGGCTGGAGCTTAATTGGGTGTTCTTTATCTAAGAAAGTAACTAAAAATATTTTTTAAAAAAAAAAGAAAAAAAAAAGAAACGAAGATCAATCATCGAATCAGTTTTTCTAAAAGCAGTTTAATTTCATTTGATTAGAAAAGTTGTCAACCATTTCCAACAACTGATGAAGACTATTAATAGTTGGGTTTCTTTTCATATTTTTAATTCTTATTCTTAGATTTCATGACACAAAGTATTTTATATTTAGTTTACTATAAGTGAGAGGTTAGGATTTAAGATACTATAATCATAATACTAGTTTAAAACACCTTTTTAAAAGGCACTTCGATCTATATTCAATATATCTCATTTATTTATCTTATTTTTTATTTATTTAACGAGACAAAATTGTTAGACAAATCAACCCATTTAATATATAAAGTTGAAATTTGAAAGAGTAGTAGAAGCTCTAGCCAAAATGTTGTAAAAACCCAACTTGGGATTATCTGTTTTAGACCTTTGAAATTTAAGATCTTAACCGCATATTAGCTTTATTTTAATAGGATTTTGAGTTAGGTTTAACTAAACATGATGTACTCACCCCAAGTTTGCATTTCAATTTCATTTTTAACCTGAATCCAAATGTGAAGTGTGTTTAGAAATATTAAGATTAAAATATCTTAACCCAACCCAAAAGTTAGTTCTATAGTAGGAGGAAATTTTTTAATTTAAACAAATTCTCAAATGCATGTTTTGATACTAACATGACTCCTCATCATGATAGGGTGCCAAGGAAAAAACCTAGGATGAATATCAAGTAAAGAAACATAAGATCTAATACCATGTTAAAAATAATAGAATATTAAAATTAGAAGGCCTTGAGACAACACAAAAGCTAGCTTTAGAGAAGGAGAAAAATGTTTTAATTTAAACAAACTCTTAAATGTATGTTTTGGCAATGTGGGACAATCCACGCCATTAATAAAGTAAACCTAATTCAAAACTTTTAACCACTTCCTCACTTTAATTCTAAGTTTTCATTTACTTCAAAAAAGAAAAAAGATCAAAGGATTGTGACTTTTTGTTTACCACCAATATTTGTATAATATTTTATTGTAGACGACAATACCTAATCATAACTTTTTTTTTCTTTTGCTTTGTGGGAGTGGGTAAGGAAGTGGAATTTTAACTGAAATCGGCTAAATTCCACATTAGAGAACATTAGAGGAAAAGATGGGGTAGAATGTCAAAGTGCTGAAGAAATGTGACGCACTGATCAAGAAGTCAAGGCTACATATTGTATCGGATTCTTTTAGGTTTGGAAAGGACTAATATTCCCCACTATATGATGCCTTAAGACCATTTTCTCTTGAAATATTTGTGAACCAAAACATTTGTAGGAAAACACTGTGCTTAACCACTCGTATCTAAACATGGAGCAAAGAATGTTTATGTTGTGTTAAGGTCATAGGTCGAGAAAGAATGGACTAGGTATATCAGAATATTACCTTTTGATGACAACTTTATTCCAAAAGAATTCAGCCGATTTCCACTTGATTAGAGGTCGGCAACTCCTTTTTTTTTTTTTTTTGTTTAACTATCTTCCTGTTTTGGGTACATCTACTCTTGAAGATCGGAACATTCTGATAAACAAATAGGGAAGAAAAATTCTCATACATCCAAAATCAGAGGCATCAATTCCAAATCATGCATGATCTTTTTTTCCTTTCTAACAACAAAGCTTGATTCCAAGCCAAGAGCTTGATTCTACATCCTAAAATGACTAAGAAAAGCAAATTTCAGTGCTGTTAAACATAGAATTCTGGCTGTGGAATTACTATAACCATAGGAATGACGAAGTAATCCCAATGGGAAAGGGATTAATTACTCTTTTCCTCCTCTCCCAAAGCCTATAATTGAAGAATTTCAGGTATCGAGCTTATATTCTTACCAACCCTCTTCACAAAATATTCCCCCAAAGCTAACTCTAGTTGGACTTGATGGCATTAGACTGCCTAATCATGTGTTATAGAAAACCAAAAAGGTTGCTAATTGTTGGGTTTGGGCCTCGAGTTCAATCTCAACTGAGCCTTGGGTGCATAGGAAATTCCCAGAACCAGATTGTTATACTTGAATGGCCTAAGCCGATGCATCCAACAAGCCCACTGAATAAATGGCAATTACATTTTTCTTTAACCTCCATTTTATACAATTCAAAATTTCCCTCTTTCTTTCTTTATTTTTTTCAGTCAAACAAAATAAGATTAGGGAGATTCATAATAACAGTGTTACTACATAGTAATTAAAAGTAACAGAAGATTTTTTTAAAAAAAAATTGATTTTCTGTGATATGTAAATTATCAAGATGAACATAACATTGGATAGTTGAGCTTGAAATATATAATACATGAATAAGTGTAGCATTATAGGTGCAAGTCATGTTAAGCTAGTTAAGCTTGATGGTGATAAAACAATTAATTTTGCCTTCCGAAAGTTGGGAGTTCAAGTAATTTAAATCTAAGCACAACCCTAATAAACTTATCCTCACAAGATTAGGCTATTCATGGAGATTAGTTAGTACAAACCACACTCAAATGTTGTTCATATTGTTAAGAAAACAATGATGATAATCTAATTTATTTTTGAAAGAATGCATAACCTAATATTTGACCGTTAACGCAATATAAAAATGATGTTGAATTGTGTCCTAATTTAGTTGGTAATATGGTCACAGAATCCAAAACTTACAAGGATGGATCACTTTGTTAATGGGGAGAACTAGCCTAAACATTAGGAGAAGAACAGAGTTGAATTTGATCAATGGGTTCAATGTATTTGGTCGATGGCCCTTCTTCTTTCTTTCCATTTATTGGAGAGCTATTGGGAGAAAAACACACTAACCAAGGCTTTGAAGGGATTGATGGTGGATCTCACGTAGTGGCAACTTAGTCATCAACTTTGTCTGACACCATTTTGTACCGATTCCTATTCCCATGTTGAGATTGGCCTAAATCCATATTTAAATTGCTATAAATTTCATTGTGGTTTCTTTGTCACTGATCAATGATGCATGAACCTGCAATTAATGGAGGAAGGTGGGAAAAGAGAAAGAGAGAGAGAGAAATGGTAAGGTTTATTTATAAATTTTGTATGTTTTAAAATAATAAAAAAATGCAGAAGAGAAATTGGGTAGAGTTTAGTGGTTATAATTCTCACCATATAAGGAATCGAAAAATTATTATTCTAATATTGTTGCGCAATAGCAATCAATATAAACCTAATCATGATAAGGTGAAGCTTCTTTATTGTGATTGACAAGCTAGCATAATCATCATTTATGTCCTGCTAAGAAGCCATCAAGAAAGATCCGAATTCATCGTCATGGCATCCTTCCATTGGTAATGGTATCCAGCCCCTCTACACACAGGGTTTGTAGGGAAAAGAGGACCACAAAGCTTGTCCAGCCCGATTTGACGGAGTGTAGGCATGAAGTTGGTAATGTTTTCCTCTTGTGGATGATAATTACAGAAGCTTTAGAGTTTTAAAGAAGGGTTGCTGGCCTTTTTTGGAGAGTTATAAATCTTCAAGCTCAGTCTTCCTCCATCTTCTTTTCTTTACAACCTACCCAGGATGAACCTTTCATGCTTCCCCCATTATCGTGTTTTGCTTGATGTAGACATGCCGACCAATGTTTGTTCAAGATAATGCCATTTTCAAAACCAAGCTACACTTTTGTGCACAGAAATGAACTACCCAAGATGTTATGTTTGGCAAAAGTGACGCTCCACTCCCAATGGTCTCCTCGGGGACATTACTAGGAAAAGTGCTAGGAATAACTTAAAAAGTATATTTGTGACAGTTGTTCATCTGATTCAGATTAAACTCTTTTAGCACCTGGCTGTCCAATCCAACCTTGAAGCTGATATGGATCCTCCAAATTGGAAAATGGATTTGCTGATATGCATGTCATATGAACTGTTATATACTTTGACTAAAATGATACAAATCTTCAGGGTCCAAAGTAAATTCATTGCATTGCCGTCAAAACAGAACCTGCTGGTTCAAAGTCTAAAACTTCAGCAAAAAATCTTTATCAGTGTCGAGGTCAAAAAAGATAATTACGTATAATCTGTGCGAGTGGCAGATGACTCCATTGTAGCAGTAACAATCATGACGCAAGCCACTGGATTTTCTTGTACCGAGAAGATAGCATAGTCTCAGTTGGGTTGTTCAACTTTTTTGTTTGGTGAGCCAGCTTGAACTTTACTTCTTTTGGCGTTTCATCATGCTGCGGCTTCCTCTTCATATAGGGGTTTTTCATTTTTCTCCTTTTTTCCATGATTATGCAGTTTAGCAGTGGCCTTCAACAGCAGTTACGCTAGTTAAATCATCCATTCAGTAACTGCTGCATAAGAGAAAGAATGGCAAATATTGTAAAAGAAAACCCAAGACTTGTAATGCAAACCAATAGATGTTAGTGTCATTTCTTACGTGGGAAGACCTAATTGATAACATAGTTCAGGGACATGCTGTTGAAGTTGCCTTCCCCTCAGTGGGTGGAAAAGTCCATCTGCTTAGTGGAGTCAAGTCATTGTTAATTTAACAGATAAAAGAAAACATAAGCAAGCATATTCAAGCTGTATCCACTTATACATCGTCATATGTAGAAACTCAAAATCTTTCAGTCATAGGATAGAAGTTTTCATATGCAAGATACTTTATTTTCATCCTTCCACGAATGGCGTACGACTCCATGTAAAAGTCAAGTAAAAAGGCGCAAGCCACGCAGCTCTTGACTGTTAGTGATGATCCTGAGTGGAGTTGTGCTTAATCGAAGCACAGTTTCATATCATCTATCCGATTTGGAGGCCGAGGAATGAGCGATGACCAAGACAAAATAGAATATATTTGATGGAGCAAAATCACACTCATACAAAACAGTGCTTTTGTTTGTGGAATAACCTAATCGAAAAGACAGCTGAGATATAGGCGAGGCGCCTAACCTGCATTTTCTGGCCACCAGCTACAGAAAACTGGCTAGTAGGAGGATCTTAAATCATTGCCAATTGAACATATACAGTATGCTAAGTCTGTCTCTTTCCATGGTTTAGACTGGACCCAGAACTAGATTTGCTGATCAAACATTAGCACGCGTATGCTTTAGTGCTATATATCTTTTATTTAGTTCCTCAGCTTCAGCTTCAGCACACATGGAAGAAAATGGCAGCCTCACGAAACGATCCTGTATTATAAAAGAAGATAAACAAGAAAGCCCGCAAATACATTTGTGGTCTCAGATTGGCGAGTAGTAAGGCTTCTATTCCAAGTGGCTGACAGCATCATAGTTAAATAACTATGGTCATTACCGCAATGATTGATTCCTTGATCGCCTTGTTGATTTTGTGATGATTGCGAGTATGAAATAGACAGTCAATGAAATGAAATCCTGATAACCAGTTGGTGGTTTGTGCGGACATTTATGAATACAGATGCAGATATCAATGCTTGATAAGCGATTCTGAAGATTATGATACCAAAAAGATAAAAGTTAATTGACTTTTGGTAATGGTGAAGGAGGAGAGAAACTAAAGAGCAGATGGAACAGCTAAGAAAAGTTTCCTTTTTTTGTTGGGGCACCAAGGGCAGCAGCCAGTGGGTTTCTAGAAGAGTGGTTTTTAAACATGGACTTAGAAAACCTCCAGGTCTTTGTCTGCCTCATTGTATAGTTGATACGTCATCAAGTTTGTTCAATGGAATTTGATAATTTGTTTAAATTTGGTAACGATGGTGATGCTTTTAGTTTTTGGTGAATTAGTGGGATCTGACTCGTCTACACAAACTTAAAAATAGCAAGAACAGGAGCTTGGAAAGATGGATACAGATGATTGGCTATCCATTCGATACCAAACCATCATCACTTTTCAGCGTGGAACATAAGCATATAGTGAATGCTGCGTAATAAAATCCAGAATAGTCTTCATGGTGTCACTGTTGATAAGCTAGTGCATGGACAGAATAAGAGCAACTGCGTTTCACGGTCTGCTAGGTAAGTTTTGTTAGAGACTCGGAAAGGAACATCATTCCAAATTCCGTCTTCAAGCTGCCTTGAGCTTCTTGTCATTGATATCTGTAGCTTGCTTTTTGTCGAAAGAACTAAAAATGGTTCAAAGTTCCATTAGAAGGATGCTTTTTTACCAACAAAAAAGGCACATTCTCTTCGACATCAATCTTTAACCTTCAATGGTGTCCCTCGCACATCCTGTGAGTGGCGTTTGTTAGGTTGTCCGTTTATACTTTTGACTTTTGTTTCCTTTAGAGTAAAAGATGGAAAGGGTGTCGGAAATGGAGATCATGCTTAACAGTTGTTCCTTCTTCTTCTTCTTCTTCTTCTTCTTCTTCTTCTTCTTCTTCTTTGTATTAAATCTGGGCACAGAAGTCATTCAATTCTCTGTCATTAGCCTCAGAGCCCAAAATCGACAAGCTATGGTATATGTTATGGAAGAGTCACAAGAAAACTCTCTGCCCTTAACTAGTTCAGTAGTTAGATTAGGGGCACATTAAGCAACCAGCCAACTCGATGGAAAGTAGAATGGGAGTTTCTCTTTCTGTCATATTGTATTCGCACTGAAGTAATCTGCACATAGGAAGAACACTACTTGTATAGCCTATATGCTTTAAAGCAATTGGGCAGCAATAAGTAGCACTTTCATTCATTTGAAGATAAATGGCTGTCCTTTTCACAGAGCATACCGATGCTTTTAACAATTTATATAAGGAGAGGAGAGACTCACACAGTAGCCTTTCTGCAAAAGCAAAGAATTAATGTAAACTTCTTCTGTGTCAGAAAGCGATAGCTTCCGAGCCACCCCACTGGTGCTTGGAGTAGATACATTCAAGAAGTTCTCAAGTCAGGCACGGCCTCTTATATCTACCAAATGTTTGGAGTTCCTATCTTCTATCTTCTTTTCTCTTCTTTTTTTTTTTTGCTTTTTTTTCTTTGTTTTCTTCTTCTAGTCTATCCAGACACTAGAAGAACGATTGAAAGAACCAGGACTACAGACGGTTTTCAAAAGCAAGAAGATCAAGGATAAGGAGGTGAAAGCTCAAAAGCATAACGTTTTCAAACTTAACAGGCAAGTAGAATATCCCTAAATCCAGAATTGACAAAGGCACCAAGGGGGAACAAAAACCAGAGGACAAAGGACAGGAAAAAATCTGATTATGAGCACATCTATTGACACTGGAAGGCTTAAAGCTTGATGGTCTCAAATTTCTTTCCTTCCAAATAAGACGAAGGATATCTGCTAAAGATAGTTTGACAATCTGACAAAAGATTGATTTACCTTTGTGCCTACAGGTCACATGTCCCAACAAGAGTAGGTGCTCAAGAAGTTGTATTTTTTAAACAAAAAGCTGCGTTCTCGTCTCTTTTCTAACAAAAAGCATCAGAACAATTTAGCCTTCAGGCTCTCATTTTTTCTGTTGCAGAAAGTGCAAACTAGAACCTAAGAGATTCCAAGAGAAGCAAGCTTGTTAGAGGTATTAGGTTTCCATCTTAGGCAGACCACAAGATCATGACATGATAAGAAACTAAATTGAAAACAAAAACCTTGAGGTTTCGAGTAGGGAATTTTCTCTTTATGAATTATTTTTTAACTTTTTACTTTTCTCATATGGAGCTTAATACATTCCCTTTAACTCTAAGCATGGGATAACACTTCCTATGGGGATTTTTGTCCATGAGTGAAGGGGCGAAAACTTTAATTTAAATTTTCAATGCACTCCTTAGCAATATGGGATTGAACATTCAAACCAATAACAGTCTTCTCATTGCAATATGAGTTTAAACATCCATATGTGGTGCTACTTTCTGCATGGATCTGACTTATCTAAATCTATAAGGGTATTATAGCAAAACCTAGACTCCAATACTATGATAAAAGGCCAAAAGTCCAACCCAAAAACTAATTCAAAGATTAGAGGAAACTTTCTTCATTTAATTGAACTATGGTTTCCTTAGGCAACAAATAATCCCAAGCACTTTTAGTGCCAAATATGCTCTGTCACGACATCTTGTTCTGGGTTTCAAGCCCCTCTAGCAAACGTCGAAAGGCAAAGATTTTCTCAAGCCATCTCATAATCACTCATCATGTCACAACCCTTCCATTTGAAAGATCTCAAAATCTGCTCAACCTTTTCATTCACCTTTCGGGGAGAAAAAGAAAGGGAAGACCATGAAATCCCAGTGGACAAGTTAGTAGGCTCTACCTGCATAGGACAAAGCCTACATGTCTAAAGAGATCATAGAGGTCATCCTTTCCACCAACAAGTTATAATTAAAAAAAATTATTAAATTTAGAATAGATAAAAGGAACAGCAAGTATCATACTCGGGAGAAAGCCCTTAAAATACACAACAATAGCTCCTTAGTTTTATGGTCAATGTTGTAGGTAAAAACATTGTTCTTCTTACGGTTAAGGGGCAGGTCTGATGACCCCCTTATGCAGAAGATAAGAAAGGCGAAAGATAAATGGAAAACTCTTTCCCTCTTACATCACAAAACCCAGGAGGGCTGGACAATACCTCAACTACAAGATCAAGTTTCCAAGAGGACAAACGGTAACCTCAACAAACAACATCCTTACCAAGAAAAGAATAGTCATTCAATTCTCTGCTAAGATTGGTAATGAATCTAGGACCAGTAACACATTCTATGACTCATGATTCAATCATTAGGATGCCACAGCACACTTTATAAAATCCCATTTAATCTTGTCATATCATTGTTCTTGGCCATAAGCTTATTATCCTCTCTTTTACCATATTCGAGAACAAAAGTTTAATGCCTACCAAATAACCCAGAATGACTTATTTTAGTCAGCTAGCTACATTCTTGACCACAGATTTGTAAACTATATTGTGGCAAGATAAAGGTCTAAATTCTTCATTTTAGGCAGGTTGCATAGGTAAGAAACATTGTTCCAAACTTTCTTCAAAAAGTGGCGCTCAATCTATCTAGGCTTGGGGTTTTATTGGCCTTCAGGGTGAACAGAACTTCTTCAATTCCTTCCCCATGACTTCTCTGGCTAGATCTAGCTTTTGGAAAATATACAACTTTTTGAGAGAGCCTTAAAGGAGGATATCAAGATCAGTGTTTTACATCATAGAAGTTTCGTAGACACTCATACTTAGTGCCTTGTTTGGTACCGATAGAAAAAATCTTACGCCAAATATAACCCCTACCATGGACGCTCCTAATATCATTGAAAAACAATAGACTAGCAGAGAATCTATTAGACTCTAGACAAAATTTCCTTAAGGAACATTGGCCCTCTTGTATATAATGGTACATGAAATCTAAGAAATAATGAAGCAGACAATAAATTGACCTGTGAAGACAAAGTTGATTCTTCGCCTGCTTATCGAGCACCAAACAGATGGGTATTCTAAGCTTCCTCTTATACAGGTTTGATTTGTTCCTATTCCCTTCTTCACACTTCAATTTTGTAATTTATTATTATTTGTTTGTTTCTTTGTTTCTTTGTGTAAAGGCAACCTACAAAACTAGTATAAATAGTTAGGAAAAGCTCACCAAAGATGAATTAGAACTAAGTGTACATGATCAACAAGTGTCTAGCTCAATTGAGAGTAAATATTATTTAGGATTAACATTTTTAATGCAAGAATGTATGCAAATAAAAGTTGAATAATTATGATATTTCAACATTTTTATCAAGTTATTTGAAAGTCTATTGGATTTTAGCTCCTAACAAAAACTAAGAAGTAGCGTCTTAGGATTCAAGCACAAGTTTTACACTTTAAAATGAGATTAATCGAAAAGGTCAGCCTCTCCAATGGTAGCAGCGCTTCCCTGAGCCGCGTTCGCAATATTCTTGTTGTAGTTTTACTGGGACAATCGACAAACCCACCTTTCCTTCAATAGTTTAACATGACGAGTTGATCCTCCATTAACCCGTAGATACATGTCTGTAGGGAGTCTACTGCCATCCTATGCAATCCACTAAGTGGATGCTACTTTATGTCATTGTCTTTGCTTGGAGAAAATACTAGAGGGATTTTCATTTTGTCATCTTCTTTCGTGAAAGTTGCTCTAAGGCACGGGCATCGGTAATTAAAAAGAAAAATTCAAAAGGTGGAGATAAAAAGAATCATACTATGTCCAATCTTGGAGCACCTGCGACATGATCTTCTTGACGGTGTTACTAAGATATATTTATACAAATAGAATATAGCGTTGTTGAGCAAAGAAACTCAAACTATTGGGAGATCCTTATTCTTAAGGGAGAGTTGCTAATGTCAAGTAACTATTTTTAACTTTTTACTTTTTTACAAATCTTACTATTAGAGTTTTTACTAATTCATCACTGAACTGGCTAACAGAATTTCCGACCATTTTGAACAAAAGACGTAGAAGAACTAAGCAGAAAGAACCCTTCTGAGCATTCAATGATACAACTTTTCTTCGTAAAGAAGATTCGACCTGCAGAACTTTCTGGAGGTGAATGGTAACCGATACCTGATTTCCCACTAATAGATGTTGAATTTGGTGAATTAATTTTGTGATCCAAAACGAGAACGTGTTTCTCCAAGAATCTTGTGGCGTATATATAAAGCAGGAAAGGACGTTGGCATATTATCTTATGTTCTGAGCGCAATGCATGGAAAGATGGTGGCCGAAAGCTCGGACCAGAAGAAAGTTGGTTTGATTTGTGCACCGAGACAGATTGGGCCAAAGAACCTCTATCCAGAGATGCGCATATAGATTTGACACGTTATGCAGACGTAATTTGTGGATGTTAAGAGAGAACTGTTACAAGATCATGAACGGCACCAGTCTTCATGAGTACCCAATTTAAAAAGATGAAGGGGGCCAGCAATTATCAAGTAAATAATTGAGGAGAAAGTAGCTTTGCAGACACCTGAGGAACAAAAAGCAGATGAGGATAAGAGGAATGTCTTAGCCAAGTTGAGGTAAAGAAGTGTATTATTTGATCATAATACAACACTCACTTAAAAAGGGTCTTCAATATGCCAATGTTTCCACCAAGGAATGAAATGAGACTGTAATCCGGTGTCATCAAGTGAAATCGACATATAGTTAGGGGAATCCTATCCTTTGTAATAATTGAGCAGCAAAGTCATGGAAATGTATGATCAAAATTAAATATGATCTCATCGTTAATTCCTTTATTCCATAAGATTGAATTATTTCAAGAATCCTCATCTCATTCCTATTATAAGACTAAAGAACGTGGTTTATAACTAAGAAAATACCATCCCCGGATGAGCTATTCATCAATATACCTGCACATGCTTAAGCCAAAATCCAATCACATATGAGTAATAATGACCAAAATGATCTTCAGGAATATTGTGGTAATTATTATATTTGTATTATAGAGATTCCCAGTAAATTAAGGATTGTGTTTTCAACTCCAGAAATCAACTTTCTGCCTGGAACCCATTGAAGGGAGCAAAAGGTTTTCATATGCTGCTATTAGCGTATGCTTTTGTGGCCTCTCCTATGCCCCTAGTTATTTTGTAGAGATAAACAATGTGCAAGAACCGTCCGAATTGAATTCATCCAAAAAAGTTCAGCTCTTTTGTGTCCCACTATGTTTGATGGGTGAAAAATGAACCTGATTTGAAGTGAATTCCCTCTTCAACTTTCACCTAAATTTGTGATTATATATTACCATTATCCTTTGTTCTTCACTTTATTCTCTTCAAGTTTTCCTCTTACAAATACTATTATTTTCTTGTTTTTACTCATACACTCAATTATGTACATTCGAAGTGTCAAACATATATGCCCTAGAGATCCAAACAATATCTGCTCAACCCTATGTGCTTGCCGACTTAGAGAATATTAAGACTTTGTGTTTCCTTAAGAGTGTCATTGTCAAACTAATTACCTAACAAGAGACAACGTGGGTAAAAGGAGGGACCCCTTTACTGTTCAGAGAATGCTCACCCTTCTAAACCTGATTAGAAGGTAGAAAAACTCTGCCATTCTCAGTCCAAACAAATCGCACATTGAAAAGTTTTGGATGATTTGGCAGGTGGCTGTCCCCATTTTATTTCTGTAAATCTCCACCGTTCATAACACTCCCCCTTCTCTATTTATACCCCCAACCCCGCTTCAGTTTTTGTCCAAACCTTCAGCTCTTCTCTGACCACCACTGCCTTCCTCCCCTAAAATCTCCTGCATTATACTACAGAACTTTCCTTTTCGAGACCAGCATGGCCTGCTTAGAGCTTTGTAAGGAGGTGAGTGCAAGTGCTTCTTCTCTTCCACTCCACATAAATACAGTCATTTATTCACCCCCTTCTTTCTTCCTCTCCCTCTCTGAGAACCTTTTCCACCATTGCATGTCGTATCTTTCTGTAAATTTTTCTGTTTATGCCAAGACAATCGTGCATGCATTCTTAAGCTCTGCTGAATTTTTCGAGAATTTTCAGGTTAAGTTCAAAGAAGAGGAAGAGTCTTGCACTCTTGATGGAACTGTTGATTGGCAAGGCCGCCCCGCCATCAGAAAGAAATCTGGACGATGGGTTGCTGGAATTATCATCCTATGTAAGCTTTCAGAACTTCTTTTTACTAAACAAATTTAAAGAGACCATGGCAGGAGTTTAATAAACAAGATTTCTTAGTTCTTTGTCTTTTCCCATTAATTTAACCAGTTCATACTCCATCGCAGTAGGTGGAGTATGATAAATTACAGTACTAGAGCATATAGTACCGGTTTTATTCCTACTTTTTCGTTTTCCTCTCTATATCTGGGAGACTTAGAACCGATCACCTTCAAGATCCTCTGCTTTTCCCGACCAGAGAATAAGGTCCAAACCTCCTGGTGTTACGGGTGAATGATCAGGCTGGCACATCAATCTTGTTTCCACAGCTTAAACCCCACGCAATTCCTGATCTTCTCACATACATGCATGACAAGCACATACATGGACATGGTTGTGTGTCCATTTCTGCAGGTTGGCTGGAACCGCCCAGAACAAAGTTATTAAAGAGCCCAGAAGCTCTTTGTCTGCACGTAATCTCTTTAGATAAGCAGTTACAAAAGGAGCTTTGATACGAGCTCCTTGTTCCCATATCCCATATGGGACAAGTCCAATAAATGAAGGGTTGGCTGTTGCAGCCATGCTGCACTTTGAGTTTCAGAAAGAAACTCTTCCTCTTTCGGTGTGTCAGTGGGAGAGAGACGACACGAGAGGGAGGATTTGGGAAGAAGGACTGTGGAAAGCATGCATATCATCTCAGACGTGCCCGACACGTTACTAGTTCCTTGATTTTGCATGACGTGGGTTTCCGCCACGTGGCGTTTCTGACACAAACTTTCAGTGAACATTGCATGAATCCTAAACTAAAAGCCAAACCCATTCCCACACCACGTGAATTTAGCACCACAAACAGGCCTTGTCTTCCACCTGGTCCCAGACGAGCCAAAAGAATAAACAAAACTCAAAAGAAAAAGATAAAGGGAAAGGAAAAAGATCAAAGGGTATGGTATTGAGGGTTAAGAAATAAAGACATCGAATCACTGAGAAATTTTGTGCTTAATCTCTGTCTGCCAGCACGTGTGTGTTAGAACCTGATTTTTTCTGTTCCTTCTCTATGAAAAGCAAGCAATTATATGATTTTAGTATGTTTGGTGCCCATTAAATTTACCCCACCAAATATTTGCTGAAAAATGATTTTGAGGGTGTACCGACAAACTAGTCATTATCATTTGTACGAAGTTTTGTTATCATAATATCGGAAGGCCAAAAACTTCTTTCATCTCCAATAGTTTTGATTTTAAGTTAGTGTTTAAAATGTGATGGGTCTTTTTTTTCTTTTTTTTGGGGGGTCTTCCTTGCACCATGACATGTCCCACTAACTGCGTAATGAGAAATGACATGAAAATCACTTGCATGGAGTATTAGTGGAAGAAAAGTAAAAGAGATGAAAGAGACGATTTAGGGACGCCATGTGGAGGTGTAATTCTGGGTCTTCAAGTCACTGTTAGAATTTTTAGTGCTCAAGAACACATGCTTTTGGTTTAGAACTTAAGACAAGGATCATCCTGTGGTGCTCTTTGTCACGCTTCTAAAGTAGGGCCTGCTGATATAAGCCTCTCACGTACTTGTCAGCTTGCTAAAAGTATAGTTTTAGTGCAGATAATATGATGGATGGTGCTTACTAAAGACTGTAAGAGTCCCATTCATCTGGGTGAAGTCTCTGCACGAGCAGACCAGACTAAACAATAATTGGTAGTCCAGTTTGACGATGGTGTATCACGTAATCTGCCTTAATTCCTGGAGAGGGTTTGGGCACCTTTCCTTTCGACCGTTCTTAAAAAGCTTACTACATTCATGCCTGCAAATGACACTGAAAATGACTTTTTGACAACCCCAACGTGTAGAATGGATGGAGTGATGGATGGATGATTACTTGAATTTTAAGCCCATTTTTGTTACAGCTTAATGTTAACATGGTTGAATTTTCCGGGAAAAAGAAGGTTCTTACGTTGGTTTCTTCCGTATTTCGTTTGATAATTCAACAGTGAACCAAGGACTGGCTACCCTGGCATTTTTTGGAGTGGGGGTGAACCTGGTGCTGTTCCTGACAAGGGTGCTCCAGCTGGACAACGCTGATGCTGCTAACAGCGTGAGCAAATGGACTGGAACAGTCTACATCTTCTCTCTGGTCGGCGCTTTCCTTAGTGATTCCTACTGGGGAAGATACAAAACCTGTGCAATATTTCAGATTATCTTTGTCATAGTAAGTGTCCTTATTTTTTCAGAGTTTTTTCTCGTTTTCATTTGTGAAGTCCAGTACTACTGAGTTGGTCTTCTCATTCTTATAGATCTATGTGGATTTGATGGCAGGGTTTGATCTCGCTGTCACTATCATCATACCTTTTCTTGGTCAGGCCAAGAGGGTGTGGGGATGGAAAAACTCCATGTGGTACCCATTCAACAATGGAGATAGGGTTATTTTACTTCTCTATCTATCTTGTTGCTTTGGGAAATGGAGGGTATCAACCCAATATTGCTACATTTGGGGCGGATCAGTTTGATGAAGAACACCCAAAGGAAGGCTCCTCAAAGGTTGCCTTTTTCAGCTACTTCTATCTCGCTTTAAACCTCGGTTCCCTGTTCTCCAACACCATTTTGGGTTACTTTGAGGATGGAGGGATGTGGGCTTTGGGATTTTGGGTCTCCACCGGGTCTGCCTTTGCAGGATTGGTCTTGTTTCTGGTTGGGACCCCAAGGTACAGGAACTTCAAGCCAGGTGGCAACCCTGTTGCCAGGTTTGGCCAGGTCCTAGTTGCCACTCTGAAAAAATTGAGGGTCGAGATGCCATCAAGTGCAGAGGACTTGTATGATGTGGATGCAAAAGAGTCCTCCAAAAGTGGTTGCAGAAGGATACTTCACACCCATGGATTCAAGTAAGCACAGTAGCATCATCATTGACATATGCTTTAACCATTTTTCTGTCGTCTAGCTGGGCTAACTTATTTTCCTCAATTTTCCAGGTTCTTGGACAGGGCAGCATGTATAACCTCAAGGGACTTTGAGGACGAGAACCAGCGCCTTCGTAACCCCTGGCGTCTCTGCCCGGTTACCCAAGTGGAGGAAGTTAAATGCATTCTGAGACTACTCCCGATTTGGCTCTGCACCATATTCTACTCGGTGGTCTTCACACAAATGGCTTCCCTCTTTGTGGAGCAGGGTGCTGCCATGAAAACCACGGTCTCAAACTTCAGGATCCCAGCTGCAAGCATGTCTAGCTTTGACATATGCAGCGTGGCATTTTTCATCTTCCTTTGCCGCCGAGTGATTGACCCACTTGTGAGCAGGTCTAAGAAATCGGATTCCAAGGGTCTTACTGAGCTTCAGAGAATGGGCATTGGCCTTGTTATAGCAGTGATGGCAATGGTTTCAGCCGGGATAGTGGAGTGCTATAGACTAAAGTATGCAAGAAAAGACTGCAGGTTCTGTGAAGGCTCAAGCTCCTTAAGCATCTTTTGGCAAATTCCACAGTATGCTTTTATAGGGGCTTCTGAAGTTTTTATGTACGTGGGTCAGTTGGAGTTCTTCAATGCCCAGACACCAGATGGGTTAAAGAGCTTTGGGAGTGCACTTTACATGACTTCTGTCTCCCTTGGGAACTATGTGAGTAGCTTGCTAGTGACTATGGTTATGAAGCTTTCAACTTCGGATCACATGCCGGGATGGATCCCAGGAAATCTGAACAAAGGTCATCTAGATAGGTTTTACTTCCTTTTAGCCGGCCTGACAGCCATAGATTTGGTTGTCTACATTGCCTGTGCTAGGTGGTATAAGAATATCAAGTTGGAAGGAAGATTCGAGGAGAGTTCTGACGATGATTTCACTGCATAATCCTGACCAATATCTTCAGCAGGACATTAAGGCCTGAACTTCTAGCTTGTATGAATAAGAGGTGAAATGGTTAAACAATGGCATAGGTTCCTGCTTAAAGATAGATGGAGTAAGAGAAACCCATTTTCGCCATGCCTCTTTCCCGAGTCACTGAAGTCCTAATTGTTTCCGGACCAAGCTCAACGTGGTTTTTCTATCCATTTTCCTGTAACTAGCTAGGTTAAGTTGGATTTGAAGAGGTTGGTGACCTTTAGCAACATCTTCCTTGTAGGTCTTCCAACGTCTGTCTCATCTGTTGGTTCCATTACTGCTGATGTAACATTTGCTTTCGGAAGTTCTAATGTAAAATGACTTGGCTCTCTATGAGCTGCAGAACATATCTGAGCATGAGAGCTGCTTTTGAACATTAATAAAGGCAACCCTTCCTTTCAAGGCTGTTTCAGATCTTTTAACTATACTGGCATCCGAATCCTTGGAGTATTTGCATATTTTGAGAATGGTTACAAGGCATATGATGTGTTGCCATATGAACGAAGTGAACAAATGTTCTCTGAGAAATCTTGTGCTTCAGTGAGGAACTATAAATTTGTGTATAATGACTATCGTGTTGCTTGTTTGTAATCTGGCATTTGCTCTTTGATCTAGTAGAGAACGTAAGACAGATGTTTATAAAATCTTTCATCAGATCTTAAAGAGGGCTGTCTTTCCACCATCTAGCCTACAGAAAACTGCAGGATCGTTTTAACAAAATCCCTTGGTGGAGAAAGTACCGGATAGGTAGGGTACCAATCAAGAAAGAGAACAGACTCACACAGTAACACGATTTGCTCATGTTTATTGAGCTGCTAACATGTGTGAATTCTATGAAAGAGAGGAATGTTCTTTGGTTTGGCAAGTAAATATGCACTATCTAAATGGCAGACAAGATAAAATTTGATACAAGATTGGAAAATAATGATGACTTAACACCTTATATGTCGACCAAGGCAAACTCGTGATTGCAAAGTTTTAGTTTCCATGCTGCAACTTTTGGACTATCTATAACTCTTAGTCAATGAAAGAATTCTTCTCCACTAAATTTCGTGGTTATCAGTCTTGATATTATTCCCCAGGCTCAAACAAGGAACAAGAGATCACACAAGTTTGTTGGACCTCAAACTTAAAACGAAATTTCATTTTACTGCTAGCAGATCTGAACTAATAGCTATTAAAGCAAAAACCTCTTTACTAGAGGCAATCAAGCTTGGACCTTTCGCACTTGAATGTGGTGACTAGATTCTTTACGCCAGATTGGTTGTGCACCACTTTGGACAAGAGTAACGTGCTCTCCCTCCTTCAACAGATCCTTATCCTGAAGCATAGAACGAAAACATTTAATCCCAACAGGACAATTGAAGCATTAAATGGTATCTAACGAGTGGGGGATCACTGACCACTAATAGCTTGAGTGCTCTGGAGAAAGTCTCCTCTGCATCATTAGAAAACTGCATATATATGGGCATGACGCCATGATAAAGCACCAACCTTTGCTTGATCCTTTCTCTGCATAGGATGAAATCAGGTCATATAAGCTTAAAACTCAAGAATGGATACTATCACCATCATAGACAGGTATTCATTCTAATAAGAGAAGTTGAAGTCATTGAATAATTTTTCAAGATGGTAAATATCCCTTACAAATTCAGGTAATAACAAAAACTACATTAGTCACAGCGTAAAAACTTTAGATCCAACCCGCCATAGGGCTATCAAAAATCTCCAAATTTTTCCTTCTCAACTTTTACAATTTAAGGAGTCCTTAGTAGAGAAAATGACTCTGGCTTCTCAATAGATGCATAAAACATATAATCAAGGCCAGAGTAGTAGTTCCTTCAGGACTCATGCATGTTTTCAAGATGTCTCACGAGTTATGAACACGACAAGAAAAACCTGTCCTTGAAACAGAAGACATACAGGTCCAGTGAGTAACTGATCTTTGGTTTAATCAAACTACAAGCATCATCCAACAAGAACATGATATCATTCCAAAGTAATGAATGTTAACCACTTCACTACTAAGAAAGAAATGATTGGCAGTGCTACTGTAGTAACTAGAAAGGTAAAAACTTTCATAAAAGTAATAGATAACATAAATTTGAGACACCTGACATGAAAGAATATTCTACATGATACTGCTACCGAACTTACTCATTTGTGAAGGCAAAGATTGTTGAACAAGGCCGATAATGGCTTAAAAGTATAGCCATGGATCCGGTTCTAGTGAAAACAATAATTGGAGTTTTGAGCGTGTTGGCCATAGTTGTGGCGTGGAAAGCAAACATTTCACCCATATGGCTCTGTCAAAAAAGCCAACAATGTCAGATAATGAAAGAGAACTTAAGTTGGATTTTAATAAGCAATAACTAAACCATTGCAACATCGGACAGAAATCCCCTTTTACAACATAATGAACCCTAAACATTGTAAAAGTTAAATGTGAACTACACGCCTAAACAAACTTAAAGAACATAAAAGGTGGCCTATGACTTCAAATCATAATAAATGCATACCTGGTAGGCACTCAATTGATTAAAAGGAGTTGAGCTGATTGGCAGACTTGACTCGGTCCTTAAGGCCACAGTATGCATTACTTTAACAGCTTTCAAAGGATACCTTGAGTCATGATGTTAATATGCGGTTAATAAAAGAATTTCAAATACAAACCCAAAAGAATACAACATAGGAGGATAAAATAAAAAACTCAAGACATAAAAAGGAGAAACTCAATCTAAGAGAACAGCATGATATGAAGTAAAATGAACGACAAAATGTGATGCTATGAGTCCTTTCACTCAAAGATAACAAAGTACGCACATTACCAAAATCAACAACAATTAATTTTAATCAAACTGACAAGAAAAACCAAAATTCTCCCAATCCAGAGGCTCAATAAGATGAACATGATAAAGCTTAAATATAGCTAGGGTGATAGGAGACTGGTAAACCAAGTTCTCATATTCAAAAACTAATAGGCCACATAAGCTTTTCAAAGAGAACATACGTTTGGCAATTGAAAATGCTCCCAGTAACACCATAGACAACTTAATCCATTACAATCAACTTTCATCTTCCTAAAATCTGCTGATCTAGTAGTTTGGATAGAATGAGTAGGTATATTAGATCCACCCAGAAGTAATGAATTTCTTTTGCTAGAACAAGCATTTGCTTTCAAAAAGTGGAAAAGCTTTGCATTTGCCTAAACTATCCCCACCATTTTAAGGAAGGGAAAAGGATTTCCATAATCAGACATGTTCTACATCAACCATGTAGTAAAACACATTTTAAGAAGATTGCTAAACTTTTCAGATTTCATCGACAGCTGTGCCATCTGGGATTGGGACACTTCCTTTTGGAATGAACAGGTTAATTCTATTAATGAACTGGAAAAGATGATAGGATTGTGTATGCTTGTTAAGTGGAGTCAGATGTGTGGCATAGGAAACATCAAAACTTAAAACTCACCTGTAAAGCACTAAGCTTTTGCTACAATGTAAGTAACATAAGTAACATAAGCTTTTAACATAGTTTCTAAAATGTCTATAAAATAAAAAATAAAAGAAATAACCCACCAAATATCAGTCAGAAATCCAGGCATGAAGAAATTAATAAACCTAATATTTTCCCACGATCTTTTACAATTAATCAAATGGTAACCTTATACCAGAATGAAAAGAAAAATGAAAGCAAATATCAAAGGAATGATAACACACGTTAAAGCAATACAATCACTAGAACACATAATCCGAGCTGCTATATTTTCATAAACAACAAGTGCTTATTCCGGCAAACAATTGTAGATCAGCAACTTACTTTCCATGGGCAGTTTCTCCTGAAAGCATGACTGCATCAGCACCTTCTCGTACTGCAATTGCAATGTCAGAGACCTCAGCCCTTGTCGGTGTAGGATGATTGATCATACTTTCCAGCATGTTTGTCGCTACAATTACTGGTTTCTCCATGCTTTGGCACCTCCTAATGATGTCCTCCTGGTCAAATAAAACATGGAATCAGTCACATGATTACTTAGAGCCCCAATCTCATTCTTTCTAAACTTCAGAATAATAAAAAGAGAAACAAACCAATCACCATTCAAAAGTAGTAAAAGGACAGATGGGGAGAGATAGAGATTCCACCCTCAATTATTTGACACGCCAAGTATAATTAATCATGCAGACTACAGAACACCATAACTTTAGTTCAGAAGAAAATATGAATGGCACAATGCAACATTTATGTCAACCACAATCGAGTGCAGCAAGAATTGATTATCAAATTACTTTAGAAGTACTATTTGGGTCTAAAGTTACTTTCTCGAAAAAAAAAAAAATTCCTCTTTTTGGTACAATGAGTATGTAAGCTCCAATGAGCGATGACACACAGGGCTGTGCACATATCATAATCTACATGTAGATGCATGGCCAGACTAGAATTTGAAACAAGATACCAAAGGATATTCACAGGGAATCATTTGCTGACTTGCACTGATCAGCCTTCAATTTGGATCAAAACTTAGGGTTCAGAAAAACATTTTCAAGAGCAACATGTGACTCAATGAAGACTTCCATAACCACTATTACAAGCAAATTTGAGTCTCTGATAGATAAATCAAATCTCAGCTCATAGAACTCTGCAAGACCAAAATTCATGGGTAAAATTCCGGAGCTAAACACTATAGCTTTTAGCCGCCCCCTTGTGAGATGGCAAGAGCAGGAAAGGAAATGTATCTTGATATCTCACAAACCTCTTGCCCATCTATCACTCTTCCATCCTCGGTTTGATTCTCAAAATACTCTTAGGAACTGTCAAATATCAACTCAAAAGTCCCATTGCTCCACTTATACTTAAAGCACTTGTAACTCAAAAAGAAAAGAATTCTGAACTTGAGTAGAAGTGCAAATTATTCAACACATGGTGAATCTAAATATAAATTATTAAGGCTCTTGCTTCAATAGTTCACTTAAACTCAGGCATGCACAAAGGTACTACTATGCTTAGATACATTCTTATAGCGACATTCAGTTGAAATTCCTAAGATATTGTGTATAAGGTTAACATTAATCGACCTGCAACAAAGGAACATCCTCAATTGGCAGTTCAGCTCCAAGGTCTCCACGGGCAACCATTGCCTGTAAATTTAATAAAACTAGTTAAGAAGTGATGAGCGAGAATTATATTAGAAAATTCAGGATCACATCAAGACTGCCACTCAATAAATATTTCGCACTAATAAGTTCTTTTCAAAATAATCTATATGAACACTATCACATGAATGTATTGCTATACGCTTAGACGTGTGCAGGAATTCCACACTGATAGAAAAGATTGTAAATACCAAATAGAAAAAAACCTTCTTTTTCCTTAGAATTCTGTATTCGAAAGGCAATACTCTTTTTCCTTCCTACTGAGAAAAAAGTGTACATAATATCTCCCACTCAGTTATATTTCTTTGCCATCTAAATTTAATCAAAATCACGTAGAAAAAAAATTGTAGCCAAGAGACAAAAAGATAGCACAAATAGAGTTCTACATTTTCTCCCTCTCGTCACTTGAAATGCCCAACATATTTAGTATGTAGGATCACTGAAATTGTCAAGAACCTTAGTAACTAACCCCATCAGATGCTGAAATTATTGAATGAAGATTTGGTATAGAGTCTGCACTTTCAATTTTGACAATCACATGGATGTCTGCACTGCAACCTACAGAAGAGATTGAAATAATTCAGTCTAAAAATAGGAAACAAAATAATACATGAGTGTCTGTTAACCTAGAGAGAGAAAAGAACCTAAATAAATTGATAAGACATTGATAACAAAAGATAGATATTAAAATTACTTTTTAGGTAATCCTTCAACTCATGAACCACCCTGGCATCCTTTACAAAAGAGACAGCATAGAAATCAACTTGATTGTCCACCCCAAATTTGATATCTTCCCAATCTCTTTCTGAGAAATGACATAGAAAGTAGATTGAAATGATGATTATAAATACCACAGAGAGATATAGATCCTGAAATCGAGAAAACCTACATTAAAAGATAAGATTACCTGTTATTGAAGGCAGATTAGCACTTTTTCCACGCACATTTAGATGACGCCTTGATTTCAGTTCTCCGCCATCAACTACTACACATTTCACCAGATCCTCTGTCTTTGACTTAACGGCTAAAGACATCATCCCACCTAGCACATAGATAACAACATAACTCATCAGGTCTAACAAACAAAGGAGAAAACTGGAAGCTTTCTTAAAATTTAGATTTCAGTAATTTATTTTTATGAGGGAAATTGTCGTGGGAATCTATGTCAAGAAAATAAATAAATAAATAAACCAATGTAACTCAAAATCGAAGATTCTGAGATAAGATATATTTTTCATGTTGTTGCGACTTTACACTCATATATGAAACAAAGGACTACCCAACTAATAACTAATGTGAGTGTCAAATCTACCAGGTCTATGGATGACAAGAGTTCACTTAAAAAATTAATCACATGTAAAGCTGGTATAGGGTTCAGTTCTAACCTAGAACTTATCAATCGAGGTTAATAGTGAACCAGATAAATATAAATACCAGACCAGTTACCAAATATGGCTAAGGAAAAAATGACAACTGAGAAGAAGAGAGGACCAGACAAAAAATGAATAAGTTACAGAATATCTGATTCTCAAGACTATGTTAAAGAAATAATAATTTAACATCTCCATGCATAAATCTTTCATCCTCTTCAAGGAAAAGTCTGATGATCCAAGGACCTCTTTTCATCTTTCAAAATTCAAAGGCTATAACCACAAGAAACTCTCTATCACCTATGACCACAAACTGACATTCCTTTCACTTATGCGTCAATTCAACTCTGAAAGATATCTCTACTTACCATCAACCAGCAGTATATCTCCGACCTCTACATCATTTACAAAGTCATCATAATTTACACTAACAGTGTCTTCCTTGCTGACTCCTCTTTTGATAGTGAAGTTAAATTCCTGTCCCTCCTCAAGCAGAATTGGTTTAGGTACATCTCCGCTTCTAACCTCAGGACCCTGCATGTAAAATATAATGCATAAAAAAGTTAAGGCATCTTTTCTTTTCCCCCCCAACATTAAAAAGAAGGAAAAAATTGTGTATACATATATATGCATGTCTAAATAGAAAGTTGAACCAGACACCTGACGTAATAGATACAAGAAATTGTAAACACAGATATTTGGTATGCAATCACTATATTGCCTAGAATATTAACTTGCAGAATTAAGGCAGTAACCACTTCAGAGTACTAACACAACAGGAACGTTAAACTCAAAATTCACAATACTCTCACTTGCACCACAAGCTTTAATTACAGTCCCTCAACCAAGAAGTGGGAACAAAAGGTAACCAAGAAATTTTTATATGTGAGTTAAACAATTCATGTTTTGCATCAGAAATAATCATTGTCTTTACCAACTAAAGAAGGAATGTATACTTCAAAAATATATAAAACAAGCACAATTACTTAAAAATATTTATCCAAAAATTCTATTTGACCATTATTTTACTTTGAAATGAGGAAATACCAAACTCAAATGAGCATCAAGGAATACTATCCCATCCTTCTAACTAAATATCGCATGTGAAATCAATTGGTGAACAATTAAGAAACCTTATTAAGCAAATAAGTGACAAGAATACCTTGGTATCCAGCATTATGGCTATAGCCTTGTCCTCAAATTGAGCATTGTATTCTTTTACAAGGTCAATGGTCTTTTGGTGTGAAGCATGGTCCCCATGTGACATATTTAGACGTGCTACATTCATTCCAGCTTCTGCCAATTTCCATATCATTTCACGTGTGCTTGTGGAAGGACCAATTGTACATACAATCTTAGTTTTCCTTTGAGCGTTAGATGTTAACCCTTCCTGCCCGAGAGTGTAACCACTAGACTGAAGCTCAAACGAGGATTTTAAACTTTCCTGCAAAGGACAAAAATAAAGAAATAAAGAATGAGCACGCTAGGTCAGAAATCACATTACAGAGGAAAACACACAGGAATAACATGTTGGATCAACCAAAACGTCATTCTTGCAACAAAAGTGTTCAGACAGGCATAAGGTATTCAGTATAAGAGAATCATGTCCACAATTAGTTGAATTACGGAATTACACAAAATTTGTTACTACCTTACAGCATTAGTATCTTCCAATATTGCACTTCTTGAACAGAATATACTTTTTCTCCAATTGGTATTTTTTATAATCCCATCACTTCACAGACAATATGTTAAAGTTACAAGGGCAGGGGGCAAAAATGTTTATATCTGGTTTGCCTTCTTTTGGCTCCAAAGAGCTTCCCATAATAAGCATACACAGAACATCACTATGTATCCCTTCCTGTTCCTCTTGTATCTTTAAGGAACCAAAAACAGATTTTCATCTAGAAAACATGAAAATCTTTTTTCCCCACAAAAACGCATAGAGGCGAATACCATCATGAGACCTCATACATCATTCAGCAATAAAAAGCTTACAGCTTTGCAGGAACATTAATGAAAGTGAATTTTAAGTGTCGAATCCACGTTGCAATTATCAAAATGTTACCACTACTGGTTACTGCAATCAGAAGGACAACTCAATATGATACCTTCTTCTCCATGACAAAAAATTAACTCCCCGGAAAACACTGTTTCACATTGGTCGGCATGTCTGTGTGAGTGGAGAAGGTAATTCACTGAAGATGGAAAACGTCAAAGGAAAAGGAGAGAGAAAAAAAAGGCCAAAACATTTACCCTTCATTTGGTAGCCAAAACTTGGACGCAGAAGAAAGGAAATTCTGAATCCGATTTCATAAGGATCACCAAACTAAGATAGAAGAGTTATGCATAGATTTTGTATTTGGTTGGCAGCTACAGAAACCTCTATTATTCAAGATTGTTTTTCTGTGATTCCTATGCTTTCTTGTTAAGCAATAAAAACAGTAAAATCATATTATCCAAAGTCCAAGGAAGGTTGGCTTCATCAACTCGTGAAATCGAAAAACTCATGATTCAAGCCTTCACTTTCTGAAGAAGCAAGCAAATGGATTCAAAACAGTTAAATAGGAAGCATCTGCTGCCATAGTTCCCCTGTAACCAGAAACCCAAAAAAGAAGACCCAAGATTCAAAATTCCATCTTTTCCCCAGTTCTAACTCTTCCCAGCAAAGAAACATAGAACACCACTAAAAATCAACCCAGCTTAAGAAAAACAAAACAATACAAAACTCACAGCACTCAGAGAACCATTTGGAGAACTTATTTGGCCACGCTTGTCCTGCTCCGTGACACTCATAGCTCTAACGGCAAAGATCTGCTTTCCAACGGACTTCCTCCTGAGCACTCTCGGCTGGAACGCAAAGTCACAGATATGCCTGGACGCCGCGAGACGGTCAGAGGCCATGGACTCAGGATTCGGCAGGGACATTGTCCTGGAAAGATTGATCGTTGCCATTGCAGAAAGCTCGAAAAGGGAAGAGAAAGCAGAGGGTGGCGGAGAGTTCTATAAGGGACCCAAGTCTGAAGACTGCGTTTAAGGACGAGAAAGAGTCTGGTTGTAGCAGTTACTTGCTCCCCACGTCCGTATGCGCCTCTGAACATCAAAAATATCAAAGAAAAAGGAATAAACCCACGAAATTATTGAAGATTTCCCATAAAATACACGAGAAACTTACCACTTTGACTATAAAACTAAAACCCAACAATCGTGGAGGATCAACGTCCCATAATTTTCACCCTACAAGAACCCCAGTTACAACTTGCTATCGCCATACGACACGTGCAAGTACATAGCTTCTGTCAGGTCGGGCGATACTTCGGGATGGGGCAGGCATATTCTGCTTCGAACATATCTACGCTCTTCCTTGGAACAGAACAAAGCCTGAAGCTGCCAAAATAGAGTCACCCACATTACGATCAGAACCATGTCCACATCAAATGCGTGGTCGCCAGCCTTCTTTATCTCCTAAAATAAACAACATGAACAAAAATCTTGGGGGAAAGATTCCCATTTCATGTCCAAACTCAATGGGTCCATCGCTGCTTTTTTACCCATAATGATCTTTTGGGTTTGGATTAGCTGCTCAATCAGGATCATCATGCCAAATATGTTGTGGCCAAAGACTAATTGAGTCTTTTTCAACTTAAACTAGAACCAATAGTTGAAACCTTATAAGCCTAGACTCCTATCACAATCGCACGTTATAATAAACCACCATGTTGTGAGTATGACGTTTATGGTAATTTACTTTATGTGGTTCTACTTTGGAGCTACTTGTGGCGTCGTCCACAAGTCACTTATTTCATGGTTGAAATTTAAAGTGTAATGTTAATTCTAATATCAAATAGCAGGAATTTGCTTGGGTTTCGGTAGTTCAATGGTATATGGGAATTGATTAATTGTATAATATTATGATAGTCTAATAGTTTAACCATTATAATGAGATATCTTGTTAAGATGTGATCTTATATTCCTAAAAAGATGCTAAATATCTTGCTTATAAAGAGATATTTTATCACTTAATGCATTAAAGTTTTTAAGTTTGATATAAATCCTATTATATAAAATTTAATATGGTATTAAAACTAAGATTCTCCTTAACACCCATATGGGATTTCATTTGTTTGAGCCTATGGATTGCCTACATAATATTGCATCATGATGGTCAAAAAATAAGACTATCATGTTGAGTGGCATATTGAATTGTGCAACAACATATGATCCAATAGTTTGACCATCATAATGAGATTGTTAAGATATGATCAATGAATTATGCATTACTAAAAAATATATTAAATATTATGCTTATAAAGATGTGAGTTATATCACTTAATATCTTAAGATTTTAAGTTGGATATAAAACCTACTCTACAAAACTTGATAGTAACCCTATCACATAAGAGTTCAGGGTTCAAACTTTTTTCTCACCTAATAAATCTTCTAAATATCTTACTCCATTTTCTATTAAAAAAAAAAAAGCATGAACTTAGCTATCATATCAAAAATTTTACAATTAGAGACTAATTGAATACGATTTCACTTAAAATATAACTAATGTCTAGGCTTCCGTGAGCCCAAATCCATACCATAGTATGGGATCATGACTTCTATCTATTATAACTAACCAAGCCTTATTTCTTTTTCCATTGTTGTCTGCCTTTTCTGGGACTGTCGCAGGTCTTATCGAACAATTTCCCTTGTTAACAATATAAGCTAAAATCAAATTATGTAGGTGTGATCTTGATTTATTCGGTAATGATTAAACTTATTAAAATACATTTTATGCCAATAGTGGCTTAATTGATGGACTTAACTACGTGAATTGTAACCAAGCGTTATATTGGATGGCAATCAAGTAGTGGAGAACATAAAGAATAGAAACATCCTAATCACCTAGACACAATTTAATGGTTATTCTCATAGAAGAAAAGGGAAATTTTATCGAGAAAGAAAGAACTTTACAATAAATAACACATAAAGAACATCAGAAACTTAAATTATTCATCATAAATCAATTCATACATCATTATGTAGATTTTTTAGGATTTTCTAAAAATTATATTTAGAATAAACTTTGATTCATAATTTTTTTTTTAAAATAACTCACAACCCCACCTCATGATTAGACATCTTTAACTAGGTGGCTAAGTGATCACTTTTAAGAAGGAACTAATATAATTATCATTTTATTCATATTTCTATTTAAAACAATTTACTAAAACAAGGTTTTCTAGGAAGAAACTAATTAGCATTTCTTTCGGGAATAATATTTATAGGGTTTCTTAAAAATTATATTCAAATTTGACTCATAAAATTACCATTTTATTTGTATATTCTATTTATAACAATTTACTAAATCCATTTTCTTAGAAAGAAACCAATTAGCATTTCTTTCGGAAAGAACGTTTTTCAGAACCAATCTGCAGTCTGCAAAGCGAGTCCCTTTATCCAACGATTCCTTGGTGCGAGCTTTACAGGCAGCAGCTATGAAGCTCTCCCTCAAGTTCCAAGACGACCCCCAGCAGTCCAACCAGAGCCCCATCCTCAAGGCCAAGATCCCCGTAACCGTTTTCAACCAGCCCTTCATCTCCTCCACCAGCGCAACCACCGCCGGTTTCCTCTCCGACCTCTCCTTCTCCCTGTCCACCAACTTCCCCTCTGGGCCTTCTCTCAAGCTTTCATACTGTCCCACCACCGCGGCTACTCCTTTCTCTCTTTCCCTGAGGTCTGGCCTTGGCCTCTTTGGCTCCCCAAACAATTCTCCTCTCGTCTTTTCTGTCCATTTCTCCTTGTCCCAAACGAGCACTCTCGTTCCCATCTTCTCCCTCCACTTTAAGCCCCAATTAGGCCACTTTTCCCTCAAGAAATCAACTTTCTCGGATCCCGGTTCTGACCAGGTTTCTGGGCCGTTGCATAAAGGTGGGGATAAAGTGAATTTTGGGTCTTTCTCCAATGGTGGAATCAATTTGGATAGTGGGTCACATTCAAAAGGTGATTTTGGAAATGTATTTGTGCCATCTGGGTCATCTGGTTGGCAGGAGGTGAAATTGGAGCCTTGTAGTAGCGAGGATGGAGGTAAAAACTCCAATCACATGGAGAATTGCGGAGCTCATTCAGATGTTGGAATCGGGTTTATGCCACAGAGCCAATTGGCTTGGAAGAATAGTGCGAAAGATGGATTTTTGTCCGGCGTTGCGGTTATGGCAAGGACGGAATTGCCAATAACAAAAACTATTATGGTGAAATCGCGGTGGGGAGTTAATTTTCCGTCTGATTTGGGGAAGAGACTGCCGTATTTGACTGTGAGTAAGATTGGTATAGAGAGGGTTCAGCCGGAGAAGGAGGTAGAGAAGAACAGTGATGAGACTAAGGCGGGTGACTCGGAACTGTTGAAGGGAATGTGCTTCTGGATGAGAAGGGATTTGGAGGTTCTGCAGAACGAAAACAGAGAGCTGAGCCGGAGTTTGGAGGAGATGAGAACAAGGATTTCCGAGAAGAATTTGCAGGGTTTGGAGGAGATGAGAACAAGAACTTCTGAAAAGAAATTTCGTGAGAATAGAGATGATGTAGGGAAGAAGGTTTCACCACCCAGCAGTGAGAGTTCTAACGGATTTGAACAGTGGAGGAGCAAGAAAAGTAGGGGAGAAGACGATGGGCAAAAAGAACAGAAGAAGTCCTCGAATCGAGCGAGCGATATCGAATCTGAATTGGAGAGAGCTATAAAGGCGGCTTCCTCATAGCAAAGGTTCGAACATTTGCAATGCTGAATCTCATTTGCTTCGCTTGGAATTATATAGTAATCAAGCTTTTGTTTTTTCTGTAAACCATGGCCATCCACTGGGTGCAGTGAAGAAGCAGCATGGAGTTGACTACAATCTACTTAATGAATAGCACGGCAGGATTGTTTAGAGCGTTGTAACTTGCTTAAAATAAGTTGTGTTTTAAGCTTTGTCTATTCCTCGAGCTCTTCTCATTTCTGATTTATGAAACTTAAGCTGGCTACCTTGAATGAGTTTGTATAAATGGCTTTGTAAATGCTTGGTTTCTTCATTATAAGTAATTCTAATGCTTATTATCTGATAAACTCATCTTGATTATGAAACTCAACTCATTTTGTGATTTGCAGCTAGTTAGTGAAGGTTACTTGAAGCGTGTATGCAATTAGCATAGAATGATGGGTAATCTCTTTTGTATTGTTAATCCTCTAATACTGTCAAAGGCCTTTTGTTTCTGTAAAGCAATGTTGTATAAAATATTATGCATGATAACCTGAAATGGGTGAAGAAGACTAAGCTTGAAAAGCAGAGGAATACCAGTGTGAAAGCATTTTATTTGTCTAGGGAATCTACTGGGTTTCGCTGTGGAATGTAGTGCCAGTAAGCTAAAGGGCAGCCATTAATATGGACTAGATTTATAGGCCTTTGGAGTAGTTGGATTACTTTGAGAGTAACAGAATTTTTGTTATTTGCAACAATTAACAGAGTAAGGGAATAAAGTTGTAAAATAAGGATGCATACTTTGATTCCCATCGTCTTCTTTTAGCAATTTGCTAGAGCAGCATCAGATGCCTATCTAGGAAGCTTCTTTTGTTTTGTCTGACAGATCCAAAAAGCCAACTTGTTCTATGATCTCTGATCAATGATGATTGGGAGCTTTAACAATGCCAAAACTCATAAAAAAGTTATCACTCTCTTTTAATGGCAGAGAGAAAATATGTCTAATTCCTTGATCATGAAAGACAATCCTGCATCTCGAACGACACAAGCCATTTTCATAACCCCCTGATCGGTAACACAGTTTCTACTCCCATTTCATCATCAAGCTGGAGGTGGGTTGTGGTGAGAGGGAGGCCCTGGATAGCTGGATAGTTTTGCGGTTTAGGCATGGAAAGTCCTTCTTGCCTTGAAATTCAGACTTTGCTCTGGGATACGCGATTCAGCAATGGCAAAAAATGATGAACTGGGTTAGGAGAGATTTTTTTTACTTCATTTGTTCTTAGTTTGGTCATGAAAATTTTTGGGTAATAAGGGGGAGAAAATAAAAGGCAGGAGAAAAGTTGATTCGCTTAACATTTATGATGTATTGTAATATTGAGAACGAATGGAGTGGAGTGGAGAAGAAGCACCATCTTAAAAGACAGAATGTTCGTCGGAAATGAGGTCAAAAGCTTAAAACTTCAGCAAAATCTTTGACGGAAATGGGATCAAAAGCTTAAAACTTTAGAACAGTTACTGTAAGTCTTGGGGAAGACAACGAAGGAGAATGGGCTTGGGCCAGTCGTGGCTCCAATTGTTAAGGTCTTCTAAGGAGGGGCGGAGAAATTTGGGTACACGACTGAGAAACTGCGTTGCTTTTCTCTCGCGAAAGGCACTGTAAACAATGGCAACCTCAACGACCGGAGGGAGCAGCAGGGAAGGCACGGCCAAAGCCATGGTGGCCGATCAGATCTCCCAGACCGTTCAGTCCACCTCCAATCTCCTTCATCTCATGCAACAGTCTTCTTCTTCTCAGGCAAAATCCCTCTCTCTCTCTCTCTCGTACTATATACGTGCTTGGTGTGATCGAATTGTTCCTCGTTTTGGGATAATAAACACGTTTTACGAGTGGGTTTAGTTTAAATTTGAAATATTGGACGTAATTGAGAAAGAATATTGAAGTACCATGTTATGCACCCGTTTAGGAAAATTGAAAAACACCAGCTTTTCTTGTTGTGTTGGAGGAAATAGCGTTGGGAAAGGGAAGGGAATTCCTGGAAAAAGTTTTGTTAAATCCTACTGGATCAGATAGACTACAATTAAGAGGCAGAAATGCTACTCTGATGGATGTTTTCTGGAAAACTGGATTGTTTCTATGTCGATTCTGAATCGAAGCGTTTCTCGATGTGTTTTGGATGTAATTGTAAATTGGAGAACCTTTCGAATCACTTCCATTTCTTTCATCTGTTCATCTGTTTCTCGTATATGAACAGCCATTACCCAGTTGACAAGTAGATGAAGCAGATATAGCAGAGTGAAAAAGGGCATGAAACTGACACCAAGGCAAACTTTGATCAATACTATAAATCATGAAAATATGGGAATTATTTATCAACCTTGTGGTCATAAGAGGGCTGCCTATGATATTCATATGATGCACCAATGAGTTCTTACTAAAATGGCATCCCCTCCCTTGTAAGGCTAGGGCAAAGGTTGAGTTCGTGGGTTCAACTACTATTGGATGCATATGTAACCTATCATTAAAAAAATGAACTATTGACAAAGAAAAAAAAAATCCATACTATTGGGCCAAATATTAGTAGATAATTTGGATGAAATCAGAAATGTAATAATACTTGAGCAGCATTTTGATAAATGATTTCCTCCACTTAGAAATGTAGGTAAAGAAGTTATTGTCTGGTAAATGCTATTGGTGGTCCCTTAATTCTGTGGTAACCATTGACATTTGAGATTCTGAGGACTAGAAGGCTCGATGGTCAGGTCAAATATGTAGGAATGGGTAGAAGATGATTTAAATTTTGATAACTTCTTCTTTCCAGAACGTTCGTCATAGTTATTATTGTTATCGCCTGTTAATACTTGTTCTTTTGTGATGCAAGTCAAACTTACAAATGGTGATATCCATACTCTGTTGTATTACAAATGATAATCTTCGTAGTTTAAATCTATTACCAGAATAAAAACCATATGTGAAGTGCATCTTGGTGGGTCTAATTTACTTTTATCATCTGTGAAACAACCTGTTCTACAGGCTAGTTGAAGACCCATATACAGAATTTTGCAATATTGATTTGGATTTCTTAGAGTGATAGGCTTTTTTGCAATTCTTCTAATTACAGTCATTCTAGAGTAAGTAGGATATAAAACAGATTAAACTTATGCAACTTTAATAAGCTGCTAGAGAAACTACAATCTACCTGAGGAAAAATGAGTAGGATCCTGATTTTTGTTGACATATGCAAGTTCTATTGTGCTGTGTTACTCTAATCTATGATTACTCCTACAGGCCCAACTGACAAAGCTTCCGAAGAACCTTTTGGCAAAAACCACCACAATCAGGAACACTGGGCATGTATGCAGTTCTTCTCTACACATAACAGTAGGGGAAGATAAGTGTAGATACTTTTATAACAGAAACCTTGTCTGATTTTTCTGTTCCTCTCCTCTTTTGCTGCAGGTGTTAGAGCAGATGCCTCGAGTGATTTCATCTTTGGATGCACATATGGAGAATGGATTACAAAGGTTATATTCATGTAGTATTCTATCGTTCTTTCAGATTATTGTTAGTCTTAACATACATCGATCACTTTCTGAAGTCACTCTTATTTTACAAGAAACCTGTAAACATGTGTTGCACACCTATATTTCAAGTTTCTGGAACACTTCTTAAATGTTAGCATAGATCCTGCAACTTTAGATGTATTTGAAGATCAATAATGATGCTTGGATAGATGGGCTTATTAGGAATTGGCTACAAATTTCCTTTTCAGTCATTCATCCTTTCCTGCCACCTACTTGGCTCTTGTTATCTAGTGTTTGGATCAAACAGAAACATGTTATAATTGGGTAAATATCACAATCTATCTTGAGAGCATGCATTCTTCAGATTTTTAATGTTTTGGGATGGAATAACGTTTTTGCCTTATATTCCGACTAAGATGTAAATTGACAAGTGATATATGTATACTACAAACCATGTTGACAATTGTGATGCCATTAAATGAATGTGTGGATGCTGCATGGCTCTTCTCTCATTTCAGTAAATATATTGCAGCGTTCCTCATCTGCAACCTGTAATCCAGTTACTTGCAAATATGGAAAGTTACCAGATTAGTTCTCTATCACAATCTTCTCTTTCTCAAGAGGTATAACACGTTTTACATCCTCTTTTTCATTATCTTTTTGTCCCACAATTCAAAGAAAAGACCAGTTGATGCTGATTTCAAACCAAAATTTGGTGACACTTCCTGTTTCTGCCCTGTGTCTTTCTCCAGGAACACCAGTTGGCAAAACCAGACGGTAGGCACTCTGATTCCAACTCATGATGTCTCAATCAGTGTAAGGTCGCATTCATGTCTGTCTGGTCCCAGCAGAAAATTGAACAGAACCAGAGATCATGTGTATATGGAACAAAAAAGGACACCTTCTTTCCATCTTGTCATGCTCCGTTGGTAGCTGTGCCTTCTAGCGATGTCCATCTTCTCTGAATGTGACTACAGTGTCTCTCATGACTTCGCTAGCCGTGTAAAACACGTTTCGGATGATTAAGGACTCGTGTTGCTGACTCATGATGGGTGCTACTTTGATTCTTTAGACCTTTCTCTCCCTTTCTTCCTTTCTCCCTCGCGCATGCAAAACTAGTCTGGCTGCCAAACAGAGCAATTATTAAGAATGAAGATTCCTGCAATGATCTTGAATGACCAGGTTGAAATTTACATAGTTCTTGTATTCTTCTTCAATTTGTGAACTGTCTTTTTTCACGTTTAAGATGAGAAAGCGTGTTGAAATTTATAGACAGGCATGATGTGGGTGCTTGGCCGGTGCATGCTTAGTTAAGAACAGGTGATGCAGACAGTTTCTTCTCTAAAATGGCATCATTATAGTTGTTTGTTAAACCGAATTAATCATTTACTATTTTGTGATTTTGAAGAGTCATAAACTCTAATTTAAATCTTAACTTAAGAGTTAAATAAATTCTTTTTTTTTATTTAAGTCTCATCACAAGATTACGTTTTTGAGGTGAGACTTTCATTTTACACCAAGAAACAAGTTCACAACCTGTCTTGAAGAGTATTCATGCTAGAGCACTTGCATCATTTAACTATTGTGTCTTCCTAATATTTCTGACGCGAGACTTTTGTCATATACAAAGAAACAAGTTTTATCACAAGATCACGTCTTTTATGTGAAACTTTCATCTTGCATAAAGAAAGAAGTTCGCAACCTATCTAGAAGGCTATTCATGTTACAGCACTTGCATAATCTAAGTACGGTGTCTTCTTAACATTTTTTATGCGAGACCTTTGTCTTATATAGAGAAAAAAAGTTTTATCACTATATCACATTTTTTATGTGAAATTTTCATCCTATACAGAGAAACAAGTTCACAATCTATCTAGAAGACTGTTCATACTAGAGCACTTACATTATCTAACTATTGTGTCTTCCTAATGTAGAATCCATGACTTTCTCGAGAAATAAAAATGTGTGGAAAAGTAAAAAGATAAACATTGTGAGAAAGAATCATCCATTAGAAAACAATTGATTAGATTTCCATAAACTATAGCGTAGAATAGTCTAAAAGATCAAATCTCCTAGATTCTTGTAGATCATAGTCATCAATTTTGCTTGAGGAATCCTTAACTGTAAAGCAGTGGAAAGAGAACCCACTTGGGCCACCATGAGAGGAGGACAAAGGAACAAGAAGAAAAGGAAGTGGCTCTTTTTATTGTATTATATTTCATGGTGGTGAAGTTACGTGCGGCTAAACATGTGAATCTGGTCTGCCACGTGGCAGGACCAGAAGAAGTCATGGATTCTCAATCAATGTCTTTTTCTGATTTTTTTTTTTGTTTTGTGGCTTTCCAGGAAGTAGAAGGCTTGACTCGTCCAAAAAGCAAAAGGCAAGGGATTCCAAGCGACGTCGTTTCGAACCACATTACTTCACCAGTCGTCTTTAACCCTATATATGGATTCTGCATTCAACAAAATCCGAACGTCGTGGAAACGCAAAGACCCGCCATTTCAAAAGGCGAGCTAACAGCCGGAGCCTTTCTCTCTCTTTCTCTCTCTCTCTCTCTCTCTAGCCTGTTCGTCCACTAGCTCGGCGTGTTGCTAGGTTTGAGACGGTGGACCTAACTCATACGGTTGAAATGGTTGCTGCTGCCGCTTCAGTGACTCTGCCGTATCCGTCTTCTTCTTCGGCTGCTTCTGCGTCGTCGTCGTCGTCGGCTGCTGCCTCATCGCTGTTCTCACGGAGCCACTGGCGGCTCCTCTCGTACGAATCTCGGCCGCGGGTTCAGGCTTTCAACGGCGTCGTAATCTCTCTTTCTCTATCTCTTGCTTTGAATCTCATTGATTTGTGCCGCTTCGGAATGTGAAATTTCGCTTTGATTTTAATGGCAAAAGGGGACGCAAAAGGAGATTTTTATTCAGGTTTTGTTGTTATTTCGCTGCTTTTTGGTTGTTTCTGCTGAAATTTGACAGATATTTTTTCTTTCTAATTTGTGATGTTGAGTTAAGAGTGCGAAATTTTGCGTTTTGGAATGAGGAATGAAGCTGTGAGGGATATACATAGATGCAAGGAATCTTTTTTGAAAATAAATGTAAAAAATATTATTTTCTTCATATTTTTTGCGGTATTTATAACTTGGAAAAGCGATATAGTTCTGTGCTCTGTGAACCACTGGTCTGTTTGTACTTGCGATGTTTGTGACTCTTTTTTTTGTTTTTTGAGGGACGAGTGATTTAGTGATCTCTTTTGTTTTATTAGAAATGTGATCTAGCGGAACCGCTAAAAAATGTGAATGGGAAACCAATTGTTCCCATCCTTAACGAGCGGACGCTGCCCAAGTTTTTGGAAACGGCACGCATGGAGAAGTCGGTCAACAGGACTAGTACCAGGCTCAAGCTATTTTCTGGCACAGCAAATCCTGGACTTTCTCAGGTATGACCAGTGATACCTGGCTCAATTTTAATTTTTCTGTCGTTTATCCTGTAAAGCCGAGCGTTTTTTCTTCTATCTGATTGTGGAAATTCTCTTGAAGGCTAGCTGATTTTTGTACTCGTTCGATAACTTTTTTGTTATCTCATGATATGCCATTGAGATTCTTGTTAGTCAGGTGCTACCCAAGTGTTTATATGCTAGTGGTAATTTGTAAAATTCTCAATGTTTTCGATGTATTAAAGTTCATGCATTCAGAGGAGTAATGATTGATAAAAATTCATCAATATATCAGTTCTTCAAAACCAATGTTTTGGCTCTTCAAATTTGCAGGAAGTTTATTGGATTTTCATCCGTCTGCATCAGTTAAACTGCCTGAATGTTTATTTCATTGCGTATCAATATATCTTATTGACCCATAAGTATGTGAAGTATGACTTGGATATACTTGAACTCTCTGGAATTATGAGTTCTTTTATCCTCCTTTTTCTTCATTTCTTTCATTTATAATATTACACAAATACAAACACACAGATACGCATATATGTCTATATATAATAGGTGCTCCTATGAATATATGGGTGATCAATCCTGTAATTTTTGAAATGTTGTGCTTATGTTGCTGACTTTCTGTTCTTTACGGTAGGAAATTGCTTGGTACATGGGTCTGGAACTTGGAAAGATCAACATAAAGCGATTTGCTGATGGAGAAATATATGTTCAGTTGCAAGAGAGTGTCAGAGGATGTGATGTATACCTAGTACAGCCAACCTGTCCTCCTGCAAACGAGAATCTCATGGAGCTTTTAATAATGATAGATGCATGTCGTAGAGCATCAGCCAAAACCATTACTGCAGTGATTCCGTATTTTGGATATGCCAGAGCTGACAGAAAGGCAAGTCCTAAGTCTTAGTGTTATTTAACGAACACATCTGTTAATTTTTTTCCCCAAAGTATGTATAGAGCCTACTTGTTACAGACAATTAAGAAAATCTGGCATGCATGGGGATGATTGATAATTAGATTCCCGAGTTTTGGTGAACAAACATACGAGATGAGCAGTCATTCAGTCTATGTTCTCTCTCTCTCTCTCTTTTTTTTTACTTTGAAGAGGAAAAAAAAATGAAGATCCCTCCCTAATCTTTTAAATTGATGATTTTCCCTAATTATCAATGGAGGTGGATATATATTTCATAGGCATTGGGTTGTGTTCTGTATGTATTGAGTTAACATCATCTTCTATACCTGTATTTTTTTCCAGACTCAAGGGCGTGAATCAATTGCAGCCAAACTAGTTGCAAACCTTATCACGGAAGCAGGTGCAAACCGTGTTCTAGCTTGTGACCTTCATTCTGGACAGTCGATGGGTTACTTTGATATTCCAGTGGATCATGTATATGCGCAGGTAAAGGAGTCAATAGTCCTGATTGTTGACTTTGACTGACTTTATGGCCTCTGATTGTATTTTTATTGTGGACTTTGACTGACTTTATGGCCTCTGATTGTATTTTTATTGTGGACTTTGACTGACTTTATGGCCTCTGATTGTATTTTTATTGTGGACTTTGACTGACTTTATGGCCTCTGATTGTATTTTTATTGTTGACTTTGACTGACTCTATGGTCTCTGATTGTATTTTTGTTATATGCTCTCCAGCCTGTGATTCTTGATTACCTTGCCAGCAAGACAATTGATTGTCAAGATTTGGTAGTGGTTTCCCCTGATGTTGGTGGGGTAGCAAGGGCACGTGCTTTTGCCAAAAAGTTATCTGATGCGCCCTTAGCCATTGTGGACAAAAGACGACAAGGACATAACATTGCCGAGGTAGTTTTTGCACCAGTACTATGCGACTTTTATCCTTCTTTGTTTTTGTAGATGTGCTTTGATCAAATTCTTGGTTTTCTTTAGAATTATTCTGATATTGATGCCGGTGATGACTTGTTCTTCAATGTGTTATGTCTTTCACATCCCAAAACTCGTGTTTAATGCTTTCTCGCAGGTGATGAATCTGATTGGAGATGTGAAAGGAAAAGTCGCAGTTATGGTGGATGACATGATTGACACTGCTGGTGAGTCAAATTCGTTTGATGCCAAACTCCAATCATAAACGTTCACCATACAGGAGATTAGAAAAGTAAAAAAGAACAAGAAGCAGTCGCTAGTTGTTTTACTTGTCTTCAATGGTAGGCTGATATATAAAATACTAATGATTTTTTTCTCCATTTCTGTTTGGTTAAAATTATTTTCTCTCACTCAGTTGGCGTGAGTCTATCACAGTTGACTGAGATCTAAATTATTCTGCATCTGTATCAAACGTTTGATACTGAAGCTGGTGCATAGTCATGCCCTTGTAATTGAAGTCAGAAATTTTGTACATGCTTTTTCCATTCGCACAGTGGGTCGATTCTTGCAGATCTCCCCCCCCCCTCTTCAATTATTAGGTTTCTTAGTGGAGCGGATGATTCCTATAATAGGTATTGCTTTTCCCTGGAAAATATTTGTTTGACGACCGAATCATGGAGGGGATTTAATTTTTAAGATTAAGAAAATAAAATAGAAAGACATAAATGGAGTATGAGTTTCCCTTGAGCTTTTCAACCTATAACTAGTCAATTCTGGTGGGCTGCAGGGACCATCACTAAAGGTGCAGCTCTTTTACATGAAGAGGGGGCAAGGGAGGTCTATGCTTGCTGCTCTCATGCTGTTTTCAGGTATTGAATTCATTCATCGCATATTGTCTTTTCTTTGTTTCTGAAATGCTTAGTACAAACTTGCCAGCTTTATTACAGAGCAAATCAAATAGTTGATCATAAATAGTCAAAGATACAATCTCCACTCGTTACTTTTTTCTTTACAGCCCTCCAGCAATTGAGAGGTTGTCAAGTGGCCTGTTTCAAGAGGTGATTGTTACAAACACAATACCGCTTGCAGAGAAGAACTACTTTCCCCAGTTGACTGTTCTTTCTGTGGCAAATTTGCTGGGAGAAACAATTTGGCGTGTTCATGATGATTGTTCAGTGAGTAGCATCTTCCAATGAAACCATTGGGAGAATCGAAGGTGTTGAGTAGGTTTAGCTGATAGAGCCAATTGAAATCATACAGAGACGATGAGCAAGGCCTGCATTCACCAAGTATCGCAGGAAAAGAAAAAGATTCCCACCTGGTTTTCTCCCTTGATCATTTAATGTCTTAAAAAAAAAGGTTAAAAAAAAGAAAAAAAAAGAAAAAAAAAAGAAAAAGAAAATAGATGGAATAGTAGATTTCCTAGCAGCGTCTTTCTTTTGTTTTCTGCATCTTTGGTGTAATTTTTCTAACACCTTTTTGGTTCAAAAAAGAAAAAGAAAAAGGAAATAGATGGAATACTAGATTCCCTAGCAGCGGCTTTCTTTTGTTTTCTGCATCTTTGGTGTAATTTTTCTAACACCTTTTTGGTTCATCTTCCTTCCATTATTATTATTTCATGTTCGCCGCCAGTTTTTTCTCTTCCTTTTTCGAAGGGTATGTTGCACTATCTTAACTGAGGGCTTAAGCCACGGTTTCTGGATACATTAATTGATTGAACGGACTTAAACAGACTATTCAGTAATTATCCATGGTTCAATGGAGAGACTTTGGAAGGAATAAAGTAAGAGGAATTAGAGTTAAGGGTTGTTTAATGTAAAGGGCGACATGAATTTGGATAAGAGAGAATGTCATGGCTTGTCTATAAACAAATAAACAATGAGGGTTTTCAAAATGGATGAATAATAATTGATAAATATGTAACTTAGTTGATAATTTATGTAATTAAGGCTAAAAGATTTAGTTAATTTTTCTATAGTCTATTTATTTGAAAAAGAAAAAATAGCAATAAAATATGGAAATAGTAATTTACTTTTAGTTTAGTCAATTTACAATTAAACTAATGATTTTAAAGATTAGTATTTAAAACATTTGAAATTGTAAAATTTCAATTATTTTTGAAAATTAATATAGGAAATTTGTTTTCTGAAACATCTCATTTGACGTAAAAATGATTGTTAAATCAACTGAGTTAAGGATTTTAAGTGCTTTTTTCCCTCTATTCGTTTATCAAAAAGGTGTTTTAAGAATAAATCATAGAAATATTCGTCCCTGGTTTACCTAATATATAAATTAAGTTACATTTATTTAATGTCCCAACCCATACCCAATTTCACGCCCGACCCGACGCCGCCCTGGAGCCTGCTCTAGATTAGGGTTTCCGCGTCTATAAATCGACCTCTTCCCTGCCCTTTCTTCACTCACAGTGACAGCGCCTCTTCTCTTTCTTTCTCTTGCTGCTTCTTTCTCTTGATCTTGTTCTCGTTGTTCTTGTCTGAATGTATGGAAAAGTTGAAGCTGTGAAGAAGATTTTTGTGCCAGAGACGGTCTCTAACGAGACTTCGTCGTTGACGGCTACACAACCCTCTAAGAAGTTCTGAGCTCTCTTGTATTTGTTCCTAATCTTTTGTTTTTCTTAAAGCCACAATCTTGGTTGTTAGGCTGACTATTTTGGTGGTTTTAAGGTGTGGGAAGGTGAAAGGCGAGGTGATGACAGAAGTTCATGTATAGTCTGTCAATCCACTGAATTTATTGTGATGACCCCATGAATCCCGACAGGTTCTGATCGCTACCTTCCTCTCACCGAATTTTAACCACTGGGTCACTTTTTTTTGGTTAAATATATGCAATGAGCGCAACTTTAATTCGTTTTTTTTGCTTCCTTTCTTAAATTGCGTTGGTGTATGTTTGGTTCGGGAGGTGATGAATCTCATTGAAGCCTTCTTTTATTTCGTGAAGATTACGGTTGGTCACTTTTAGTTTGCAAAGCAGTAAACCCTAGTAAAAGTGGTGTTCTTTCTCTTTTTCAAATTGTGGCGAGTTGTGTTTGGTTGGGCATGTGATGAATCTCATTATAACAAATGGGTAATTTGCGTCTGAAATTTTCATTGATGCTATATCACCTTGGAGAACTGATGCCCTCTCTTATTTCTGCTGATGATTCAATTTATTAATGTGGATTGAATTTGTTTGATGGAGCTTAATGTATTAGGCCGTAACAGATTAGAATGCCTTTATTGCTGGTTATGGAGCTTCTTGGGTTTATTTGCCGTATTTGACTATATCTTTCTTGTACTGAGCCTGAATTGGTAGCTAGTTTTAGTATTTGATGACTCGTCATGAATTTTGAGAATGCATTGATTGGGTGTTGTGAATATCTATGTACTATTTTTTTCATTGAGTGTGGCAAGTTAGTCTCAAGTTTGGGCAGTATTTTGAGGCTCTTAGCATGTTGCTTTGGCGTAAGATATTTTATTAGCACTTTGGCTGTTACTTTCAGAAGAGAAGAGTGCATTATTTGTGTAATTATTGAATTTGTGTCCTGCCCGCCTCTTTAAATGCCTTCTAGCTGTATTTGAGGCAGTTATAGCATATTAGTAAAGCTTTCTGCGTAGATTTGGTAGGATTGGCTTCTTTTACCTTGCTATTTAACTAGAATAAATGGGTTCGTTTCTTTGTAATGGTTTAATAGATCTCAAATGGCCACGTCATTCATTGAGAAAGCTTTATAAAACATTTTATAAGACGAGCTCTCTTATGGAATCAATTGTGAAGGTTTCGTGAGAGCCTTTGAGAAGTTTACCTTTTCCTTTATGAAAAAATCAGTTCTTCCTAAAAGTGGCTCCAAATGAGTCATGAGTTTGGCTATCTTAGATAATGCCATTAAAGATGGCCAAAGTGGCATAATGATGCATTTTCCTCGTTTTCTTTTCTTTTGATCTATGTTGTTGGGCAAGGGATGAATATCAAGACGTAAATGGGTAATTTGCGACTGAGTTGTTCATTGATGTTTTTATGATCTTGTAAGATCTGATGCCCTTCTCCTTTTTGTGTCTTCTTTTGATATCCTTCTAGACTTGTTGAATGATTAATATGTTCTATGGTGTTATTTGGGCTTCTCCATGTCACATACGTTGTTACATGTTGCTTGTCATTGATTACAAGGCTACCATCTGTGTTGCAACTTTATAGCAAATTCGGATGCAATATGCTCAAATGTGATGATGTGACATGTGCTTTAAAACTTTTGCGAAATGAAGGTCTAATTGATAATTATGGAAATTCCCCACATTTTTTTCACATTTGATAATTATGGTGTTTGTTAGGTTCTGGTCAGATTAGAAATGCTTTTACTAGAATTGTATTATGACTTTTTGATATTTTTATTATTAGATTTCAGTTTACTTTATATGATGGTAGGATTTCCATTTAGAAGTTAGCGTGCTGTGAAAAGCATTTCGACCATGCTAAACTTTAATGCATGTTTTACCGGGAGTATTTTTCCCAACTTGCTTTCAGAAGAAAGTCATTATGAAATGGGTACATGATGTATACTTATTAGCTTATTGAGTCTTCTTGGCTCACCGCAAGGAAGAGGCAGTGGTAGGTTAGAGTTTATCACTTTAGGCATAACTTGGGGAAAAAGGGAAAGAAAAGCATTAACAAGGGGAGAAGGCTCTGAAGATGACTGGAAATCAAGGGAAAAAGGCTTGGAATGTTTTTCCCTATTCACCCGCTCCCTCGCTTGGATGTTTTTTCATTTTCCTTTTCCATGGAAGCGTGATAACATATAGGGATACAACGTTAGAAGTTTGCTCTCACTACTCTATGTTTGAGGTTATTCGGGGTAAATATTGTTTGTTGTAAAGAAGAGGAGAGGAGAGAATACGGAAATACTGTTTTTTGTTTATCGATTCTTGAGAGATTCCAATGTTTTCTAAACCTTGGGTTAGGCCCCTTGCCTACCCTAGTTGCGCACTTAGCACAAAGACATTGGGTAAAGCTGCGGGTTCATGAGTATTTCAGTTCTAACTTCAAAGGGATGACGTTAATAAGAGTAGCCTAGTTTGCTTCTATGGTTAGGATTTCTCACCCTCCTCAATGTTGTAGAAATGTTCAACTCTTGATGCAATTCTATCCTATATTAGAAAGGAGAGGGAAATCGGTCATATAAGTAAGTTTGTTTATTCTTTTTATTAAGGTCCGTGTTTTGGGATGGAATCTAGGCCATTTTCACAAGCTTGGGTTTCAACCCTAAAGACTAGCCTTTGAGAATGGAACCTAGGTCATTGTCTTATGCTTGGTTTCAACCCAAGATTGTTGGGAAAAGAGGTTTATAGTTCCTCTTTTATGAAGATTAGGGCAGTCATTAAGTTCTTAAAGGGACTCATCCAACAAATTTCAAGTCCCAATTTGGGCTGGACCAGCACATTTGTTGGGCTGCTCCTGTCCAATTTGGGTATTTGGAATTTGTTGCATCTTTTATGAGTTTATTAAATGCCACGGTCTTGGTAGATTTGAAGTGCAACTTTAAATGAGAGAAAAGGGAGAGTAGATTTTTGCAAGAATTAAAAACTCTACGTATTAGTTTTTGAAACCATTGTTGAAGGTTGATTAGTGGTTTGATTGATGTAGTTTTTGGTTAGTAGGTTTGTGACTAGTTGTTCTTTATTTTGGTTGGTTGGTTTGTCATTTGAAGCATTCTACTGTAGTAGATCAAATTTTTTAGTAATGTTATTTTAACTTTCCTTTGTTAAGTTGAAGTTTTAACTTAGTTTTTGCTATCATTATGATTATTGAAGTGGTGGATGTTCATTTGTTGATGTGGTTGAGAACTTGATTTGGATATATACTTAAAAAATTATGCAGTGAATATTTGTTTAGTATTAGAACAAGCCTAGCCCAACTCCATTCCTCACCACGTGACCAGTATGCTTGTGGGGTCCACAATCACGGGTGCCAACCACAACGAGGGCATCATGGTATAGGTTGGGAAGGATGTCAGCCCCTGCCACCAAGCACCTGGTAGGCAGGGAGGCCCCAATCCCACATCAGCTTGGGGGTATGCTCCTATTCCACATCAGGAAGTCGATTGGGGGAGCTTGACCTTGGAAGCAATTTGCGGCCTACATCTACTAGGTTTTTTGGGAAGAGGAGTCCAATTCATTACATTTGGTATTAGAATCAAGTCTTGCCCAACTCAATTCCCCGAAGTGGCTTGGGAGGTCCACCACAACAAGGGGTGGTGTTGCTTGGGTTGGGGAGGATGTCAAGCCTTGCCACCGAGTGCTTGGTAGGTAGGTAGCTCACAATCCTGATAGGTAGGGAGTGTGTGCTCTTGTCCCACATTAGGAAGGTGATTTGGGGAGCTTAGCCCTGTAAGCAAGTAGTATCTCCACTCACTAGGATAGCCTTTGGGAAAAAGGAGCCTTGTTTTTCATAGCGGTGTGCAAGTATGAGTTTTATACCTAAAGGTGACTTCAATGAGAAGAGTCGCCAAATTCACTTATGTTTAAGTTTTATTGCTTGTCTCATGATGTGGGAGGAAGGTTTTTCCTTTTGGTGTCTTGGTCTTAAGATGTGACACTTTTTCTTTTTCAAATTTTCGTGACTTCTGATGTGATTAGCAACCTTGCTTATTCTAGAGGGTGTTTGGTTTAAAGATATTGAATTTGATCGCGAGTTGACTTTGATACCACTTGTCATGAGTTGAGTTTCATTTTAATAGGTTAATATGAATGAGAAGAGTAGTTAAGTTTATTTATATTGTTAGAATGTTACAATCAAAATGGGATGAAGTATGCTTCCAAGATTGTCCCATCCTTGAGATAACTTCCTTATACATTGGGAAGGGTATTCTAATAATATAAGTGGATTTAACTATTACTCTTATTAATATTGGCTTTTATAGTGGAATATAACTTTTAACAAGTGATATTAGAGTTAACTTACGATTTAATGAAATGGTTTTGTGCCAAGTGTCCTAAGATAAGTGACTAATCACGTTGAGATTGACGTAAATTTGGGTAGGAGAGAATGTCACATGTTAAGAATAAAATACTTCAAGAGGAAGACTTCCTCTTGCATTGAGAAGGTAAATAAGGAATCCTACTTATATAAGCAAACTTACCTATTCCTCCAATAAAGTTTGGTCTTTTGAAATGAACCCCAACTACTATTTTGTGGGTTGAAAGCTTAAACCCACGATGTTAATGTCTTGTGTAAATCTTTTTTTAAAGAAATGTCTAATTGTTTTACTGATTAATGCTTTTGGATTACATTATCATGTCAGCCCATTTTTGTGGATCTACATTAATGGGTATTGGGTTGGTGTAATTGGATGAGATATATGGATGTTTAAAAGTTGAATATGGATTGATTGGTGTGGATCATTTATCATTAGGCTTGTGTGATAAGTGAGGCTTATAAGAGAAGCACATAAATGTAGGCTAGATCCCCTTTATATATATATACAGATTTCCTTTTTCACTTTGATTGAACATGTAAGGAAATATTGAACACAAGCAATGAAAGTATCTTTATAACCACAAAGAAACAAAAGTGTGGCTAGGGGTGGATAAGGAATTACCGTAAAATGAAGTACTAGGCTAGTTCAAGGCTTGATTGATGATGGAACCATACCATTTTTAGCATTCTTTGTGAAAATTCTTATGGTGGGATTAGATCTCCCAGGTTAGGGTAGATCAAGGCTTGATGATGGAACCATACCAATATTAGCGTAAATTGTAAAAATTCACACGTTGGAATTAGATCTTTTAAGTTTGATACTTTTCTAACCTACATCTTGTAGGCATTGGTTTGATGAGAAAACCGAGAAACTTGGCCATGATTTCTTTATGTGAAACTATGACCTTTCCCCCTATCCCTAGGTACACTTTTGTTTTCTCGGTACAGGAGGAATCTAGCCTGCACTTATGTGTTTTTTATAGGTCCCAATCATCACAGGTCTAACAATGAAACTATAACTTATACTGGTCAATTCATCTTTAACTCTTAAGAATTCATATAGCTTATTTAATTGTTTGAGTAAGCTAAGCAAAGGAATATTGTTTTAAGGATAGTTCTGGGTGTATTGTGAAGAGTTAGTAGGAAAAGAAAGGGATGAAATGGAAACCAAGCAAGAAATTAAAATAGATGCTAAGCAAATGGACTCTTAGATATAAAGGTTATGCCATTAGATAAGGAAGTATTTCATAACCAAAATTTAACTAGAAATTGGATAAATTACACAAATGAAAATCTACCTTCAATGATGGCATAACCTTAATAGTGGTGTGGGATCTCTACTTGGAGTAATAAGGTTTTCATTTAAGGTAGCATTTCATCACCGTATTGTTCTAGTACCATTCAGGAACAACCATGAAAACCCTAGTCATGCAGAAATCTTGTTGTATGATCTTGTTTTTTTGGGGACCAGAGTCAATCTTCACCAATTAAAACATCGTACACAAGTGCTTTTGCAACTATTCATCTTTCATTAATCCCAGAATTTCAACTTTAATAATTACCACCAATACCACCAAATTTTCTTGTCAAAAATTGCCTAAATTTTGAAAGTCATCAGTGTAGGACGAATGCTAATGTATCTAAAGTATAAGACCTATTTTAACACTTCAATATCTTCAAAGTAACAGCATCAAAGGCAAGAACCTGCCAGTTGAGCAAGGACCTGTTTTACCACAGTGGACCGGTCCGCCAAGTCCAAGACCGAGATATGAGCTTTGTCAATGCAACAATGCAAAGCCTGTTCTATTTGAATTAGAATTGCAGCGGATGTTGAAATTAAACATGCCCTCCAAATCTATCCTTATATTGTACTCATTTCAATTACTGAACTTGTAAGAACTTGATATTGTTATTTATTATCACCTCTTCGTGTTAGGATTCAACAATTTATGTGCATTATTTATTGAGTTATAATGAAACTTTGTGAGCTCTTGTTGATCTGTTTTTCAATAAAATTTTATTATTTTTAAATGATCCTCGGGTTTTAAAAATATAAAATAAAAATTGCATTAGAATTTTTTTTTTCATTCTTTAAGAACTCGGTTAAAATTTCCTTTTGGTATTATGTAAGTCATGTAATAATCAATATCCTTGTTCTCACAAATACTGACAAAACATTTATAGAAGTCTCCTTTCTACCAATGATATATTTCCTTTATAAGAAAGTAAAAATATTTTTTCGAAAAGTAACATAGAACAAGTGGGAGCGTTACTCGAAACACAAACGGGCTGTTTACTTCCCCTTCTAATCAATGTCCACCATGCAACAAATTAAAGAAGCTGAAAAAAAAAAGGAACTATGAACAACCCTTTGACCTTCCCAAGAATTGCGACGCCTAGTTGATAACACAAACTTGAGGGTAGTTCGGGTTTGCCAGACAAAGAGCCTGTTTTTAAATTCATAGATAGAGAGGTTTCAAAAGATATATAGACAAACACTTTTGACCATGCACGAATATACTAGCCAAAGTTGACAAGAATTTTGTGAGTAGTTCATCCATTATCTTTGAATACTCCTTTGAGGTGTCCTCGTCTTATCTTTTTCGCCTTTGAAAGCTGCGTTTACTCCTAAAAGTGCATAATGCTAACAGCCATTGGAAACTTTGTCACTTGCTCCTAAAAGGTTTACCTATCGGCCTGACTTGAGGTTGCCATGGCTTAGCAAGATTATTTAGTTGTTGCAGTTGCCAAGGTTAGTATGATTAGTTGTTTCAAGACCAGTGAATCTTCACACGTATGCATATAAAGCATTTGAACATGTCATGTCTAAAGATTCAAGCTAAAAGTTAATAAAAAATTAAAGGATCTTTATTTTATTTGATTCTTGTCTTACGCATACTATGTATTATTGAATCTAACGTTGTATGGGGTCTAGAGTTCATTTGAGCTTTGATCTTGTATAAAAAGACTCAACTTAAAAGGTAGTTCAAAGGTTGAATGGTTTATTTATTTATTTAAGTTTTAGTTCAAAGATTTCATGTGAAACTCTCATCCAATTTATATATTCATAATAGAAAAGATAAAAAAAATTTATTATGTTAATTGGATTAGACAAAATTTCAATTGTATTAGTGTGAACTTTTTTTTAAACTAATCTTTTCTTCAATTTATATTTTGTGATCAATCTAGATGGTTTAACCTAATCTTACGTGAAGAGTATGACTTGCCAACAACTCAAAAAGCAGTATCTGAGGTTATTTATGATTTTTGACATTTTGATAGAAGGAAACATCCACACAATAATATAAGGTAACGCATCCTTCATGAAAATCATCATTGTAAGCTAAGCCTATAAAGTTAATGAAAATGAAGACTGGCCAGAAAAGTTAAATTTTGAAGGAAGAATGTTCTTCCACTGGAGGAAAGGGATGATGGTACGTGCCTGATTAGAGGAGCATTTAACTGACTTGAATTTAGGATGGATTAAGAGCGCTAAGACTGAAAAAAAGGCATTTGGATAATGGGATTTGTTTTATTAGAAGGAGAATAAAACCTCTATCATTTCTTTAAATTTTTTTTAAAAAATATATGAGTTTATTAATTTAAAAACAAGAAAATACAAAAGTTCAAAGGCATCTTCTAGTATTATAAGCTCATATAAGAAAAAATTAAAATAAAAATATTTTAACTATGACATAATAAAATGTTTGCATAATAGCTTTTAATGTTCTTAAATAAAATAAAAATAAAAACCTCTATTGTTATTAAAAGAAAAAAAGACCTTACCCTTTTTTTGAGTTTATAAAAGCTGCTCTTCTCATCCCTTTACCTTATAAAATACTGTCATCTCAACTTTCCTTATCTCAATTCAAAATTCAAACGTCACATTGTTACAGGTAAAACGAAAAAAGAACTAGGCTTAGGTAAGAGCATGTAACAGACAAGGATCGGTTGAGCTGCTGCTTTTAGGTTTCCTTCTGTCGTAACGTTTGAGGGGTTTTTTCAACCTTTACTGCCTAGGCCACTTACTTTTTCTGTCATCTTGTTTAGGAAGCTGGTGTGCATGTACGGGCTCAGCTAAAGCTTGGAACCATGCAGAGGCGGCATGAGAGAAGGGACACGCCCAAATCCTCTCACAGATTTCATTTACAACTCACGTTTTTTTATGCCAAATATGGCGTCATATGTAAGCAATAATATGTCTTCAATGAGACAAAAAACCCAAGAATTGTATAATTAAAATCTAAAACACCAAGAACAAGAGATGAAATATTTTGAACAAGATAAGAACAAGAAACACATATTGTTATTTGAATCCATAGCGAAGATTTGAAAGGCAAAATCTGATCTTTTGGGTAGGATTGTATTCTCTATTCTTTCTTTATGCACATTGACCTTGAGGAGGGAACCATGAGAAATGGCTTATAAGAAATCCTAGGTCTCTCTTTTCTTTAAAATATTATTTATAAGGTTAGAACATAAGACCTAACTTTTTTATTTTATTTTTATATGCTACTATAATAGGGCTAACTCATTACAAGCCATTAGGTAACGCAAGCCATCCATATTCAACTTATTAAAAAACTACATGTCTTATTATATTAAACTAATTCAAAGTCTTTTAATATAAGTCAACATCAGTGAGCCCATCAAAATTGACCTAACATCATAAACATGAAGCAATTCCAACTATATATTCAATTGCAATATTAGTACATAAAGAGTAGGTACAAAAAGGAGGTTCCAGGAAGCCTTATTTTCCGCAGTAAGTAGTTCACAACTCTACTGTTCTTCCTGATTTCTCCTTCATTTTCATTTCCAGAGAGCACATTGATGTTATGACAGAAAGGATATTAGTACAGTATTCGACTGCTATATCACAAAAAGAATAGGTACAAAGAAGGCTCCATTTTCCTCAGTTATGAATTCACAACTCTACAGTTCCTCCTGATTTCTCCTTCATTTCCAGTGATCACATTTATGTTGCCCATCTTGATCATAGAACTCGCAAATGCAGAAAAGAAAAGGTCTTGATCAGATGCATAAGCCCAGACCTGTGCTAGTATCTCCCCCTCATGATCTTGGGTCACCAGCACGTCATCAGATATTAACAGACCTTCTCCCTGCAGAAGATTAATGTAGTAGTGGTTGTCAAATCTAGCTGGGGTCGCAAAATCCAGAGGTGTAGTGTCGTTATCCCTTCCTGATTGTGGGCATATGGACCGGAGGACTCGTCGGAAAGTTTTTTCTCTCTCGTAAGGATCATAAATGTTGGCCAGTTCTTGGGCCCTTTGCCTGAAGCTAAAGCACCTTGCCTTTCCTATTGTATGGCTACCTGTTGACAACCCATTGAAGATTGCTTGGTCTTACAGCAGAAAACAATGAAAGGGTTGTCTTTCTTTCCCAAGAAAGTGATGGAAAATGTCATGTCTAAAAGCTCACCGGATAAAGCAACTAAGTCTCCAACGTCGAGGCCCTGTTGTTGAAAATTGGCGATGAGAGTCTCAAGTGAGGAATTGGGAGCAGGGATGAGCTGATTGGCACCATTGAAGCTTGCTTTCAGTGAATCCCTCCTGCCTAGAGGGACACTCCATCCAGGTCCCCCTCGCTTGTTTCATAAAAAAGAGTAAAATTTTATTAGGCAAGATTTATAAAATATAGTAAGTTTCTGTAAGAGTTTTGAAAATTTTTAAATGTAATTTTATATTTTATTTAGTAATATATAATATTTGACATTTCACAAAAAAAAAAAAAACGACTATTGTTACATCTCAAATTAGATTATATCAATCAAGAAATGGAGCTGTTTCCATTGGAGGAGAAGCAGTACCAGGACAACAGAATCACGAGCAGCAATGGCTATAACATCAGCACAAGAAACTGTGTAAGGACAAGCTTCTTCCAAAAGAAACTTGATCTCATCAATGACTTCAAATCCACGCAGGGAGTTTAGGTTTGGCCCTGCTTGCTTCTCACTGATCATGCTTCCCGCACTGTCCAGAAGAACCGAAGCATCACACCCCTATTGCATGGAAAGTCAAACAATATTGTCATCGTATTCTTGTCCAACAAAGAAAAGGAAAGATAAACATGTAGAAATAATTTGGATGGTTGGTCCGATTTGAACGGAAAGTTAAGCTTGATCAACATGATGCAAGTTGAAACTTATGGTACGATGTTATTAAAGTAAGAGAACAGTTTATAAACATATCTTATAAGGGTTGGAGTCTTGTTCAACAATGTTTAAAGGGGTTAGCTAACTCCATGTTTTGAATATACTTATGTCTTTTGGCAATCAACCACCTGAATATGAAATAAAAGAAGAAATCTATGCCCTCCCTTGTACGTCTTGTTTTCTTGAAAGACGAAGATCTAATTTTTAATATGAACAATTAAATATTTAAATTTTCATCAAGTGATAAAGGTTTTAGTATGTGATCTTTCATATCTAATTTTAATGGCAGTTATACTTGTTCATATTTTCATACATATTTCCAATACTATATGCTTCACTATACTCAAAAAGATTTTAAAAACGCACAAAGTACAAAAAAGAAAAGAAATAAAATTGACTAAAAAGACAGTAAAAAAGGATTCCACCACTCTCTTTCTTTGTGTGTGTGTTTTTATTGTTTATTTTGTAAGTATTATACATGCATGGTATGGCAACATGACCCACTATATGCAACAAAATTTAATTAAAATTATATGAAAAAATTAACTAGCACTTGTTATTGTTAAAAATTTGACAAAAATATATTAAAGAACATAGTTGTTAGTTAATCAAAACTCATATTCTTTGAAATGAGAGTTTAGATTCCAATATAATGTCATAAATTTTGGCAATGTACAACAATTTCTCAACAAAAAATAAAGTAAATATGATACTACAACAATAATGTAAATTAGTAGAAAGTTTACATTTTGTTGTTTAGAAACAAAGACACAAATGTTACATCCCTTTTCCTTGTCATATACTTTGTGATATGCAAACTTGTACTTTGTAAAGTGTCTACACAAAAAATAAATTGTAACCCCAAATGACAATCCAAAAAGGGCCCGAAAAGTTTAGTGCATAGTTTTCAATGAAATGTCTAAGATGACAACTGTATAAAGTAGAACTGCTACCTGGTTTTACTGCTGCAATTACCAAACTCAAGCTCTTCCCAAGATCATTATCACTCTCTCTCTTGTGTGTTTGTGTTTGTGAGAGAAAAAAGACAGAGAGAGAAAGAGAGGACTAACCATGACAAAACAATCATGAAAATGCATGCGCAGGAGCGAGGCAGCCATTCGAGGATCTCTAAACACAGCAGTCTCGACAACGCGTCTCACAATATCTTCAGCCAAGGGGCACGTTTCCTTGTAAAAGTCCAGAACCAGAGGTCCATCAACACCCAAACTTCCAGTCCCATGCAAAGCCAAAACAAGTGCAGCCATGAATATTCTGGCAAGCTCCATCGAAGAAACTCGAACTGTGTGGGACATGCAAGATAGCCTTGGCTAGATGAGCTGGGGCCTCAGAAGAATGTTGCAGTTGGTATCATTATATATATACTTCGCCAAGCTCTGACAGTGATGTTCTACCATCTCAATCCTCAATGTTTCTTTCAATTTTCTAATCATCTTACGAAACTTTCGTTGTGGTTTTGTCAAAGTTTGATGAACAAACCCAACCGAATTGCTCAGTTTGTATATTAATATAATTGAGCCTGTTGGTGACATTAGCCCTGCATTGGCCAGGATCTTCTGGCTGTTCTCATATCCTGTACAAGCGAGAAAAGCCAATTTGTTGGAGAGCAAACAAAGAAAAGCAAGAAAATTCAGGAAACTAAGCCAGGAGATAACATTAAAGAACAAGCATGACAAGTTCAGAATTCAGTTCTTTTATTGGCAGATTGTGGAACTGGTTTGCCCATTAGGTTATGGGTTGTTGAACCCATTACCTTTTTCTTTTTTGATTTGAGAATACAACCCAAATTATAAAATTATTATGCATTGCTTGTTTGATGAGTCGCACAGGAGTCCCTAGAACCCTAGGTTTCATTTGTTTACTTTGGTTTATTCTCAACTATATAATGTCATAGAAAAATATTAATAATCTTGGTGAGCAATAAAAGTCAAAACTATTTTCAGAACTATTTTGCATTCTCAACCAAACAAAAACTAGTAGTCTTGAATCTCAATTTATTGATCATTTCCATTCTCATCTCTGGTCTAGAAATACTTTGGATGAACATGGTCCAAAGAAAAATTGTTAAGAAATTATCAATGAATAACTTCAATAGTTCTTGGCATTTTCCCAAATCGTATGCAGATTATAAGGAAACAACTTTAATTTCAATCGTTCATGATGAAGGTAAACTAAGATAAAGTTGAAAATTGCATGTATTATTCAAAGCCTTACTCAGCTGCCAAATGAATTTTACATAAGCTCCACAAAAATGATACCAAAAATTCTGAAAAGGAAAAGAAAATTACAAACCTCCAACACAACATACTATTAACAGCACAATTGTTTGGAAGTTCCCTGGAAACAGAAAGTTAATGGATTGGCTTTTAGCTATATACATTCACCCCTTTTTCCAATCAGCTTATTAGCTTGTATAACCTAACTCGGGCTTTAATTTATGATCCAAGCAGCAAATCTTGACAGTGAGTATCACTTATTGTAAGCTACACTGACAGTGATGGACTTGGTGGATAGATCTTGAAAGTCATTATCAAAAGAGATACTGATCTTGCAACCTCGCTAAAATGAATTGCAATCCCTGTTTGACAGATCAATCATGTCAGCAAATGTATTTAGCATTGAGTTTCAGAATTTCCAAGACACAAAAGGGTAAAGAACATCTAATGAAGTTGTGATTCATTTCTATCACTTAATTAACTTGAGATAACTTGTCATTCAGATACAAGAATAGGTTTTTAAGTTAAACTCTTACATATATGTATGATTGCTTACTATTAAGATCATCACTTCGCATTACAATTCATAACCATTGTTTGATTGTTCAATGAGGAGCAACTTATTCTCACATCATAAGTGTATATCTTTCATTTAAGCTAACAGAGAAAGATATAAATGTATCTGTTGAAATGAGAAGGGATCCTGAATGAAAATTTTTTCTCCTAAACAAAACACACGCAAGATCAACAAAAAGGAAAAATTGCCCTCCTGATAGGAGATCTTGGCTCTGCCACTGCTCCTTAATGAACAGTGAACATTGAGATCCAAGCTCCTCTTTTGGCATTTACAGGGACTTCCTAGCCATGACCCTTCTAGTCACTTCATATCCTTACAGCACAGCACATATGATTTTGATTACTTGAACTAATACTGATCCTGGTAGTAATGTTTTTCAGAGCCTGTCTTTTCTTTACTCACCTGGTATCCCCTGAGATTTTACTTCACTTCACAAGGATGTACGGCCACACAAGTGAAATTGAGAGCCCTTTGAAGCTTCCGATGGTCCAGGACTTCAACTTCAACCAAAAAATTTGAACTGACAGGTCGATGATCTGAGAACCTTATTTCTGCTCGCTTGTAGGAAAGTTGTTTTATACCTTTTCCTGACCACAGTATACGATCACACCTGAATAACAGCAAGCACCTTATTAGAAGCTAGTTCATCATTCAGTCACTATACAAAAACCTTTTTCTGTGTGAATGTCTGCAGAAAGCTACACTATATTGAGGTTCGACTGTTTGTTCATCTCAGAGACCTCAAGTTTAGGGAATCAAGCCCCATCAACTGGATCAGAAAAACTGATCCATTGTTTCCTATTCAAGGTTTGAGTCTCGAAGCAACTATTCCTTCAAAACACCATTAAAACAACCAACCTGACCTAGACCAAGATGTTTGGACTAGTCTTCCGAGGTTGATGGGTTGGTTTGCTTCAAAATTAGGAAAAAGTAACAAGTTCTAGGGTTTGGTTCAAAAGTTTTGACAAATTGATGAACTCAAAATGACAGAATTATTATTTTTCATGTTATATCAACCACCTGCTAGCGATCATCAAGACTTGTTCATATAACTATTTTGAGGATCATATGTGCATACATAAATAAATATATGGTTGTTGTTACTACTATTATTACAATACTACTATTATGAAACAAATATATGAGTGATCACTCACTGGAAGTCCAAATGACAATTCTACCAAAAAACTATCTTAATTGAACTTTTAAATAAACCTTGAAATCTAGTATGGCTTTTTGGGTGTGCTGTCCGAAATGTGCAAATATAGAAGTAAATTACTGCAACAATAGGAGATTTAGATGGTCAAATGAACTTTGGGATCATTATCAAAGCAGTCAAATGAAACTTTGGCAAAAATTGGTCAAATTGTTTTTGGAGGGCACAAATGGGTCCGAAAGTCCTGTACTGAGTGGATCCAACATAATCACACTTGAATTGACAATTTGTTTTTTCCTTTATGCAAACAGATAAGGTCAGTTCAGTCTTAGAAGACCTCCAAAATTGAATCAGTCCAAATGAAGCAGACCCGTACATGGCATCATGAAAGCTAGAAATTTCAAGTATAATGGTAAGTGAAAACAAAGGAAAAAGAACCACCAGTTCTTTGGACGCTATAAAGTAAAGATCTGCATAGCAAGAAAAAGTCTGCTAAACTTCTTAAAACAGAACAATATATGTGTAATGTTTCTCCCAACCAGCCCTTTTCCTTAACCCTAGAGGGCAATATTGCTAGTTAGAAGAAAATATCACTTACCAGGCTGGGGATCTCCTCTTCTCTCCTTCTTTTGGGTTCTCACCAACATATCTATCAGAGTTTATTTCATACTTGTAAGTGGGTGGAAACTCTATCACCCCTTCTTTCCATCCAGCAAATACACGTCCACTTCGAAGTTCTTTGCTTAGCTGCAGCATTAGGCATTAAATAAAAAATAAGAATGAAATCATTTTGGAAACGAAAGGTAAGGGGGGAGGAGCTCACGAAAAGAAAAGGACAGCAACGTTTCCACAGAGAATAAATGTGAATAAAGAAAATTTCCATTAATTTCTTTCTGGAGGTCAGGTATACATCACTACTAAAATTCTGAGGTTCAAATTAAAACTTGGGATAGAAATTTGACAGCAGTTGGCCTGACACAACAGTTTTAGAAGTAGAAAAGTTTCCAAAGAATACGACCACGGCTTATCTTATAGTTATGGAAAATTAGAGCATTATTATTCTCACCTGATCGTTGTTGAGAAGTTCATTCCACCTTCTCAGAGCTACCAGTTTCCTCACTTCCGTATCCAACATATTGATACGATAATTCAGATCTCCAAACCAGAATATCTGACTGGTAACAGTAGGATCCAATCATAAGTTAACATTCATTAAAAAAATCATGGAAACAAATAATACAGGAGAAGATCTAACTATTAAAATTACTATATGAAGTAGTCGAATTAGAGAATTTGTTACTTATGGAAAAGATGCACGATTGTATGTCCAATATGCCATATACTTGCATTATGTTCTATAAGTTACTCCTAACTTGCCACCCAAGTCCCAAAACCAGCAGGATCAAACCTTCACCATGAGGACTAATTTGCCTAATAATTCTCAAGCATAGGCATATCACCAAGTTCAGACTTTATGCTCCAAAAAATTTCATACAAGATAAAGATCACATTAATATAATATGTTATGTAAATGGAATTTCAAATGCAGATATAATTCTTACTCGTGAGAAGGAATTGTCAGTGGTTGATCAGTATCAAAGATGGATGAGAAACGGGTTCGTCGTATAATTTCATTAACATCAGAATTGCGTCTCTGGTCTGCCCCATCCTTCTGACCAGACGTCAGATGAGAACATACAAAGCACATCCGTGATTGAAATAAAGACATGCTAACAGAAACAGAACCCTGCATCAGCAACAGCACTTTGTTAAGACATACAGTGATGTTCAAATCAATTAGGGCCATGCTCATCATAGGTATGATTGCATCTCCTCTACAATGTCCAGCCTGCCAATAGTCACATTGCAATGCATCACCATATGGAGGGTGCTCTTGCTGTATTATAGAACATAAGAGTAATGAGAACTAACCAACCAACATTGCTCACCATATAGTGGTTTGGAGGCAGCACCCCTTCATAGCATGATGCAGTGCAATGTGATTCTCTCCAAACTGTTGAAATGATTAATAGCGAGAAATTGTAGAGGTTTTGTATGCAATTATGACACTGCTATATTAATTCCATTTCTTATAGGTCAGTATATAATAAATTTTGATACAGATATTGTCAGCCATTTAAACATGGTTTTTAAAGCTTATGAGGTTGGCTCAGGAAAGGAAATTCACCCCCTCCTAACCCCTCTTTTCCAGTGATTGTGTGTGCGCATTGTTCGTCTTCCACAATTGTTGTTGCAGTTCTAGCATGAAACTTATAGTCACTACCTTATTTCCCATGTAGCCCATTAAACCAACTCCAACAAGAGAAACCTTCAAATTGTTAATGTGTCTCCTCAATCTTTTTCGCACCCAAACCGAGACGTAAATTCCTACCATCTGCTTGCTGATGATTCGCACATACCCACGACGTGACTTCACACTATTTTTCACTACTTCATAATCAACCCGCTCCTGTGGTGGTTCACAGAAATCGTCATCTTCCTCATCAGAAAATGTGTTCGATGCATCAGACAGAGTTTCAAGAACTTCAGGTTTCTCTTGCTGTTCCTTCCACATCAAGCCTAGATTACCAGAACTGTGGTGTGAACGTTTCAGTCTATCAGCATCTAATGCAAAATATTTTGGACTAAATGGTAGAGAATTCTGTGTCAAGTTGAAGCCAGTTATTCCAGAACTGCTAAACACTCTCCGCAACTTTGAATTGGAGGAGGTCACATGAGCGGTAGGATCCAATGAGCATTCAGGCCAGTCTAACCTACGGTCACAATCAATCGCATATTGTCTCTTCAATTGTAAGTTCAATCCAATATCCATTTCTTGATCCAATGCCTCTTGTTCCATGTTACAACATTGTGTCCTGATGTAATCTTCGGTCACCATGTCTAATGAATGAGTGTCCTCCTCATCTGCAAGTACATCTGAAACAGAAGAAGTCCTCTGCACCGGGGAAGGTGGAGCACTAAAACTTTTGTGTTTGCTTTCAGGTACCAAAGACTTGTTAAGGGTTCTTCGTATGATTGCCTCCCATTTTGGAATGGGCCTGTTGTCCTCTGCTCCTAGTACATTTCCAGCATTCAAAGGGACTACCTCTTGGAAGCTAGAAAAGTAAATTAATTGCACCAAATTAGTAGATGAATTAAATTTCTTAACTACAGGTTTCACTACAATGGTAGTTAAAGCAGCAAGGTCAATTTCACAAATCATATAGGAAAGCACAACGAATTTTAGCTTTGGGGTTTCATATATATAATACATGTAAATGGAAATATATTTCCTAACCAAAGAGGAACATATGACTATGAAACATGTCCCTTCTTGAAATGAGGGACATATTTGATGCCACCATTTGAAGCTCAGAATGCTCATTTCCAGAGAACCTAAAAAAGCGAAGGAGGCAGCTAATATAGTGGTATTCGCTTATTCATGTTCATAGTCCTCAGAAGCAATTTGCATCTGAATTTGGAGGGATCATGTTGCTGGTAGCACAGGCATTTAGAAGTTATTTTTAAAATATGTATGATTAAGATGGTATGACAACATGAGCCCAGGATCCTAGGCTAAATACACAGTCTTGGAAACCGGGAACAAACAAAGTTTACATGTTCTTGTTCTTTCCCTCTAATGAAAAATGACTGACTTTCTTCTCTTCATGCTGCATATTGTACTTTGAAAGTGATTGCCAAATTGACAGATATAAATACAGTCATTTTCTCCTATAATAGCATATAAATAAGCTTTCTTTTCTGGCATGCCGCACATAATACTTTGAAAGTGATTGTAAAATTTTGACAGACAAAGACAGTCATTTGGAATTAAAAAGAAAATCAAATTATATGATTGCTAAGTCAATATAGTCTCCTTTGCATAATAACTGTGAACAAATTAGCCAATAACAAAAGTAGAAGAAGAAAACCTTCTATGCGAGGACTGGACACCACAGTTGCCATAATCACATAAGAAACATGTTCAATCACACTTACTAAAAGCTGATAGGAATTAATAAATTCTCATAAGATATCCAAGCAGCCCATGAAAAGTTTTTTTTTCATGTGAGTTAATTGTTATACTGTTCGCAATTTGTACTTGAATTTATAAGTTACATGGATTTTTAATCCAAAACATTTTATATCCGTTATCTTGTTTTTTTTTTAAAATTGTTTAGGCTATGTAAGTTTCATACAACACATATAACCCAGTAACAATTCCTAAATCAAAGGAAAGATGAATTGCGCACCCAAGAATGTAAATATCAGCTGGTTCTTCTCTACGAAGCCAGTCATCAATCTCAAGATCTTCATCCGGAACTCTTCCAGCAACATTCCAAGTACCAATAGTCACCCTATAGTAAGTTAAATGTATTATAAAGCAGGTCAGAAAGAAAACAGTGCTTCCTATTGATAGCATAAGCAGGTCACAGCCGAACCTCACTTCCTTTGTGTTTATGTACTGCACACGCAAAGTTTCTGATTTTCCTCTTCTATGCCTTAGCTGATAGCCCTTGGAAGGTGTATCTGGACGAGCGGAAATGAAAACCACAGAAGAAATTATCATGTGAAACTAGCACGAGAAATCAGAAAGCTAATTGAAGAAGAAATCAATTATCCTGTTCAGTTCTTGGAAAGTATGAGGGAACCAAGAGAAAATTGCTAAAAAACTGCTTTCTATTTACTTGCTGTTTTAAGTCCTTTCCAGGATTCATACAACAATGGCATGAAAAGGAAATACAGATTTTACCCAAAAAGGAGAATTATTTTGCATTTTCAACGAAGAAATGATAAAAGAAGTATATAGAGACAAAAAGATGAACACCAAGGATAAGAGTTCTACAGTAGAATATAATTTAAACAAAAAGGAAAGTAACTGCTAATCTTCTTGTAAAAAAGTAAGCACAGGAAAATGTTAGAAGGTTCCGGAAATAGAAAGGATGACATTCAAAGATGAATAACTTTAACCATGAAAAGGATTTGAGAAAGCCGTTCCACTATAGTGGGATCAATCACCCAAAAGAAGAGAAATCAGGAGTATTGCCTGAAGTTTGACTGTGGAATATGGATTGGTTCCCCAGAGTCCTATGGGCATGATCCTCACACGCGTGAATTCTTGCATCTTTAGGAGAGCAAGCTGGACGATAATTGCAGAAAGCCATGATCAAGCTTTAGAAAGCTAAAGAATCAACTTGTGAAGGTAAAAATGTTAAAAACATACCATCATCTTCACTCTCCGTTTCTGTGTCAACTTCATCTTCACTAAAATCATACACCTTGGGCTTTATATTTAACCATTTCTTCATCACAATGGAAGGCCAAAAGGCCTGCAACCAAATGGAATTGGCCAACAAAGCCATCAGTAACAATATACATAATCTTACCACCCAAGGTTAATATACGGCATTAAGGCATACCTCAGAGCGTTTTCCTCGATGGGTTCTCATTGTGTCAAGCTCTAAACTTGGCGCTGAAGGTAAGCGGCGCTCAGGCACAGATTCCTGAATATTGAATCAGCCAAAGGCATGCAATTCTCCCTGTTCTGGGAAGGAACACCTAAATATAGGTTGCTGAGACCCGAATTGAGAAAGTCTTAAGGGGAGGCTTATTTTATGCAGAAAAAAAGTAAAGATACACGGCAAAGACCAAACAGAAACGACATAAAAGTATGGACGTATCTAACAGAAATCTTCAACCTCAAGTTGCAAAAAAAGAATAGTTGATGGTGCTCCTCCCATGTTTGCTATTTTCTAACACACAACAAAAAAGCATGATATCATTGAATATTGAATCCCAAACCAAAAAATTTCAGAAAAGCTAAAACGTCATTTTCAGGACAACAGAGCTTAGCGTACTCAAATCCCTTGATACTACAGCTATTTCTTTGGCAAGTTGGTGGGAAGGATAGCCAATGACGAAAGACAGAAGGAAAATGCAATCTTAGAAGCCCATCTTGAGAAAAAAATAGTAATCATTTACAGTATTCAATTACAATAATTGCTAACCTCTTGTTGAGCCCAAAAGCCAATGACTTCGCAGCATTATGAAAATCCAACATGGTAATCTCAACAATGCAGAGTGGTCACTTACACAGATCCCACAACAATAAACTATTCCCTGCCACGAATCCAAAGTTCAGAAACTCAGGCCTCAACGAACCCGCCAAATAAGCCACCTCCATAATAGAGTATCTCCAAAGCATTGATAAGCTTAATTAAACAGAAAACAAAACGAGTTGACACTAAAGAATAGAACTCAAGTCAAATGGGTAAGTAAAGTAAAGTTCAACAAATATTTGCCGACGAAAGCGGTAGACCCATTGGTAGGCCGGTAAAACTTAACTTCTTTCAGCAAAAGCTACGACTTCATATCTGACCATGTAAATACTATATAATAATACATATGAAAACGACTATAACTTGCAGAGTTATCTCCCAAAGAAGTGGACCCTTTGCTCCACTATATGTGAACGTGATCCTCTAGAGCTTCCCATTGGTAAAATCCATCCACTTTTTTGCTGGTAAAACCAAGGCCCACGCACGCAGACAGCCAAGAAAAAGAACAATAAAAACAACCGACATCAACCATGAAGACCTGGCAACTGGAACAACGACATAATATGGGAAATTGGGGGTTAAAACCTTTAAGAGACGGGACGAGGGGTACGGCAGCTGTACCATTCGTGGTAGGGAAAAGAAGCAAATCTTCTATGGCCGGATACGTTGAAAGGTCTATATGCACTGAACCTTAGAAATGGTGGAACATTATTATGGCCGTGACTATTTATATCTTTAACAATATGTCAGTTTTTCTTGGCTTAATCATTAAACCAAAAGGTTATGACATGTTAGAATGGCGTGCTAAATCACTTTTGTATATTATCACTCATCAGGTCTCATAAGTTTGGTTACTTAAGATATGAGACTTAACTTTGATATCAATTATAATTAACTCAACTATTGAGCTAAAAGACTATGATCTTTGGAACGATGAATTCAATTATTCTTGTATATCATCACCCATTGAATTTTTATAAGCTTGACATGTCCTAACTCCATAAACCTGTAACATTTTCTTTGAAAAAACTGAAGTTTATAGAGGTTTTAAGAACTGCAAATTTCAAGAAATTTACATGTATCCTTAAAGGAAAAACTAAGCCTCAATGTGTACCTAAACTATACCCAACATCTCAACCACCACTGATGGCATTGACTCTTTTGTGCCCAGCATAAAAGACTGTTCTTACATCACCCACCTGCAGGCCTGACCATTATTCTCATCTAAATGATTGTTGACGTTGCTTAAAACTGACCATGGACATTTTGCAGTGGAAATCCCTGACGTTTGTAGTTGCAGACAAGTATGAGAGAGAAAGGGATGGTGGAGCAGGAGGAAGAGGGTGTGTGAGACAAAAGTGTGCACGGAACAACTGATGCATAGACAAGTTTTAAAGGCGGACTACTATTTAACTTTGTTCGGTGGAGGCTATGTAATGATAGAAGAGATGTCAGGCGGATGGTCTTCTCTCTGGTTGGCTCTGGCTCTGCACGTTTTTGGAGACTTCAAAGCAGTTTTTATAGTCCAAGCTTAGAACTTCCCTTACATGGTTATGGAGTCGGATGGGGCGTCCAGCAAAGCCTGATAATGCACTTGCCGTAAAGTCTGATATTTAAAAATCAGACCAGGATTCTACTGAGCTTTCATGATTGGTATACACTTTCAGATACTTATTTTTTTCCTTTGTAGAACTTGACTTTTTTTGGTAGTATTTTTCACTGATTTCGTCAATCCATTATGTGTTACGGGTTAATGGGGTCCATGGATACATCATGCATATGGGTGCTTAGTAGTTGATGATATACAAAAGTAATTAAACATGTCATATTAATAGATTATAGTCTTTTAATTCAATAATTGAATTCATTATAATTAATATTAGAGCTAAACCCAACATTTTAGGTTGCTAGGTGACATCAAATTCGAAAAATAGTGAAATTGTTATAGGTTTATGGAGCTCGGGCCACACCAAGCTTATGGAGCCTAGTGGATGATGATATATAAGAATAATTGAACCAACCAAATTAACAGGTCATGACGTTGTAATTAAATGGTTTGGTTTATTACATTATGATTATATCTTCAATTACAAATGAGTTGCATTATTGTAAATATGCATGATTTATGTAAAGTCTTACCATATTCTGGATGGTGTCAAAGCCACTTTTTATAAATATCATTGAATACTGTTCCTTAACGTTGAAGACTAACAAATATCAGCGAAAAAATCCTTAGCTTGAATCCTGTCATTTTCTTCTTTCTGCGATATCGGCTGGCTTTAGGTCACTATTCCGACACAAGGACGGTATCTTTACGTTCAGCAACTTCTCATCCCCACCACGTTGAAACAAGAAAGTTCCGTGAGCCATTAGCTTATACCCAAGCTCGATCCATCCCCACCATCAAGATACTAACCAAGCCATCACCAGAATGGTCGACATCTCCGACAACCTGCTTGGCTCAAGTTGCAAGTCCTTGTCTTAAGAGGAGCTGTCTTCGGGAGTTTATTTCCGGCCAAAAACCTAAACTTAGCATCGGTAAAGACGAGTCTAGCCAACCCACTACATGACAAAGCATGCACTACATGATTAGCTCCCGGTTTTCCATCACCGTTGTTGTCATCATCACTGCATCCTTTTTTGGACACGACACTGTTAATGATATCCACGTATGTTATAGTCTAGTGCTCCAACCTCCAAATATTGCTAGATCGCATTAATTAACAACTAGGTCAATTTGTGGCTTATCCTTTGGTCCATCAAATGATGCATCATGGTACATCACCTTCAGTTCCTTGCACTAGTTTGCGGTGAATTTAGAGAGTGGTCACCGTCTCTCTTTTCTACTGTTCTCCTTTTGTTGCCTTGAGGAGGCGTCGATGGAGAATTTACTTAGGAAGACAGTTCTCCAATATAAAGCTGCAAGACTTTGGAACTGTCATTACCACCCATTATCATGATTGTCAATAATTTGCCCATAGGAAGACTAAGATTGAGTGGAGAAAACAACTCCCTAATAAAATAATAAAACCCATTTTTAAAAAGGTCTTATTAGTTCTTGTTAAGAAATTATAAGATATTTTAAGATAGAAAATTTAATGTTTAACTTAAAAACTAACTTAAGAATTGAAAAAAAATCTTCAAACATATCTTTTAACAATATGAAATAATCCACACCATTAATATGCCTTCTCATCATCATGGATGAATATTAGCCATCAATAATGCTAAACAATAGACTTATAGGGCTGTTGAAGAAAAAACTTGAGATGAATATAAGCCTAAAACCTAATTCAAAACCTAATTCAAGCATTGAAAAAAACTTTTTTAATTTAATAGGTGTATGTCTTGATAATGTGGGGTAACCACACCATTAACAATTCTGATTACCTATAGATTCTTTATACGTTTGCTTGGTTGTTTTGCAACTTGCCGTCACAATCTCAGAAGTTGAAGCTTCGAAAAGAGTCCAAGTTGCAGCTTTCTTTCAGCTTTCTATGCAGCTTCCTCAATTCTTATCTTTCCGGCGCACAGAAGAATTCAGTCTGCGTAATGACGAAATCCATGAAAGCTCTGAGCTCGACCACATAAAGAAAAGCGATAAAAAACAAACCACGGGTTCTTGTTGATTATGTAAAGCATCAAAGGGCCACTACGACTGCTGTTGATCACAAAAACTGTGGCTCCTTACGCGGTTAGGACCGACGGACTTCCGAGACGGTGGTCCTGCCATGAACATAAAATCAAAATCAGTCACCCACCGACCCCAGATGGCGATGCTTAATTCAGGATATATTTCTTTGTAGCAGTTGGTGACATTGTGTGTAGCACCAGGACAATATAGGCTGCTTTATCCTTTTTTTTTTTTCCACTTTTCTATTTTGGCACAACTGTATAACCCAATTTGTCAGTTCAGCAGTAGTAGGTGTAAAAGAACAGCATGCTGCCGACTCATTTGATTAATTTCGATGAAAGCTTTCTTATTATAACTAATTTTTGTGTGTCAATTATTTTAGATTTGTTGATTTATCCTTCTGTTTAAGTGGAAGAGTCACGGATAAGAGATGGTATTCTTTTATATTGAAAGTTAATTAGTTGTTTCAAAATAATTGGGAATGCATAATAGTAAAAAAAAATAAAAAACTTGACTCAAAAGAGACTTAATATGTTTATTAACAAAATGATATTTCATAAAGATTGAATTCGATTTAGCTTTATAAGAATCATATGAAACATGTAGTAATCTAAATCCAATTATTGAATAAACAATTAATGTAATAGTCATTGATAAGCACCTGATTCAGTTAAGAGTAAGTGTTACTTAAGACTTCTTGATTTTGGATTTAGGGTGAAATACTTTTGAAGCTTCATGATTTAAAAAATGTGTCAACTCTTACCGACTCATTTGATTAATTTCGATGAAAACTTTCTTATTAGAACTAATTTGCGTGTGTCAATTATTTTATATTTTTTGATTTATCCTTCTGTTTAAGTGGAAGAGTCACGGATAAGAGATGGTATTCTTTTATATTGAAAGTTAATTAGTTTTTTCAAAATAATTAGGAATGCATAATAGTCATATAAGACAGTTTCAGGAAAAAAAAAAAAAAAACTTGACTCAAAAGAGACTTAATATGTTTATTAACAAAATGATATTTCATAAAGATTGAATTTGATTTAGTTTTATAAGAATCATATGAAATATGTAGTAATCTAAATCCAATTATTGAATAAACAATTGATGTAATAATCATTGATAAGCACTTGATTCAGTTGAGAGTAAGTGTTATGACCTCTTAATTTTATATTCGACATTGAATACGTGTATGGGTGAAATACTTTTGAAACTTCATGATTTGGAAAATGTGTCAACTCTTACCTATGTTGGATTACCACATCCAAAGGCATGTCATTATCAAACAAAGCGTTACTGAAGAACATGAAATTCCTTAAAACCATCATAAAATGCCAACCGACATGTCACATATTGACGTTTTCCTTTTCTTTATTCTTCTTCTTTTCTTTCCCTTTTCATCCTAAGACAACCAAAAAAGTTACACTATTTATGCTACAAATAGAGGGTTGTCATTATGAATCCATGCAGACATACAGTGAACCACTTTTTTAACTTCGTTAGGTCCAGCCTCTTTCCAGAAAGTGGGTTATAATTACTTCCTTTCTTTTTCTTTTTTGCCAAACGTGAACCAGAATCTGAGCACCTAATAGAATGGATCCCTTGGTTGCTCTAATCCTTTCAATTATTCTAGTTTTGATGCAGAAGCTAGCAAATATCATGCCTAACCAACTGTCCTACAGACCCTTTAATGCTGTAAACCACTACTACGCAAAATCCAGAAGGTCCCAACAAGCACGAGTGCACCTTCGGAGAAATACGCCCTCGTTGCAGTCGCTTTCTGCTATAGGTTTGGTCCACGGACGGTGGTTGTGAAAAAAGAAATCAGAAAATAGCAGTGAGAATGACATGCACTAACTCGGACCTTAAATGTCGACGAAGATGAGTCATTCTTTGAACCTTCGGTGTTAACAAATTGAATTCTATTTACTAGATTGAAAACGAAAGAATCAATGTCTTACCGCAATTAATCCCAAACAATATCATCATTCTCCACCACCAATGGCTCACTTTCATTTTTTTTTTTTAATATTACAATGCATACACCTAACTTATACATATAAGATGTCGAACCGCAAACCTGTTTGAGGTCTTCATTGGCTTAGCGGAGTTCACGTGGTGTTGAAAAGAAACAGAAGCAAAGAGATAAACTTGTGATGGAAGCTTAAGATTCTCCACGAGAGTGACCAACCCCAAAGGATAAAATTTGCAAAAAGTGTCTTATCCAACACTGTTCTCCCGTTGGGACTCTTCTGATTCTCCTTTTTGGGTTCAACGATTCTTTGGGTATTTTAATCTCATAGAGAAAGTAAACAGAGAGGAAGAAAGAATGACTATACCTGTATCTGCCAACCCCCTAACAATCTACCAAACATTAACAGAAGTCGAAGCCATGCCTACACATACAATATCAGCTCAAAAGTTAAAAAAGTCGTCAACGTTTTTGGTACAGATAAAAAAAATCTAGCTATCTAGTGCCTACTAATGTCGTTGATCTGTTTTTATAAATAGCATAGATCTTGCAGCCACCACATCTGGTGGTGTTGCTTGTTCCTTCTTTTCACCTGTCTGACAGCACCTCTAAAGATACACAAATAAACACAAAAATAAAGGACAAGGCCCGGTTCTGAGGACTAGTTTAGGATAAAGTAGGATAGGGTCAACAATTCCGACAAGCGACTCCAACTTGGAACTTATACCTCAACCAACCACTGTTGAAGATGGACAACTCAGGACGACTGTTGACGGGAACTTCCACTTCGGGTGGCTGCAAGAGATCCTAAACTGGCCCAAAATTATTCATGGAGAAATCATCAAAGGTGGGTGGTCACTTCTTCGTAACATTATGTTCCAAAACACTAGATGGAGCTACTTATCTTGCAAGAGATTGCCCTTTAAATGGTTCTCTTTCAATAATTAGCCTAAATCTTCATAGCTACCACGAAACTCTGATAATTTTTTATTTTTTTTTAATTTCTGGGTAGGTAAGGGAAAGGGAAGTAGGTATCAAACCTGAAACCTCATTGATCCCTCTTTATAAGGACAAAATCTTGCTAAGAACACCTAGGAATGGCTCCCAACCCCTAGAATTTTAATGACACCATGAGACATGATTTAGCTGGCTTTTACACCCTTGCCTGACCATAAAGGAATCCCTTATCAGAATCGCCGAGGCAGCTCTAATGGCCCAAAAACTAGTGTGGAGTACAGTATCCTGGAAAGTGACATTCAAGTGGCTGTCCAACTCACTATAATGTGTTATCGAATCACTGGGTTAGAAGCCAGGCCTATCTTCTCTGATCTTCACGTCATCCCCTCCCACTCAAATGGTTGAGTGTAAAAGATTAAAAGATATGCAAATTCTGACCGAAAGTGCCACTCCATTGGCAAGTGCTTCGGGAAGTTAATTGTTTTCTTCTATCCTTTCTGATCAAATAAAAAGCATTAAGCCAAAGGGCAATTGGAAGAGACTCCAAAATCTGAAGACGGCAACCCATTGTGATTTATAAAACTATGGTGCTCTCCACTCACAGTATTAGTTTAACAAAATCAGTGCGGCAGCCTCTTTCTTCATATTGAAGCAACTATGCTGGATTTGTTCATAATTCCGTTGATATACCATGCTAACTTGCAACTCCATGACAAAACCCTACTGAAGAAGTACATGATTTACACCATAAATGGTAATACAGAGGAAAATGATTGTTTCTGAGTAAAATCACAAGGGTGAATGTCGGGGAACAAGAAAAGATCCTTAAAAATGTGGGTTCTACACAAACTCGACAAAAAGAAAAAGATCAGCATCAGAGAAAACTCAAGCTACGACACAACTGTCCATTACAACAGTCTTCAGAAACCAGTCCAACGAAGTTCGCCGAGCCATCACATGATGGTGCAGCGTTTCCTTTCCTCTGTTGGCTGCGTGGCAACTGGCTGGAACCTGCTTGAATCCGATGGGTTGTAGGTGAACTCGGCAGTATCGAGCCCATACTGGTTTTAGAGTTCAGAAGTACAGAGGAATTAGCCATGCAAGATATAGTTTTTAACAACTCCCAATGAATAAATTGGTGCAAAAAATATACCTGTTTGACCATCTGTACTAAGATGGTAATTACCTGCCATTGCATTAGCTGTAACTGCTGAATTAACTGACTACCCAAACCTCCCCCAAAACCAGTTTATTCTTAACATTTGAACTAATTAGCTACACTGGTCATAGAACACGTATTTGCAGCAAAAACAGCTTTGATAGGACAATCATCATGCAGTGATTTTCAACAGGGTGACCAACTTTACCACAAGAATATTTGAACAGAGGTGTTTAAGCGTCAGACTACTTAATCTTAGCAGTCCAGGATTATCTTGCAACTACCTAGTTGAGAATTGAAAACCAACCAGAAAAATTTTGTAAGATGATCAAAACTTGATTACAAAGATTCACATTAATTTCAGATATATTATACGGAGCAGAGCATTTTAGGCAAAAGAAAATAAATTCTGAAAGGTATAATTATCTGGAAGAATCCAAGAATTACAGCTACCATGGAGATTTTCACAAGCAACAAAATTTAGTAATAGCGGCTTGATGAGACCCTCAATATAAGCCAAAATCAATCCCCAACTACTTCATGATAAACCCGGCAATCATCTAAAACTTGTTTATTTCATAGCCATCAGTAGTTTGGTTTCCACATATCATTCAAGAGTTCCAGATTGAACCCAAAACATACAAAATTATAGAAATAAAATCTGCAGCCAGAAGAAGTTATACCTTTTCTCTCATGCGTGCACTCCAGGCATCATTTCGACCAGGGCGCTGGTCAAGGGCACCAGCAACAGGTACACCTGTAGCTGGAACTGGTGGTCTATTCATCAATGGCTGCCTGATCTGTTGCCTTGGGTTAAGGTACTCATCATCACTGTCATACTCCACTGGTCTGTTTGCTGACCTGACTATAAGTGCCAGCAAGAATAGCAGTGCCTGCAATTTAATGGAGAATCCTAATGAAACAGAAAGTTTACCACCAAGGGGAAATTAACACTTCGATCCCAGTGCTTCTCGGATTTGGTGCTCAATACAGAAGTTCAAAATGTATGAGGAGAGTGGTCGAGTGGAGAGAGTGAAAAATAATGTAACAAATAGAACACCCCCATCACATGATTTATTTGTTACTTCCTCCACGCCAACAATTACATGTGTCTAACACCACATCCATGGTATAACACTCAACAGATTAGAAGACTGTCAGCAGGCATCTTCTGCTCCAGGCAGAGTTGTCAAAAGCAACAGTGTGGGGCCTAGGTGCAAGGCATCAAGCATGAGCACACTCTTCGTTTTAAGAAAAACATATTTTTCTGAGCTGCAGGTCAAATCATTCTTAATCTTAAGGCCTGACTATTCCAAAAAAGGGGTGCTCCTTTTGCGTAAAGGGCATACTAAATTACATCTGTTTTGCTTTAAGATAAGCAGTAATTTTTCTTTGGCACTTCACACTTAAAGCGTGCCTAGGCACACTTTCAACACTACATTAAGGACAACTTCAAGCCTCAATTTTTTTTCTCATTTCAATTTTTGGAATTACCATTTTATACAAATTGTCATAAGGCTTTATAAATTCAACTCCGTTAAGTCTTCATCTGAATTAAGTTGGTATAGGATAGTGAATCCTCATCAACTACTCATATGTTTCTTCCCAATATTGCAGTATGTCTGAAATCATATTCTTTGTCACCTCCCTACTTCACATATCCGTCTCCACTACTTCTACCAGTACTATATTAGAAATTCCCACTACCTATTTCACTGAATCTACTTGAATCAAATCATCTTTCTCACTGAGGCACCAATTCATCAGTGTTGAACATAAGTAAAAATCTTATGTGATACTCCTAAGTCTTCTAGACGAGTTATCCATACCTTTGAAGAAATCATTCCTTGTCTTAACTGTATAGTCCCCCTTCTGAATCATAATAAAGTTCTCATTTCAGCTACATCTGCTTTCAAGATTTAATAGAACAATAATTTTATACAATGTGCTTTCCCCTTGATTATTTGGTCCTAGGGTATACAACAATCACATGCAAAAGGATTTATGTTTGATTTTGATAGCATTCATGTTCACCATAACTCTGGGTATACGCTAAGCAGGTTGTACATGACCCAACCATTGATTGACTTAGCTCTCAGTTTAGACAACTAGAACTATTGCATGTTGAAAATCTGACTCAACCAAAAATCAGACTGTTTATTGCATAAGGCAAACTGATCCAGAAGTGTCTAATGATTGTTCATTCATTGACTCAATGAGCAATACTCAAATCGTTAATACATGAGGAGACATGCTTTAGAGTCAAACCAGAGCACTGAACTTTAAAAGCCTTATAACTTCCTCAGGTCAACTTGTACGCAGGTGGAAGTTAGCACAACTGGAACAGGGCTTTCAACATTCTAAACGTCATTACTCTCCAAGAGATCCACTTTAATGCTTGCTAAATTACTTCTCTCTTATCCTCGGCATATGCACTTGAAAATAGACTTCCAACCCCCACCTCCAACCAAAAAAATAAAAAATAAAAAATAAAAAAGGAATACGCCTTGCCCAACTGGTTTTGCTTTGTAACAAGAGTAAGATTTTAATTTACAAAAGGAACAAATAGAAAAGCTGAAGTACTGCATTTTGAAAAAGAAAAAAATTATAGTAATTTGAAAATTCTTAGCATATTTATGCCAAAGAACCCCAGGTATTAGCAGTTCATCAGATGGTGCCCTACACAGGTAAAATCATGGGGCTTCAGCTTGTGCTTACCTGCAAAACAACAGCTCCAAGGGCAACCCATTTTACAATTTCCCAGTGCTCTTCAAGAAACGCATATATCATGTCAAAATCTCCAGTGCTGTCTGTCGGAATTTCCTAGTAATGAACTCATAAAACTAATTAGGTGACTAAAAAACCAACTTAATTGTCAAAAAGTCAATTAAAACAAAACTTACCTCTTCCCAGCTTTTGTCAAAATATATGAAGGCTGCACATCCAATTTCTATCAAAATCAACAAGATCACCAATACTGAATACTATTTCCCCTTAAGGAAACCAATCATTACCCTGAAAACAAAGAGGAACATGACAGAAGAGCAATCTAGAAACCACAGAATATTTTGTGACATGCCCCGATACATGATAAAGGAACATTTTGGTGTGGTGCTCCAATCACTGGATATGTTATAATATATGTATTCTACTTTTCTACAATGAAGAACATCGATAGTAAGAAAATATCTCAGCAATTTGGATACACAACTCAAGCAGCATCCATTTCGTGTTACAGCTCCGACACACCCAAAACAAGAGATGATGAAGAGAATTGCTCCTATGCCAATAAACAGGTATATGAACCTGCAGATATATGTATAAAAGCAGACTTAGGCAATTCCAAGACAAAAAATGATGCAGATAAGCATAGACATAGTAGCAAGTTAAGGTTCATTGAACAAGTTACATATTATAATAAAAGAAATTAAATTATTGGTGGAGATGTATTTATTTAAGACCAATTTGTTAAAAGAAGTATGAAGAACATGTAATCAGGCACCAGGCTTTCCTTAAGCAGTTATAGAAATTAAAACTTGAAGAATAATCATTTGACACAAGTATTATAACTCACAGACCCCTCCTCTTTCACATAAGACACATCACCTTGTAATATCAGGTTTTAATCCACCTTCATATAGGATTACCTCCAATCAATTGTAAATCAACTAACCAAGTTGTCTTAAGAGTTCAAAAATGAACATTAACAATTATTGAAAAAAGAAGACAATGCAGCAGAAGAACGTCAGCAAAGCATATTCCTGATCATTTTTACGAACGAATGTATAATCCATTGCTTACAGTTAATAAAGACATGCAAGGAAGACTAATTACCATCACGAAGCAAAAATAAACCCACTTCACATTCTTTCTTTTCTCATTGACATAATAAGGGAAAATAAGGAGAATCACAAACATGGCCTTCTTAAACATTTAAATCATTTTTCTGCTACTTTTCTCGTTCCTTCCAATAATCAAATAGACCTCCAGACCTTTAAGCTATAAAAAAGTAACTAAGACAGTGATTTAAAACATAAGGCAAGTGATTCAACGAGTTCAACCAAGACAAAACCAGCAACAGCTCTGAAACGCTAGCCAAAAATAATCGGTAATCATACCAAGCTTTTGGCAGACTATCAAAAATACTAGAGGACATGGTGACGCCCATAAGCAAGGGTCGGCCGAGCTGTATTAAACTTTCATCGCCG
>JAKISD010000034.1:0-50000 GCA_028551485.1 Casuarina cunninghamiana | reverse complement strand
AGATGAAAGGAGAGAGATACAAAATTACCTATATAAGTGATGAGAAGAAGGTGATATGGTGGGAGGCTCCTCAATCCAAATATCAAGAAATTGCATTTAAGGGAAAGGGAGGTAGTGGTGTTGGAGCATAGTGTGCCACAAGGAAGGCAAAGGGGTGTAGTTGAGGCAAAGTGGGCTTTAAGAAACTAAATTAAGGGAAGAGTCTAATATTTGTGGGTTAAAAGGGTATTATGTGAGTTTTAATGGGAAGGATTTTTGGCTAGGTGGAAAGCATGGTTGAAGTGCTCTTAGTAGTTTGTGACGACATGGTGAAGCTAATAACAAAGCTAGTAAAAAGGTACCCTAGATCTACCATGGCCACCAGATTGGATATTATTGTCGGGTGGGCTTGCAAGAGTAGGTAGGAGCCCAGCAAATGGGCTCAAGTTTGCAAGTTAGGGCTGATCTAAAAGGCAAGGAAGTCTGGGTGGTGGAGAATCCACCAGAGTATGCCATAAAAGCTACATCCTAGTAGTGGGGTTGCAAAGGAATGTCCATTCTTTATGAGTGAGGAGGAAAAAATGGAGCTGTTACCAATGCATTAGTTCTCTTGGGAGTGCATTGGGATTGTTATAGCAAGGTCATTAAAATGATTGCCGAGCCCTCTAGCCCTCTAAAAATATGAGTGCAATACTCAGTTTTAGAAATTAATTCCTTAATGGAGGCAAGCTGATCAACAATGGCTTTGGTATCATTGATGTAATTAGTGACATTGTGATTTTCCTTCCAAGGAGACTATAGATGTATGCAAAGAAAGATAGCAAGTGTAATGGATTATTGTGGGGACATTGTCATGCAGAATTATCATTATTGTGGCTAGACTCAACTCCCCTGGTGCGTCACTAATGAACATTTGGGCTTGGGTTAGACTAGCTTAGGCTGGAACAAGATGAGCCACATCAATCAACCTTTACCAAAGAAGGAGAATTTGGCTAGAAAAACAAAGAACACAACAATGAAACAAATTTGTGATTTATTGACAAACACCTCAATTTACAACAAGATTTTAACCACATATATATATACTACACAACAAATCAAAACAAAACCTTATAGAAGGGAACCAAAATTTTTATAAGTTCTATGTGGATTTGGATTCAAGAAAGTCGGCACTATCGAATCTAGAATTAGGGTTCCTTTGTTGGATTTTCGAACGCAGATGATGAGATAACATGATGAGGGTTGACTTGGATCCCTTATTGATGTGGGTGCTAAGTCAGCTACTAATGAGGTGAAGGCACACCTGATAGGCATGTGGAGAGAGGCTGTCACGTAGGGCGTATCTAAAGGCGGCATGCTTAGTGCTTGTAGTGCATGAGGCCTTAACATAGATACATGCCCATTATGTAGCTTTCGTCATGGACTACCTTCCTGACCTCATTGTCATAGGCCTAGAATTCTAAGTTAAATGACTAATCTAATAGGTAAAGTTAGTTAGACCTTTGTAAACCTAGGACCTCCCACTTGCCTTTTCAATGTGGGACAATGTCCTCCATATCCCCTTTCTTGGATATCCTTTCTCTTGGAGTATTTCATCTTGGAACATGACATCACACCCTATAAAAAAATCCTTCTACATCTAGAATTTAATCTATAGTTTGCTTCAACAAGCGTAAGACATGTAACTAAATCTAGTGAATCCTCAAGAAATAAAGGAAATGAGTAGTGAATAAAGGAAAGTAGGTAGGATAACCCTTTTTGAAAGAACTTATTGTAGGAGTAATTGTTATATGAAATTCTAGTGTGTTATTTCTATTCTCTAGCCATTGATTTTAACTTTAGAATATCTTGCTTAATAAAAATATATTCAATCCCAAGAGATAGAATCTTTCTCTTATGAAACTTTTGAGGTAAATGATGGGAAAAAACATATAGAGTTTTCCACTTTGATTGAACCTATGAAAAATACTAAAACACCAACAATATATTTTGAATCACAAGTAAAATATGCAAACACCACAATCAACGCAAGAATTTTTTATGTGGAAAACTCCTCCAATGTAAAGGATAAAAACCATGGGATCAATCACAGAGTCCACCCAAATCTCTATTATATAAATCATTAGGTTTACAACCCAATCAAGTCTTTAACAATAGCAACAAGACAAAGATTTACTAATTTAATAACAATAGAATCACCAATTGATGGTGAAGAAAAAGTTGTAAACATCAACCTATCAAGAAAAGTTAGAGAAAAATCACCAAGATTATTTACCAAGATCTGCTAATTTAAAGAGCTCCAAATGACAATCCAACCATTCACAATGAAGAACACCCAATTCTAAACCTATTGAAAAAAAAACTCAAATCAATTAGACCACGGATCAACCTTCCAATTCCTACAAAATTTTGCTCGTTTTCTTTTCTTTCCTTCTTTTCTTTTAACGGCCACACACTAGAAAACATCTCTCCTTTTTTTTAAACCTTAGGACAACATTATCCTAATAGGACCCAATAATAAATCTTGAATATGGGTTGGACCAACCCAATAAGTCTCCCTCTCTAACCCGAATGAGGGAGATTTCCATATCAATTTCTCAAGCGAAATCCAAGTCGGCTACGCGCTGACAAAACTCAAATTTTTCTCACCAAAGTGCCTTGGTCATCATATTAGAACCATTATCCTCACTATTTACCTTCTTAAGCTCAACCTCTTTGGTTTCCATGATATCTCATATCCAATGATACCTTACATTAATGTGCTTAAATCTTTGATGAAAAGTAGAATTCTTAGCAAGACATATAGCACTTTGGCTATCATAGAATAACATATACTTTTCTTGTGCAAAACCAAGTTCTTTTGTGAATTCTTTCATCCAAAGCAACTCTTTAAATGCTTTCATTGCCATAATAAATTATACTTCCACTGTAGATAAAATAATACATTTTTGTAATCTTGATTGCCATGCCACAACTCCCCTTGAAAACTTAATCAAATAGCCTAAAGTAAATCTTCTATTATCAATATTTTCTACCATGTCAGAATCTGTATATCCAACAAGAATAGGCATTTCACTCCCAAATGGAAGTTTCAAACATGCCTCAAAGATACCTTAGGATCCACTTCATTGCATTCCAGTGTTCTTTTCCAAGATTGGAAGTGAATCTACTGACTACTTCAACTGCATGAGCTATACCTAGCCTTGCACAAATCATTGCATACATCAAACAACCAATAGCAAAGGCATAAGGAACTCTTTCCATATCTTTTATCTCTTCCTTATTTGCAAGACATTGTTTCTTACTCAGCTTAAAGTGTATAGCAAGAGGCGTGCTCACCACTTTAGCTTTATCCATACAAAACCCTTAAAGCACTTTCTTGATGTACTCCTCTTGAGACAATCATAATTTCTTGGCTATTCTATCACGACTAAATCTCATACCAAAAATTTGCTTCACTGGGCCTAAGTCTTTCATTAAGAATGACTTACTTAACTCATGCTTCAACTTTTCAATTCTTGCAACATTCTTACCAACTATAAGCATGTCATATACATAAAGTAATAGAATGATAAAATCATCATCTGAAAACTTCTGCACAAACACACAATGATCAAAATTTGTCTTCTTCTAAGCTTGCTCTCCTATAAAAAATACTCAAATTTTCAATGCCATTGTCTTGGTGCCTATTTTAAACCATATAAAATTTTCTTTAGCTTACAAACATAATTTCTTTTACCTTTTTCTTTAAAACCCTTTGGCCCCTTCATATACATTTCTTCATTTAGGTCACCATGAAAGAAAACAATTGTTACGTCCATTTGCTCAATTTCAAGATTAAGACTAGCAGCCAATTCCAAAACCACTCGAATTAAGGACATTTTCACAACAGGTGAGAAGATCTCATCATAATCAATTCCTTTTTTCTAATTGAAACCCTTAACAACTAGTCTAGCTTTGTATTAGGGTTGTGAAGAATTTTTATCATGCTTCAATTTGTAAATCCAGTGATTCTTCAAAGTTTTTTTGCCCTTAAGCAATGTTACCAACTCAAATGTTTGATTATCATGCAATGATTTCAACTTATCTTGCATTGCATCAACCCATTTTTTCTTACTCACATCCTCTGCTACTTCTTCAAAGCTCTCAAGCTCACCTACATCAGTTAACAATACATACTCCTTAGTAAAGTATCTAGAGGATGAATGACAATCTTTAGTAAACCTTCTTAATGGTGGAACTGTAGATGGATCCTATTAAACATTAGCAACATTATCTATCTAAGTGTCACTATTATATGCACCATTGTTGGTCATTCTGAATCTAATCCTAAACATCATGTTGAATATCACTTTCAACTTGTTTTGGCAATTGTCTTTGCAAATCATTTGAAAGAATTAGATCAATATCAATACCAATCTTAGAGCCTTGTGACATATTCTTCTCCCTTTAGCCAATATTTGTTATATTTTTATTCTCAAAAAATACAACATCACAACTCCTCACAATTTTCTTCACATCTATATCATAAAACCTGTTGTCAAATTCATCATAACCATAACCAAGAAATATACATTCTCATGTCTTGACATCTAACTTAGACTTCTCATTATTTGAAATATGAACAAATGCTTTGCAATCAAGTACTCGTAGATAGAATTTGAAATCATACATTTAACTCTCTCAACAAATGTATTGTTCATTCTTTCCACTATACCATTCAATTGAGATACTTTTGGAGGTGTCTTTTGATGTCGAATACCATGTTGCATGCAATACTCATCAAATGAGCCAATGTACTCACCACCATTGTCTGATCGAATGCATTTCAACTTCTTTCTAGTTTGCCTCTCTATTAAAACTTGAAACTACTTGAACACATCTAGCATTTAATCTTTTGATGTCAAAATATAAATCCAAAGCTTACTTGAATAGTCATAATGAAGGTCACAAAGTAGGACACTCCCCAAACATCCTCAGGGTAATTGGGCTACAAACATCTGAGTGTACTAACTCCAAGAAATATGATTTTCTTGAAGGATAATAACTATAAAATGAAACTCTTTTATGTTTTCCAACTAAACAATGTGCACATTTCCCAAGTTTTGTACTCTTAATCCCATATAGCAAGTTATTCTTTGCCAACACATTCATGCCTTTCTCACTCATGTGACTTAACTGTTTATGCCATAAAGCATTTGCATTCCCATCTTCTACTACATTACAAATGTTCTTGGAAATCTTGGTCTAAAATTAATACAAAGAAGACTCTTTCTTGCCTCTAGCCACAACTAATGAACCCTTAATGAGTTTCCATTGTCCATTATTGAAAATATTGCAAAACCCTTCATTATCAAGTTGTCCAGTAGAAATCAAGTTCTAATGAATTTTTGGTACATGTATGACATTCTTGAGAACCAACTTGGATACATTACAAATCTCCAAGCATACATTTTTCATACCTGCTACTTTAGCCAAAAAATCATAACCCATCTTCAATGTGCCAAAGTTTCCTAAAGTATAAGAAGTAAAGAACTCCCTCTTGAAGGTGATATGAAGGGAAGCACCACTATCAATTACCTAACTTGTCTTATTGCTTACAAAATTCACATTATTGTCATAGCAGACAATAACAAGTTCATTAGTAGCCACTGCAACTCGATCATCATCATTGTTATCTTTCTTCTCATTACTTTCATTAACTTTCTTCTTCTCATTTGTACCTTTATGATTCTTCTTTTCATTTTTCAGTTGGAAGCAACTTTTCTTTATATGACCCATCTGGCCATAATGATGGCCTTCTACATTTTTTATGCCATGATCTGGACTTACTTTGAATTTTGTTATTACCTCTTGAACCTTTACTCTAACTTCTCCCTTTGTTTTCAACAACCAAAGCTTTAGAATGAGACAAAGAACCCTAACTTTTTCATCTCATCTCTTCATTTAGAATACTAGTCTTGACAAAATTAAAAGTGACAATACTATCGAGAATAGAGTTACTCATTGACATACAAAATGTCTCCTAAGATTATGGTAAAGTACCAAGTAAACAAAATCCTTGTACTTCATCTTCAAATTTCATATTCATAGTTAAAAGTTGATCTAACACTCCCTAAAACTCATTCAAGTGATCAAATATGGATTGCCCATCTTTATATTTCAAGCTAATAAGTTGCTTTATCAAATACATCTTATTGTTTCTAGTCTTTCATGCATATAAGGATTCAAGCTTGTTCCATAGAGTCTAAACATGTGATTCTTTGTTGATATGATTCAAAACATTCTCATCTACAAATTGTCAAATGAACTTGCATACAATTTTATGCTTAAAAGTCCAATTGGCCTCATTCATGTTGTTTGGTCTTGTAACACTAAACACTGGTAAGTGTCAATGCTTCACATAAAGCAAATCTTCCATCTTGTCCTTCCAAACATGATAATTTCTTCATGTTAGTGCTTAGTTCTATCGTTCAATTAAATCCTAAAAATTAAACAACCTAGGCTTTGATACCACTTTGATGGGAAAAAAACATATAGAGTTTTCCACTTTGATTGAACCTATGAGGAAATACAAAAACACCAACAAATATTTTGAATCACAAGTAAAAGATGCAAACACCACAATCAACACAAGAGAATTTTTTACATGGAAAACTTTTTAAATGTGAAGGATAAAAACCACGGGACCAATCATGGGATCTACCCAAATCTCCACTATATAAATTGCTAGGGTTACAATCTAATCAAGTCCTTATAAATAGTAACATAATAAAGATTTATTGATTCAATAACAACAAAATTACCAATTAATAGTGAAGAACAAGCTGTAACATCAACTTAACCAAGAAAAGTTGGAGAAAAATTACTTAAATTTTCGACCCAAATATGCTGATTTAAAGAGCTCCAAATGATGATCCAACCATTCACAACGAAGAAGACCCAATTCCAAATCTACTAACAAAAAATCAACTTAATCAGACCACGGATTGACCTTAATCAAATATTTGATCAACTGTTGTACAAGGTTTCTAATTCCTACGAAATTTTGCTCTTTTTCTTTTCTCTTTCTATTTATTTTGATGGCCACGCACTAGAAAAGATCTCTCCTTTTTTTTAAACCTTAGGGCAACATTACCCTAATAGGACCCAATAATAAATCCTGACTATTGGACCAACCCAATAGTAAAGTCTTTCTCTAGTAAGGCTTATGAGATGGAGTCTCTCTCTTTCGAAACTTAATTCTATTCCATGCTACCATGAGCACATAACAATAATACACTATAAGCCCACGTTTTGAGCAAGCTGAATATCAATAAAAAGATCATCTTTAATCTGTCTCTATCTTTATGTATCCACAGTGGACTTGAGGTATGGCCCCCAAAATAATCCAAAATAACCCGTCTCTAGTGATGAAGCCCGAGCTGTATGCGCATGTCGGAGAACGGGCTCGTGACATTTTTTTTGGATCAGTCCTATCTCTTCGTTATTACTGAAAGAGGAGCTCTTCAGTATGTCGTAAAATGAGCTCTTTATTATTATTGCGAACTCATCCCGACTTGTTAAGAGTGAGCGACGCAAGCATGCTTTCTACGTAAGAATGCCATGGTATCTCTATTCACAATTACTTCGTTAATGTTTTATCACCCGTCATATCACTTCTCGGGAAGATAACATCTAAAGTAGCACAACGGGGACATTGATATAAACTCCAATCCTCTAGGTTTTAACCCTATGCGATTAACTGCTCATCTCTTACTTCAGGTGCTTATACCATATCTCACTTCGTCTTTGGCATCTTAGCAATCGAGGCGCAGATAAAGGCAATGACAAACGTCTTAGATCAAGAGCTTAACAGAGAAACTGGAATGGTCAGTGTGTCTAGCATATCATCATAATGGCAGGTTTGCTCAAATCAGATTTCTATAGACTGCCCATTGTTTGAGCTGATATTTATACCTACAGTACGTTTATGTAATCAAGGGTTAGAAAGTTATGATATGTCATCCACGTCCATTCATGCATAAACGGTGAGGCTTGAGTCTACATTCTCATTTAGCTTCTTCAAAACTAGTCGAATCATCTAGACGTCTCCTCTTGACATCATTGTCGCCCAAATGCAATGAAACACAAATATCTTCATCACAGCCACTTCTTAATGAAGAAAGATTCTCCCAAACAGCCCTCATCTGTGTATTTTTATGATGTAGAGGGGACCCGCTGATGAAACTTGGAATGAACTGATGTTCAACACTGGGAGCCGTCTTGATCCCATCTTCTAGATGAAACTCCGTTTCCATAAGTGACGGGTTCACTGTTGGGCTGCTGCGTTCAACTTCGAGAGGGATGTGCTGTATCTGAAGACCCAGTGGTTCAAATCCATCCTCAGCTTTGTCCTTCGGAATCATACCATCAGGAGGTGAAGAGTCCCCGACAGTAGATCCAATTGCTGTAGCAGATATGGCTTTCTGTTCTTGCACTGCCGCTACAGATAACAAAAACATCAAGAATCATGATAAAGCAATATTATTTTTCACCGAATTTAGAGGTAAGTCCATTCATATGTCTAGTTTTTCATTACTTAAGTAATGTGCACTCCCATTGTTCTCTTGGATGGAAGTTTTTCTGACACTCGCATATTTAATGTCTTAAAAGAACATTTATAATCAGGGTCCCCTACACTAAACCGTGCTAACTTCAAACTGTGACATCTTGGTTTTACTGATTTACACAGCAGCTTTTGATCGTAGCTGCAGGACAGAGGAAAACGTTTGTTGTTATGCATGATGTTATGAATACATAGTTATACAGATCAAGTAAAGAAAAAAGAAATTGTCACACCAAAATTTAGAAGGAATCCATAGAAGTACAAACCTTTAAGTCCCTCATTAGAAGTTATGAGATCAAGTTCAAGGAGATTGAGAAGGCGCCCCAGATCAACCCCACTTGTCCAATTTTCAGGAGCTTGACCAACTTTTAGCTTAAGTCGACCTCGATTAGCAGTTCCACCCCATATGATTCCTATAGGCCGTGGCTTCTCACCATTCTCACCCTTGAACATGATGAGGCTTCCACTGTCACCTTCAAGGTCAAATGTTTGCTGGTTCTCACCCACAACAAGAAAATCAGTTAAGAAGCATATGCCTTTCTCATCATTGTACTCGAGGGCATATGCTAAAACAGTTCCAGTGGTCAAACCAGAACTTCTTCCAACCTTCATCACCTGCTTCCCAATAAGGCTACTGATTGGAGACTGCAAGTCTATGATTTTCACCTCACCAATTTCTCCGATGCCTTTTGCAGATGTAGTAACAGTAGACATGTCAAAATCATCAGCAAAAGGAATGAATGCTCCATCTGCTCTTACAAATGTCTCTGCAAGAGGTCAGCATGGCCATTTAACAAATTAATTAAAATATCTGCTGTCTAAAATGGTTTTAAGCATATCTATAGTCCACATAACGTAAGAAGAAAAGGAGAAAATAGATTATGAAGAAAATTTAAGAACCACAGCCCAACAGAATAAGAGCTCTAAAATGCTTAAGAGGGAACCAAAGTATCCTTAGGTTGAGACGATTCACAATCCAACTGTAGAAATTCTCCATGATAACATTATGAACTTTTGTTTGTCAGACTAGGGATAGATCCTCAATACCTGGGTTTATTCCAGCAAAGATACCATACCAAAGCTCATCTGTGATGAATGAGGTAGCTCTCTCTACTGCACCTAGATATACCCCCGGTCCAAGTGTTGGAGGCAGGGGATGAAACATCTTCTGATTTGGATAATCTAAGTTAACTGCAACATGACGATTTGTAAGGAAACCAACTTGTCGATTGCCAGTTTGGCTCCTCACAATCGCACCCATGGTCCCATATGTCTCCTGGCTAGCCACCTAGCATAAGCCACAATGTATCATGTTAAAAACTTTGCGTAAAATGGAGAAGAAATATAATTTAAAGACCTGAAGATGAAAATGGATAAATAAACAAATCAAATGAAATATCCGAGAATTACAAGAGATGCAGATGATATAGAAAAGTAGCAACTACTGGTATATCAGTTTTAATATTCTTTAGTGCAAATGGTTTTATGTTAAAGAGCCTGATTACCATTTTATAATTGTCACATAAAAGTACTGAGCTTCCATTAGATGTCTCTCCTAGTTGATCGAGTGAAAGATGACAGTATAAAAGGAAGCATAGAGATATTGGTAGGCACAGATGAGAGGATTTCATGATCTGGAACAACACTGAGCAAAAATCAGCAATCAACAGTACCACGTGAATCTTATCATGCAGAACTGTGAAAAAAATTGTGGCCCTCTCAATCTTTTCATAGACTTCATTACGTTCTAGAATTGCAACAGTCCATAACAACCATAACTCTTACCAGCTCACTAACAAACTGACTAATTCTATAGAGACTTCTAAATTATAAGTGATGAAGAATAGGATTGTGGCATCCTTCTTGTGAAGATAGCCATAACAGCATACATTATGCTACCAAGGATCCAGAGTTTCTAGAGTTCAACTCATCTCTAGCACAACTAGCAGAATTACTTTATACAATGATTCTAATAGATTGGCCTTTGAGTTAGCTCCCAACAGTGCAGATAAATCCCAATGGTGATTCACAATGCCAGCAGTATATGAACATTGGAGGTCACATGGCAAGAAGAAGAGTTGGAGTAAATATCTATGGAACAAACATTTACCACCTGAGACTGGTTTCTTTATGTGGAGGGTGATGGACAATGGTTTTCCTATGGATAACAAAGTTCAGGAGCATGGCTTCTCACTTGCTTCCAGTTGTTATTGTTGTTCCTCACTACAAGGCAAGACTATTGATCACCTCTTCTGTCAAGAAGAGTTGGCCACTAGTATATGGAATCATTTCTATCATCTGTTGCAGATTTTGGTAAGAAATACAATTTTGCCTCTGGTGGAGAATTAATTCCGAAAAGCACATATTTTGACATAAGGAGGAGTGCTAATGACCCTGGTTGGTTGCATCATTCTGTGACATATCTGGTTGGTCAAGAATAATGTAGCATGCTGCTATTTCTTACCTGTGTTGATTGAGGGAGTACTAACAGCAACTTGGATTCCTTCCTAGGTAACTCTTTTCCTTCTATGAAAGATTGCATAAGACTTCAAGCCATAAATGTTCCCATTGCGATGTTGTTTGTCTGCAAAGGTTAAATGGTACACTGGTCGTGCCCTTCTCAAGGTTCTTTAAAGTTTAATACAAATGGGTTATGTATTGGTGGAGCATATGTGGGAGGAGTGGTATGTGATTGGAGAGGAAGTGTCATCATCGCTTATGACATCAAGCTGAGACAAGGAAATAGTGCTAAAACAGAGGTTCTGGCTTTACTGCATGGTCTCAAAATATACCATCAAAAAAGAGTTATTGTTTCAGAGATTAAGGTTGATTCTCACTTTAAGGTTCAAAGCATTAAAAGGTTTTTTTGACTCCTCAGAATTTAGAATATACAATTAGACAATGACTGGGTTTTCTATCATCTCATGTCAAGATCTCACATCTTCCGTGAGGCAAATTTTCTAGCAAATGGATTAGTGAATTTTGGTCACTTAGTTATAGGGTTACAAATTATGACAACATTAAGTTTACTCCCAAGCAATTGCAGGAAAATAGCTTGGGAGGATCAGTTACGCCTTGACCACTACAAGCCTCCTTGAATACAAGATTATCATTAATTTTCTCTTCTTCTTCTTCTTCTTCTTTTTTTTTTTTTTTTGTATTGTTAATTTCTTTTTTAGTGATTCATATCATAGTAACTTTCTACTATGTACTTATTTGCTTTACACCCATCAATTGGGGTGATATCTTAAAGGGTTAGATATGCCTAGTCCATGTATCCTCTAAACAGGTCTAATGATTAAATGAACTTGTACTTTCAATAACAATGCCAAAAAATACATTAAAATTCTTTGAGTTCGACTGAGATTTGAAAGGAAATATATATTCAAGGAAGATAAACCTAAGCACTACCTGTAACCCTAAATACTCTTAACAAGTGAAACCAATAAATAAAATCTGATACCATTCATAACCCACAATTTAAATAAGTAGACAGACCTGAACTAAGCTATGCAAGCACCGAAGAAGAATCCACATCATCTAAAATTTGGGAAACTAAAATTTTGACAACGGGAACATAATTTGCATTTCACAAGAATGTTGCCACTAGTCTCAATCAACTCTCTCTAGCTTGAGAAAACTCAACCACAGAAAGTAATTATCAACAAACATGGAACAATTACTCCCTCACATTTGATGGGATATCTTTGATAGTATAAATAGAACCCATCATTGCATTAATTTGAGATGGACTCCATGAGTGGACACAATGATCAATATCTTCAATCTCTTTCTTCACATAGTAAAGGTTTAGAAACAACAGTATCATTCGAGTCATCTTCATCATGATTCTTATATCAAGTGAGGTCTTGAAGTATAAATTGAGATTACCATTATCAAAGACATTACATAACCTGTATCTTCAAGCAAGTCAAGAATATAGTCATTAAAATTAATTTTCTTCAAAACTTGTAAGGACCAGCGCTTTTTAATGAAAATTATTCTTGTATGTGCCTTAAAGATTTGTTCCCACCATGAGCCATCACCATGTCTCCCTTTTCAAATTCAATAATTTTTTCTCTTCAAACCTGCAGTTGCTTGTAGTCTCTCACTGCTTGTTTCAATATTTCACTGCACATCATATTGTATCTTATGTGTATATTTGGTAAAAGTAGCTTCAACACTGGTATGGTACTAAATGGTTTGAGGAACCAAATCCATTAGCTCTGTAAAGCCATTAACTCTTATAGGAACCGTATGTAGGAGATTAACAGTGCTATTAGAAACAAGATCAGAAACAGCAGCATGTCACCAACATGGCATGCAAAGAAGATGACTCAAATTTTGACTAACACATTCTGTTTGTCCATCAGCTTTGTGATTCAGCAGTTTCAATAAAGTTTCAGAAACTACCTCATAAACATTACATCATTTTCCATAATAACAATTTTAGGCAGCCCAGAGGTAAGTCTGACAATATGTACAAATGAATCAATGAACAGCACAAAGCCTTTTAAAAATTACAAGATAATGCCAACGTCACAATAATAAACAAAGGGATAGAGTTGCTTCTCAGCACAACATAATCACAGGCCATTATTAACACCTGAAGAAATTTGAAAGTAAAAGAGTTGAGTCTCTACTAAAAAGTTTGTGACTAGTCAGTGAACTGCTAGAACAGTGCTAAGTTTTCCGAAATTGCTTATAGAATGTGATCAACTCCTGAAAACTACGAACCTCAAGCAAAGTAGAGGGAGATAACTACTCCTAAATAACTGGTACTTAGTATGAATCAACTTCCATACCTTTGGATGAAATAACAAAACCCCAAACACCATGGTGGAACTCAGAACACTTCGCATTTATGTCTGGTTTGTGTTGGTGAAAAGCTTTTATAATTGAAAGTTTAAAGAGGTGCTCATCCTTGCTCTTACTATATATTAAGGTATCATCAATGAAGAATAACTAAGGATAGAAAACTGACAAACTATTGACACACATAAACCAACTTTTTCTTTAGTGGAAGGAAAGCACCAGATAAAACCATTGTGAAACCCTGGAAAGTGACTCTTTCGCTTGCCTTTTAAGCTCAGTATATTTGCTTGGACTCATGTGATATGCTGGCAGATTAGGCAAATGAGAACCTACTACATGATTTACTATGTGCGAACCGCACATGGGAGGAAGTTCACTCAGCAACTCTGCTTCTACATCTGAAATTCAGACTTCCACATTCCTAGAGGTACATTTCATTCATAATTTAATAGTAGTAGATCTTTTAACTTGTCTTTATAGCATATCTAAAAGTAGGAGAGAATTTAAAATCACTATTAAGTTAAAGAATCAGGATACTGTTGAATAACTAGAGTAGAAGCATTATCGATCCATACTACTTTGTGTGATTCAAGGCATAGGACAACTGGAAGCAAAGTCAATCAACCATGGCTGTTGAGATATTCATACAGCTTCCACCATTTATAATAATATTTTTAGCTTGATTTCCACACTGCACCTGTATTTAGAGAATATAAGTAGACCACCATTCTTGTGATCCATTTCAGGGTACTTAGAAAGGAAGAAAAAATCATCTTCATCTTCTTCCAAGCAATTTCCAGCATAAATTCTATATTAAATGAAATCCGTTTATTCTTTCACTTATGTAAATTATTCTCCTTCATGTGTCTCAGCTCACTAAACGTGCAGAAAGTCAATGGGCTTCTCTTCTACTTCCTCATTGGCTTTGGACTCCACTTCACTTGAAATGCAAGTTCGGTACTATTTGGAGGCTGCTTAAGGAAATCTATCCTTACATTAAACCTCATCCACTTTAGAATTAAGCTAAACCTTTTGGGGGTCTCACACTACTCTTCAAGTTGTCAAGACATTGAAATTTCTGCAAAAATTCCACCATTAATGTGCTGTTCTGTTTTAGTTAAATTGGTTTCTCCCATTATTTATAATGATAATCTATATGCATATATTTCTCTTTAGACTTCGCTATTATTTCTTGCCATGTGGTTTGATGTAATCAACCCCACGCATGTTTGTCAAACCTATCTTTATTCTGGCAAACTTCACATTCCAATTATCCATCATAACAAACCAAGTGAAGTATTCTTCAATAGGAAATTGAACTATTAAACAAAGCACACGATTCACCTTCTTTCAAAATCATCATGAACTTTTTTCTTGATACTCGGGTAATATCTCCAGCAGCAGTAAAATGTAATTTATTGTGCGCACTCAAACAGATTTCCAGTCCAATCGAACATGGGACTTTGAGGACAATTCATGACCTTGGGAAGCCCCAAATTGGTACTGTGAGAATAATTTTCTACTGTTCTACCTGTTAATTCCCATAAGTTCCATTGCTGTTGCCAACACTGTCAACTCCAGCAGTTTCCTCTTGCATACTAACCATCATACCACTATTAGTTTGAGATGTTTAACATTCTAGGTTCTTTCATGAATCTATGATCTCATTAAGTAGCCAAATAATTTGACATACATCTCAACTGGTTGATAACTGTCAAAAGATCTTCCCAGACATGGCACTATGTTTTACTACTTTAATACCAAAATTTGTGTCTCAACAATACATTTCATTTGTGAATCTTATAATGGAAGGGTGGTTAGGAAAACCAAAAAAAAAAAAAAAAAGGAAGAAGAAGAAGAGTCCTAAGCTTATTTTCACGTAAAGTTTACCAGAACTTCAAAGGAAAAAATAAACAAGAAAGACAAATCTCTTCATCACTTAAGAGCTCCCAGCACCATACCTGGTATAAAATTGTGTTACAACACCATATTAGCAATAGTTGCTAGAAATCTTATAAGTGTCTTCTTTATTCAGTAATTCAAGAAAGAAGCTATATGGATCTATAAACTGTAATTCCTAACCCAACTAGACTATGGCTCCTCGGAGATTAACTAGTACCAAACTAAATAACTAGTGAAACCTATTAATAGAACTCAATACTCATAACGAACCAAGATCCAAAATATGACCCAACAAGACTTGAACTAAATTATGTAAACAAACAAGTAAACTCCATAGGCTTTAATACGTCCCATACAGAAGTTTAGTTCTCAGAAGCACTGTTTCCAAGCTATTAGCTTTTATGAAAAGAAGGGGAAAAAAAAAAAAAAAAAGAACTACCATTGCCCTAGGACATGTGAAGATTCCAAGGAGGCTGAAAACTACAAAGCAGATGCAAGTGATGGGACGAAATTGGAATCAATCCAGTGGAAACTCCCACACACTTCAGATTTCTAGTCGCCAAATATAACATTCAAAGAACAATAGCCTTTCTCATATAACAAAAAAAGAATCCATACATTTGTGAATGTGTTAGGCATGTCACTTGGAAGAATGTCAAATGATTCTTAACACAACAGAAATCTCATGGCCAACATGCCCAGTAAAATATTAATGTCGAATAACCAAATCCTAAGTGTGTTTTGAGAAATACATGGTAAACCATAGCTGAAACTAGCTACCTACAAGCTCATGACTTTTCACGGGACTAATAGCCTCTTGACTTTGGCTTGTTAGATTGCTAACATTGCTCAAGAAATGTAATGATATTTCAGAATATGTAGAATGTTAAAACGTCTTACAAGGCAGAGGTTGGATGGTGCGAAGAAACCAATCTCATGCGACGTTTATTGACCCTTGAAAATAACCCAATTATATGGGATCTTGTATACAAAGATGGAACAGATAGTTTCTATCCATAGACTAGTCTAGCAAAAAGTGTATGCCTGCTTGGGAAAGAATACCTGAGAACCTGATCCAATACAAGGATCACCTCCACGCAAGTCATCTACAACCTCAGTGTACAATTGTTCTTTTGGAGCAGGCTCAGGTGCGCCAAAGTAGGAGAATTCTACCACATCCACGTCACACCATACACCACCAGGTCCCTGATTATATATTAAAATACCTTAACTACAAGTTAAACTAAAAGCAACCCAGATCAAGCAAGCATAAACATATCAACTATTAATAGGAAAAGAATGATTAAAGGGATAATAAACAAAAGAATTTTATGAGGAAGGTGAAAATGAACATCCTTTCCTGACCTCTAAGGCAGTAGGTAGACATTGGATAGGGCTAAGCCATTGCTTATGAACTTTCCTGGAGACAAAAACAAGAATAGCTGGTATGTCAGTCAACACACCCCGTTGAATACGAAATCCAATTGCTGTGCCAAGACTATAACAACGCAAGATCTTGCTATGAAATGCCCTTATAGTCATGAGTTCAAGCAATGTTGTTGCCTGCTGCCCTTTGGGCAACCGGCCAAGTGTTCCAGGGAGGACCCCCTTTTGCAGATTTGCAAAATAGTTTGACCTCTCTTCAGCAGCATCGCTTAATCGGCTTGAAGTAGGCCATGAAAAGTAAGCAGCACTACTCTCACAGTGCTGCCCAGCTGATGCAAAAGGTTGAAGTGTTGGCAAACTCAGTGAAGGAATATTAGAATGACTGCAACTGTTTCTCTCAAGATCAAGTGCTGATTCGTCAGATGGTGTTGAACCAGAACAGCGGAACCTTGTGTTTAGTCTAGTCTGCTCCATATTTCAGTTTTACCTATGGAAATAGTAGGGAAAAAGTGATAGAAAACCAAAGTTGAGATATGATGATATTGGGGGGTGGCCGGGGGGAGAAAAGAAAACAGAAACATAGAAGAATATAATTCAGGATAGCATATCAAAAGCTTGAACAGCAGCCAAGGAAAAGAAAATTTATGCTGATAAAGAGAACAAAAGTAGCTGTTGCAGGTTGAAGTTATTAACGAAAAATATATATCAACTAGCTTAAGCTTTTGAGTAAGTGGTAATGCCTAAGGGTTCTATCAAGTAATAACAGAGTTAGTTGCAATTTCAACACCCACTGCCAACAAGTTTTGTGGGGAGGGGATTGTTGGTGCATGTTATGTTAGGGTTTTGCTTAAGTTACATGGCCAGCAAATCTGTAGACGCTGCTATTGAAAGCCCTCAAAGGATAAGATGTACAATTTGACAAACAATTTAAACTTTTGACCCAATAATAACATTGAAGTAAATATTTTAAGTCAATTATGCTTTACGAAAGCGCAAGATTCTGTGTCCATTTTAAGCCTACCCCTTCAAGGGGTTTTGATGCTAGAGTTTATTTCACAAAACCTTTGTCAAACTCTTTTAAGAGCAAAAAACCAAGGTTGATAATAACATTACACAATTCGTTCTTGTCAAAAATGCAAATTGAAAAAATAAAAGGAAAAAGGAAAAAGGAAAAACTCTCAATGGGTCATGGATTGGAAAGGGCAACACCTAATTGTCTGTCTAAGATAGCAACAAGAGAATAACTTTACAAGAAGGGCAAGGAAGATGAAACAACCAAGCCTTCCTTGGATGAGAAATCTGTAGGCAACATTCGAATTTGCCAAACACCCTCTCACAATAACTATAGGGTAAAAGGCTTCTTACAAATTCCATACCCATAATGTCCTCCACCAAAATTAAGGAGGGAATATACTTGAAGTCCAAATGACAACTTATGCAGCATCTCATTGCCCAGAAAAGAAAGAAAAACACACACACACAGAACAAAAACATAATTCAGCAAATAACTGAAAAGACGTGACAGTAATATGAATAGAAAAACTACATTATCAAACAAAGGCACCTGAAAGTCATGACAATCTGGCGGGACTCGTTTGGTAATCGAGAAAACTGACGAAAAGTATTGAAAAAAGCATAGATCAAAAACTGTAAATATTCTGCACTCTAGCACCTAATAATGGTAAAAAAAAATAAAAAAATAAAAAAATAAAAAAATAAAAAAAATTCTCTTTTACACGGGATTTTGCAGTTGAAAACAAAGCCTAGAAAACGAAAGAAAAAGAATGTCGAATTCCCTTCTTTTTCCTACGATTGCTCGATAATTGATTATATAGCACAGTAACAAACTATGTGATCTGCCTGGCCCTAGCAGAGTTATATTTTCATGTTCAATGAGTTAAAAAGCTTCAAAAAATTATCCAGAAGACAAAGATAAATCAAAGAGGGGAAAAAAAAATAAAAAGTTAAAAACCCTGAGCCAAAGCTTTCGGCGGTTCCTTGGGAAGCCCGAAACAGGAACAACAGAAGACAGACAAACCCAGAAAGCAAAAGGCATACTTTTCCCATGCACCCAGCAAAGATGACCATGCATAAAAATATAGAAGAAAAGAAAGAGAAGAGTAAGAAACGGACTCACGGATCAGCGACCAATGGCAAAGCTGCAAATTTGGATGCCATCGATCTCCGTTGCACCTGAAACAGACCGAATCGGAGGAACAATTGGCCCACCAGCTGCGGAAATGGCAACTTGCGTCGTCTGTAGGAGCACAATGGTGGTTGACACAGAAACCAGCGAAGACGAAAGTTGCAGAGAGTACAAATGTACACTCAGATGTGGTAAAGTAAGCTGCGTGCTGTGACTTGCCAATATTTAATGTATATTTAATTTTTAAACTTATGGAGGAGAGAGTGCGTGGAATACACGTCATGTGTGGGAAGCCTCGTGCTAAGGCCTGTGAGGTCTTCATTTGGAGGCCATTAGATGGATTTAAGTTGAGCCGCCGTTGATTTTCACATCAGGTGTCGACGAAATCTTCTTCTTGACATCCGTGCTAGTCCTTGTTAGGATCTTACCCTCTAACCGACACGTGGCGAAGCAGGGGCTTAATAGGGAATCAACCAAGGGCAATTTTGGAAAGAGAAACAGACGAAGAGAAGAAATAGGCAAGCGCGAGAGATTGGAGGGCATCGAAGATCAGAGAACACTTCGAGGGTTTACTTATGCGTATTTCCTGTTTTGTAGTTTAAATTGAGTTGTTGTTGCTTGTTGATTTGGTAGTTGTAATCAATTGTGAACAGGGAGAATCTATGAATATAGGGGAGGTGCTGTCCAATCTTCCTTAGAAATCCTCTGTGTGATTTGGATTCATATTTGCAGATTTCTCTAACCCTAACAGTGGTATCCGGAGCCACCGATCTGGCGCGTACCCGGCAACAGAAGGCGATGGGGGACTTTGGTTCCCGCATCAAGCATCTGGAGGAACAGGCGGCCAACATCCAGCAGATGAAGGAGCAACAGCTCCTCATTCTGAGTAAGCTGGAAGCCTTGTGCCCGCCGCCCCCCCCCCCCCCCCCACTATTCTCGTAACCCATTCACCTGAATCCCCCTTTCCCCGTTCGTGGACAGTCCCGGACGGCCCGCACCATTCGATGCTCGTCCAGGATCTCGACGGCCTCCCTCCTTCCCCCACCACCCCACCTAGCCCTAATCCCCTTTCCCCCGCAAATACTCCGCTCGCCCCTCCCAACATCTCTGCCTCGCTTCCCCTCACCGTCCACTGCCCTCTTCCCCTACCTTCTCCAGCCCTTCCGCCCCCAATGCCGACCACCACAGCCTCTCCACCGCCTCACCCCCTCCCCCTTTTGCCGAAGCACCTAGGACTCTCCACCTATGAGAAAGAATTACTAGCGGTAGTCATGGCTGTACAGAAATGGAGGTCTTACCTACTTGGGAATCACTTCATCATACACACTGATCATAGCAGCTTAAAACACTTGTTAGAACAGCGTGTCTCTACACCGGCGCAACATAAGTGGCTCACCAAACTTCTAGGGTTTGACTATGAGATTCGCCATAAGAGAGGGACCGAGAACAAGGCTGCAAATGCGCTCTCCAGGGTGACAATAGAGCAAGAAGACTTTGAACTACAGGGCATAACAGTCCTACAACCCCGTTGGATCAAGGAAATAGTTCAGAGCTATGAGGATGATCCCGCCATACAAGACCTGACTGCCCAGTTAGTGCTCGATGCAACATCCCACCCAGATTACAAGTTGGACAAGGGCGTTCTGCGGTTCAAGGGGAAGATTGTCGTGGGGGCCAGTGGATTAGTACGTGACCAGATAGTGCAACAATTTCATGATACAAGCGTGGGGGGACATTCAGGAATTAGGGGAACACTTAAGAGGGTTCAACAACACTTCCATTGGCCCAGGATGAAACAGACGGTAGCCAGTTGGGTGGCGAAATGTGGAGTGTGTTAGCAGTACAAGACAGAAAGGGTTCCGACACCCGGGTTGTTGCAGCCACTACCCGTGCCCAACCAAGCATGGCAAGATATATCCATGGACTTTGTGGAAGGCCTACCCCTGAGTGAAGGCAAAAATACTATTCTGATAGTCGTGGATCGCTTCACCAAATACAGCCACTTCATAGGGATCAGCCACCCATTTACTGCGGCACAGATCACCACCACTTTCATTGATAGGGTTGCGAAACTCCATGGGTTACCCAACACCATTGTGAGTGATCGAGATCCCATCTTTGTGAGTAAATTTTGGGAGGAAACCTTCAAAATATTGGGCGTTAAACTTTTGAGAAGCACATCGTACCACCCCCAGACCGATGGGCAGACAGAACGAGTGAATCAGTGTTTGGAGCAATACCTGAGATGTGTAAGTGGAGAACGGCCCCGGAAATGGCACTCTTGGTTACCATTGGCAGAATGGTGGTATAATACCAACCATCACACCGCATTGGGAATGACCCCGTTTGAAGCACTTTATGGCTACAAACCACGCCACGCTCCATATCACAATTTTACCTACACGGGAGATACCGAGGTAGATGACTTTATGCGAAAGAGGGCGGACCGGTTGGAGTTAATCAAGTCACACTTACATAAGAGCCAAGCTCGAATGTTGTTTCATGCCAATCATGGGCGCTCAGAGAGGCAATTTCAGGTTGGAGATTCAGTCTACTTGCAGGTACAGCCTTACCGTCAGTACACACTCTCAAGCAGGCGGGATCACAAATTGGCCCCCCGTTACTATGGACCGTATATGATAACAGACAGCATTGGTGCAGTAGCCTACCGACTAGCATTGCCACCCGAAACCACCATTCACCCAGTTTTCCATGTCTCATAGCTCAAGAAAGCCATCGGCCAGCAGTGTAAACTTTATCCCGAGGTTCCCTTGATGGATGGGGACGGTAGACTTTTGGTGGAGCCACAGAAGATACTCGCTCGACGCATGGTGAAGCGAGGAGATAAGCCAGGAACCGACTTATTGATCCAGTGGTCCGAGCACCCCGAGTGCACACCGACTTGGGAAGATGTGGAATACATTCGCAGCCAGTTTCCCTCCTTTTCACTTGACCCTTGAGGACAAGGGTCGTTTGAAGACAGAAGGATTGTTAGGATCTTACCCTCTAGCCGACACGTGGTGAAGCAGGGGCTTAATGGGGAATCAACCAAGGGCAATTTTGGAAAAAGAAACAGACGAAGAGAAGAAATAGGCAAGCGCGAGAGATTGGAGGGCATCGAAGATCAGAGAACACTTCGAGGGTTTACTTATGCGTATTTCCTGTTTTGTAGTTTAAATTGAGTTGTTGTTGCTTGTTGATTTGGTAGTTGTAATCAGTTGTGAACAGGGAGAATCTATGAATATAGGGGAGGTGCTGTCCAATCTTCCCTAGAAATCCTCTGTGTGATTTGGATTCATATTTGCAGATTTCTCTAACCCTAACAGTCCTACACTTGGTGAGAGGAACGTACATGTAGGTAGAAAGGATTTTGCACAGAGATGCCTTACAAAGGAGAATCTGAATCTCAGGACGGCATGATCGGCCGCGGTTCCGGAGGCTTTGTGAATCGACGGCATGAGGCGGGTAGATTTTGTTTCCAGTGGTGGTGCCTCCCCAACATCAGAAGGCCAAGCCGTTGATTGTGGCTGTGCCGGTGATTTGTAATGTTGGAGATCATCTCTGTGCAATTTTAGTGGAGCGTTTACATTATTGCAAACATCAAAGCTGACAAGCCTGAGTTGAGTTTATGGATAGTGTAACTCCTGTGCTAAAATCTCGTGCTCCAACTCTGCTGCAACCGGAAGTTTTTTGCTGGAACCAGTTTTCCAGCACGGGGCATGCATGCTTTTTCATCATTTCCCGTGAGATGTCCACAACCCAAGAACAAAGTTGGCACTGATAAACCGAACAAGGAAATTATATGTGGAACTTGGTTTCCCTTATTGATTCAAAACAAGAATTACAGACCACCAAAAGCCAAGGAAAATGTACAATAAGCTCAAAGAATGAATGAAGCTAGAAGCTGAAACAGATATAACACAACATGAGCAAGGGTTTCCACGCACACAGCGGACCGGTCCGGTCCAGCTCTTAAGAAAGCTCGCTGGTCTAGTTATGGAAGGGAAGGAAAATCTAGCTTGCCCATGCAGGGCAAGCCAGTATACAGCTGCAGGGAGGCCGATGCCCTTCTTGAGGACCGGAGCCAAAACGTTAATATTTCGTTGAAAATCCTTAAGGATTGATGGGTTCATTTCTATGTTATGTTGCCTGACTTTTATATTATAATTGTTGTAGACCCATAGGGGAAAAGGCATGGAGAGTGCTTTGCGGTTGCGTGTGTTAGTCTAATTTCATTAGAATATCAAAAGGTGAGCTTATATTAATGTTTTATCTAACATGGATTCTAATTTAATAAAATATGAACTTACTAGTGTGGGCCTTGATTTGCCAAATAGGATTGTAATAAGTGGGCTTTTTTAGTAGCATATAAAGATTGGGTTAAGTTCTAGTTCAAAGTGTAAAAATGTACCATATAGAATTAGGGTTACGAGTTTTCATTTTGCAAAGTCATACTTCTTTGGGTTCTCTCATTAAGCTAGTGCATTTCGTATGAAACTAAAGGATAAGCACTTAAGTCAGAAGGCCTTTCTTTGTGGATCTTTAATATGGACAAAATGGATCACAAAAATAGTAATGTTTCTTCATCATTTACATGTTACTGTTTATTGAATTTTGTGTTTCAGATCTAACTACATAAATCCAATTGTGGTTGGTTTTATCTCTTCAAAACATAAAATTTTCTTACATGTGATATCGTAGATTGGATCTAAGACCCAAATTTTGTGTTTTGTTGGGTTTTTGTTTTTATTCGATTAAAACCCAAAATCTGAGGAAAAAAATCCCAAATTCTCAAATTGAACCAAATTTGAACAAAATTTGAATCTGATTAAGCTTTTTTTTGTAATTACTAGTGTTATCATTGCAAAAACATGTAGATCAACACATCTAGACAACAATTAGATGTTTTAATTGCATCTACAAAAGGTTTTACCGAATGTTTTGTAAAAATTCAAATCAATTCTCTTGTTTTATCAATTTTGGGAATTAATTAACCTAAGTAATTGGTTTTTGCCATCTTTTGGTGGCTGATTCGTGGAGAAATGCATGGATTAAAGAATCACAAATGAATTGGTTTGTAGTTCGTTTAAGTCATTCTTCAACTTGAGTGACGGGTTTCAATCTAACAAGTCAATCAACCCCGTTTGGCCCTGCACTAGACAACCCAATCTAAATTCAGGTTAGCATGATCCGACCCATTCAATTCAACCTAGCGCATCCCACTCAAGTTAACAAGTCAACCTAACCGGGTCATTGGGTCAATGGGTCAACCCAATCTGATTAACCTGATCTGATCAACTCGATTTAGTCAACACAATTAACCTAATTCGATCAACCCAGTCACTAACCAATGAGTCGACCCAATTTGGTCAACAATTAACTAAGTTGACCAAAATGCTTGTCGTGGCATGTGAAGGTCATGTGCATGGTCCAAATTGAACGTGGTTTAGACCAGTGTGTGTGTTTTCAATGTAGAACATTCTAATATATTATTTTATATGTTTTGAGCTTGAGCTAAGTTAGTTTTGACTACTTAAAGTTTATGAAGCATATTAATTTAAATATTGATTTAACTTTAATATGCCTTAGTTATAATATCATGTTAAATTAGAGTTAACTATAAAATATTGTAATGAATATGCATCATGTTTTAACATATTTAACACATTAATTGGTATGCTTAATATGGTACATTTATATGAAGTATCCATTCAGTTAATTCTTTTATATTATTGTTATGTAATTAGGAATCATTCTTATCTTGGTAAATTACATAATCATGCTAATGAGTACATCAAGTATGTCTCACAATATGAAAGTGATCCAATTAGGTTGTAACTACCAAAGTGGCACATCTAATTTTGTTCAAAAAGTTTTTTCTCATGTGGTTAAGGGATATCTCTAGTTCTAATGTGTAATCATACTCTCAAAGGAAGTGATTGTATATTGGAACTTAAGAGGGATGCATAGTTAGAAATGCATGAACTTAGACTAATTGGATTGATTTGTATACCCAAAGGTAGTAGTATAAAAATTAGAATATTCTTATGGCCTTTATTGTGTAGAGATTTTACAATTACTTGTTATGTATTATGCCTAAAGATGTTTACATGATAAAGTTTTTGAGTCTTTTAATGTGTGTTCATGTCATTGAATTCATATTGTACTCATATATTACTAATCTTGTATTATCTTGATTTTAGTCACTTTCCCCATCAACAATAATTTGATCACTATTGAGACTCTCATAAGTTCAAACTTTAGAAAGTGGAAAGAAGACATTATGTTTGTAATGGAAATGACATATGTGCATTTTGCCTTAACTATGGATAAGCCAACTGCTCTCACTAATGAGCAAAAGTTGACATTTAAAGCATGCACAAAGAGTAATCTTATTTGTTTGTTGTCAATGAAGAGGTTAATTCTTGATCACCTTAAAAGTGGTTTGCCTATTAAAGGCATTGCAAAGGAATTTATAGAGGCAATAGAGCTTAGGTTTTGTGTCTCATCTAATGTTGAGACTAGGACTCTTCTTCAAGCATTGTTTAATATGAGGTATTGATGGTGTTGGTAATGTAAGAGATTATATCATCAAAATGGTGGATTACTATCAAAACTTAAGGCATTAGGAGTCGTTCTTCATGATGCTAGTATTGTTCATCAAGCTTTGAACACTCTTCCACCAAAATTTGGAATTACCAAAACTACTTATAACTTTTAAGATAAGAGTTGGTCTTTAATGATATAATTTCTAAAGTTGTTGCTGAAGAAGAAAAGCTAAAGAAAGAGAAGTCTCATGTGGTTATGTATTCACCTAGCTTTAGTTTGGATAAAGGTAAAAGAGCAAACTCTCAAGGTCATCCAAATACTCCTTCAACCTCTAAGAATTTATGTTCATTTAACAATAAAGGTAGGATTAAAAAATCAACCTTTAAGAAGGATAGTGAATGTTGTTACTTTTACAAGACGAAGGGTTACATGACAAAGGATTGCAAAAAATACAAAACTTGGTTGTCAAAGCATAAACCTAAAGGTAATAGTTCTTTGGTTTTAGTTTGTGAATCTAATTTATCTGTTGCCCTATCAAGTTCTTGGTGGCTAGATACTAGTACAACTAATCGTGTTGCTCTTACCATTCAATGGTTCATAAATAAGAGGAAACCAAGTAAAGATGAACTATGGCTCATAGTTAGGAATAATGACAAAGTGCATGTAAAGTTTGTGGGAGACATTGTTGGACATGGGTGGTTATGCTTTTGAAAAAAAGAATTTAGTGGTTCATTTATTTTATAATTCAAATTAATTTGGATCTTGTGTTTTATCATATAGGTTATATCAATTATGTTTATCTTCCTATAATATCTGCAATGTTGAGAAAGTTGTTCCCAAAATATTTCTACCTAAAAAGCAATCATACACATTATGACATAAAATGCTTGGCCACATCTCTCGAGAGAGAGTGGAAAGATTGATAAAGTCTTACATTCTTCCTTCTCTTAAAAATGATGTAGAGACATATGTTAATTGTTTTAGAGGTAAAATGGTCAATATAAAGAAAAAGTTTACAATTCGTAGTTCTAACTTGTTGAAGGTCATTCACACTAATATCAGTGGCCCTTATACTACAACCTTATGCAAAAATGTATATTTCATTGCATTTATAGATGATTTTTCCCATTATAGCTATTTGTACTTGATTAAGGAAAAGTTTGAATCCTTTGAGAAATTCAAGATTTTCAAAACTGAGGTAGAGAAACAATTGGGAAAAACAATCAAGGTTGTTAGATTAGATAGAGGAGGGGAATATTATGGTAAACATAGCAATGCTAGACAACTTAATGGCATGTTTGCCAAATATTTAGAAGCCTTTAGAATAGTTACTCCATTTACTATACTAGGGAGTCTTGAACAAAGTGGTGTAGTTGAAAGACATAATAGAACTCTTAAGGATATGGTAAGAAGTATGGTCAATAGGATGAATCTACCAAACTTTTTATAGGGAGAAGCTTTGAAAATAGCTTTTTATATACTCAATTGAGTGTCTACAAAAGTTGTACCACTTACACCATTTGAGTTGTGAACTAGCCATGTACCTAGCCTCAATCATTTAAGAGTTTGGGGATGTCATGTAGAGGTAAGATTGTATAATCCAGCCCTGGATAAGTTGGATTCAAGGACTACAAGGTCTTATTTTGTATCTTATCCTAATCACTTAAAAGGATATCGCTTTTATAACCCTTTTAGAGGAGTGAGAATTGTAAAATCTCATATTGTAAAATTTTTGGAACTTGATGTAGTAGAAAAGGTAAGTAGTTCTCAAATTGTTCAAGATAATGGAAGTATGGACACATCAATCTCAATTTCTTTACCTGCTCAAGCAATAGAATTGCATGTAGTACCAGGAATAAGTACTCCTAAACCAATAGCACCGATTGTTAATGCAAATCCAAATGAAGATCAACAAGTTCAGAATCAAGATATTGAAACTTCACTTAAAAGGTAAACTAGAAAAAGATGATATGCTATTCATTTAGATTATCTAGTTTATTTGGGAGAACATAATTATGATATAGGAGTTATAAAGAACCTAGTAACCTATGTAGAAGTTATGTCGAGTTCTTAGGCTAATTTGTAGCTAGATGCAAGGAAAGATGAAATGCAATTAATGAATCATAATGATGTTTGGGAGCTTGTTGAATTGCCTAAGAGATGTAAACTTGTTGGTTGTAAATGGGTATATAAGACCAAAAGAAGTTGTATTGGAAAAGTTGAAATATTTAAGGCTAGACTCATAGCTAAAGGTTTCACACAAAAAGAAGAAATAAAATATAATGAAACATTTTCTCTGGTCTCTTCTAAGGATTCTTTTAGAATCATAATGGCTCTAGTAGCCTATTTAGATATAGAATTACACTAAATGGATGTAAAAACTATTTTGTTGAATGGAACTCTAGATGAAATAGTTTATATGAAACAACTTGAAGGTTTCGTGATGAGTGGAGAAGAAAAGCTTATGTGTGTAGTCTTAAGAAATCTATTTAACTTAAAATTTAACAATTTTATTACTTCATATGGTTTTATGGAAAATGAAGTAGATTGTTGTATATATACCAAGATTAGTGAGAGTAGTCAAATATTTCTTATCCTTTCTATGGATGATATTTTGCTTACAAGTAATGATCATAAGTTAATTCATGAGACAAAGGATTGTTGTCAAATCAATTTAATATGAAGGATCTTGGTGAAGCAACTTATGTTTTAGAGATTGAGATTCAATGGAATCGTTCCTAATGATTATTAAGGCTTTCTCAGAAGGCATATAATGCATTCAAATTAATTCAAAGTATTTCTCAAAAGGCATATAATTCAAAGTAATGCATGTTGCATTCTAAAAAGGTACAACATGCAAGATTGTAAAGGAGGAAAAGTTCCTATCTTTAAAGGTGACAAGTTAAGTAAAGAACAATGCCCTAAGATAGATACAGAAAAGGAATTATGAAGAATATAACATATGCGAGTGCACTTGAAGTTACTAGGCTTGACATAGCTTTTGTAGCAAGACTTCTTAGAAGATATTAGTCGAATCTTGGTCATGACCATTGGGTAGCTAATAAGAAAGTCTTGAAGTACTTAAAAAGAACAAAATATTGGGTATGCTAAGTTATAAACATGTAGATGAATTGGAACTGATTGGGCACATTGATTTAGGTTTTGTTGGGTATAAGGATGGTTGGAAATCTACATTTGGTTATATATTTATAACGGCAAGAGGAGCCATTTCATGGAAAAGTTCAAAGTAGATATTGATACATCTTCAACCATGCAATCAAAATTTATAGCATGCTATGGAGCATCCATTCAAGTAGTTTGGCAAAAGAACCTCATAAGAGAGTTAATGGACTTTGTTTTTGTTAATAAACCAATATAGTTATATTATGATAACAAAGCCACAATATTGTTTATTAACAATAACCAAAGTTTTGGAGGATCCAAACATATAGACATAAAATACTTAACCATGAAGGAAAAGGTTAAGGAAGAAAAACTTTCAATTGAGTTGATTAGTATAGATACTATAATAGTTGATTCACTTACTAAAAGTCTATGCCCTTGTGTTTTTGAAAGACATGTCGTTAGCATGGGCTTAGAAGTATCACGGGATGCATTTGTATAGTGAAAGATTTTAATCTTCTATATATATATATAGTATATACATAAAGTAAAAGTCTTAAGGGAGGTGCTAACCTTAAGCATTAGCTGGAACAATTCATTATTAGCCATAAGGATGTCTTGTAGCATATAAAGTTAAACTCGAGTTGTTAAGAACAAGACATAAAAGTTCATTGGAACCATAAAATATATTCAAAGCAAAGAGAATTGGATTGACAATATAAATAACACTTAAGGAAGTTATTATAGTCTTATATGGTTGTCACACTACCATATTCGTCCACATTAGTAAGATTAAGAACTTTTGTGATAATGATTAGTGTTGTATCAATTGATAGGTATAGCTACTATCATGATCCAAAGTTTGAAATCTTGTTTGATGGGAATATTGTTAAGAACAGTCTCTCGATCAACATAAAGGTGCACATAAATAATTATTTTGCAATATTAATTATTATTATTACTACTATTTTATTCACATTAATATAGTCCAAGTGGAAGAATGTTAAGCCTAATGAAATTAGGCTTACCAAAAAGTGGGCTTATATTAATGTTTGATCTAATAAAGGGGACGCATAGGTTCTGGTTTAATAGAATATGGACTGGCTAGTATGGGTCGTAGCTTGCCAAATAAGGCTGTGATGAGTGAGCCTTTTTGGTAACACGTACGGATTGGGCTAAGTCCTATCCTCTAGCTCAGAGTATATAAATGTACCATATAGAATTAGGATTATGAGTTTTCATTTTGCAAAGCTATAATTCCTTAGATTCTCTCATCAAGCCAATGCATTTTGATAAGAATAGAGGACAAATGCTTAAACCAAAAGGTCTTTTTGCATTTGTGGATCTTTGATAAGGACAAAATAGATCGCAAGAACAATAATGTTTCTTCATTATTTACATGTTACTATTTATTGAATTTTGTGTTTTAGATTTGACTATGCAAATCCAATTATGGTTGGTTTTGTCTCTTTGAGACATAAAGTTTTCTTATGACCTGATCTTTTATGGCAATGTAGGGTGGCACGGTATTGAGAAAAGTCTATGAAGCCCCCAAATCTATTCATGTTTTGTTTGTTTTTGCTTTGTACCCAGTTGTTTAGTTTGTCTTATTCCACTCTCTGCTATTTTTTCTAGTTGCACCCTATGCTATTAAAGGGTCTTGAAAACTTGTATTCACCATCTTCTAAAATCCCAAAAGCTTAGGAGGCTCGGCTTTCCCTCAAGAAGGCTAGCTTATGTATTAGGACTTGGTTTCCACCAACAATTCACTCATAAGTCGACTAAAATTTAGGTGGCATTTTCTTTATGATTATGTGTTCTTCAATACAACCAATAGTAAATATGAACTTGGCTAAATTAAACTTGAACTTTAGCTAAATTAAACTACATTATAGATTAACTGACAACTACTTCCACTACAAGCTACACTACAAATTTACTGAACATACCTTACTAGCTAAACTGCTCCCTAAAGACTAACATCAATGATCTTTTATTTATGCTTGCATACCCCAACAACTACCACTCTTCCTTTTTTCTTCACTCCTTCATCCATATTCAAAATGGTGCATCTTAGTTATGAATTAAGTTGAGTTCTACTCCTCAAGTCACATTTTAAGGGCTTATAACAATTCTTAATCCATCAAATAACCATTATCCTCAAAGTTTACCTTGAATCTTCAAACCTTATTGTACAAATGCCAACTCTTTTCCAATCTCAATATCTTGTTGGTCATCCTTTACCATAAAATAGGTATTTGTTTCATCTTACATTAATGTCCTTTAATCCATTTTTCATTAGAATAATAACATAACTTGTGCTCTTGCTAGCCTACATCTAAGCATCTGTAACATGCCAAGTGGGGACTTTCATATCTTCACCAGTGTTTAAAGCCCTAGAAACCCTAAGTTTTTGGCAATCACTTTACCTCATTCTATGGAAACCCTTAATATAATTGATCACAATAGAAATTTGTTGTATTTGATAAAACTCTCTCATCACTTCTTTCCAATCCTACGTGATAGATTTGTCATAAACATCCTTTTGAAACTAAATTTAGTTAATTCATTTCCTTTCATTAACATAATCTCAAATCCATTTAATAGTGTCATCCTCAAAATAAATTGTTGCATAGTGTACCTTTTTGAATTCATTCATAGCATCAAAGCCAAAGTAGAACTCATTTCTCACAATCCATTCTCTTGGTTTAATATCATTAGATTTTGAAAAATTAGTGAATTAAGTCTATAGACAAAATTAGAAGTCTACTTGGATGGAGGGCTGAGCTCCCCTTTTGCATGCTATCCAAAATCCCTAACATTGAACCCCCCATTCTTTACCAAAATGTTGGTTGTGATGACCACAACTAGGGAAGTTGGGCCCCTATGCTACACTAGCCTACTATATCTAGGGCATGAAAATTCTAAAATTAAGTCCTCATCCTATTTTGACATGCTACTCTTATGTTTCAAAATCTCTAAAATTGGGCCTTTAAAAATTAAGTCCTCAACTTAGTGTCATGTCAAAATTTGGCCCCTAATCCACCCCCATGATATTGGTGAAGGTAAGGAGGTTTGTTTGGCAATGGTAGTAGTGACTATGTTGTCTATGACGGCCTAGCGCTTAGCCTCCAATGTGAAACACCAAAATCAAGCATAAGTCAGCGTCATAGCCATTCAAGTTGGGCTTTTGTCCGTAACTTGACCCATCATTCTCTCATCAGTTTGGTGGTTGGACACGGTAGCCTAGTTCTTAGCCTTTAGCACCTTCAAGTGGCAGGCCTTGGTTGTTAATTATAAAACTTAAATGCAGTTAGTCTCATAGCCATATATGTTAGATTTTGTTTATGACCTAACCTATCATTTTCTTGTTGATTTTTTTTTAATTAGTTGCCTTAAAGTGGTGGCTTATCCTAGTTAAGGTCCTTGATCGTGAAACACTTGTCTAGCATGTGATAACTATGCATAATGGTAATGTGTTGCAACAATGGTGCATCACCTATGGGTTGGTTAAACTCCTAATTTCAACTTTAGCCCAACTCTAGCCTTTCCAACCTCTTGGACTAAAGATGAAATTGCACCACCTTTGTCGGGGAAGAAAAAAAAAGAAGGCTTGTCCCAATTGGATTATGCCCCCTTTGTAATAAAGTGTGTAAAGTAAAGCAATTGTTCATGCTTTATCCTTTGTTCCTAATTTTGGGAAAACTACTAGGGAATTTTTTAAAACTACTTTGAATTTGTGTTTGCCAATTATTGGAATTTCTCCTCCAAGGATTATATTCTCAATTTGCTTTCCACTATAGTTTAAGCCTGTGTTTTGATGGAACCCTTCCTTTTTTTAGATGCCAGATCTAGGTCTCTAATAGGACCTTGGTTTAGACTTCGAGCAGCATTTCCTTTATAGTTCAAGTATTCTTCAATACAACCAATGGTACACATGAACTTGGCTAAATTAATCTACACTACGGATTAATTGAGAAGTACTTCCATTATGATATACATGCTATACTATAGATTTACTATACATAACTTACTAGTTGAATTCCTCCTAAAACACTAACTATAATGATCTTCTAGCGCTAACATGGACTGTCGATTTTAGTGGCTATTAGTTGCAATGTAGAAAAAGTTTACTAAACTCTCTATGAAATTGGACGACAATGGAGGAAAGGGGACATAGATAGATAATGTTGTTGGTCAAACGAGTGGACCAAAGCATAAAAAGGGAGCTAAGTCCATCAACTCAACTACTAGTGATAGTAACAAACTTCCTCCATCTTTGAATGAATTAGGTAGGCATAAAGCCAAAAATGTGGTTGGACTTTCCCCGGTTTGATGGAAATGGTGACCTTAGTTTGGATATGTAAAGCAAAGCAATTTTTTGCTTTCCATGAGACATTAGAGGAGGACGAGGTCCCATGGCTTGCTAGAATTTGGAGTCCAATCTTTGGTGTAGTGCCAACTATTAAAGGATGACCTTTTAGGTGAACTTGTGACTTGGTTGAGACTAAATGAAGAGCTTCTTGATTGTTTTGGGCCTGATCACATGTGTATCACTTCAAAGAACTCACTTAGTTGCAAAAAAAGGGAAATGGATGACTATCATAAACATTTTTCCAAACTCCTCAAGGCTAAAAAATTCACTCAACAACAACATGTGGAGAGTTTCTTGTGATTTAAAGGACTCAATTTGGGTGGATGTCCAGTCCCATCAATTGAAAATGCTCTTAAAAGCCATTGGTTTAGCTCAATTACATGAGGCCAAAACACAAAGCTACCAAGGCAACCCATGGTCAAACAAGTTTGCAAATAGTAGAGCCATGTTAGACAAGATTTTGCAATTACAAAGAGGCATGTATAACAAAGCTGTTATAGGTTGTTAATTAGATGAAAATTCAAAACCTTTTAGTAAATTAATCAAAAAGAAAAAAGATGCATGACTCCATTGTATGATAAATGGACAAATCCACTAAGTCATAAAATAACTCTAATTAATTTTGTCACAAACCTAAACTATTGAAACTACTAGTCTATTATGTTTTCACTTATCCTTCACCCTACCTTCCATCCCTTTTTCATCCCTTTTGGTTAGGGCCCACCAAGACAAGCCTTGTCTTATCCATTGGGCATAGACCAACTTAGTTATTTGGGCCTATGCCCATAAGGATCTCCATTCCTTCGTCAAACCCTTGTCCTCAAGGGTCCATTTTGAACCCTTAAAAGTGGGTGTGGATGTAGTCTATGTCCTCCCCCTTAGGTACTTTGGATATTCTAATCATTGTATCAAAAATTCCACTTGTACATTCCCTTATTGATAACTCTATTTTTATAGGGTTATCTTGAGTATTTTAGACAACAAATAAAATTGTGTTTGTGAGAAAATATTTAGATTTTCTTACATTTACTCATGTTTTCCTTATTTATGTAACAAATGATAATATGATGACAAGAGAAGGAAAACTAATTGATTTTCACAATAATTGCAGCAAAGGAAAAAGAAAAGAAAGAAAGAGAAAAGAAGGGTACATCAATAAAAGGGGAAAAAAACTTAATTACGAAAGGGGTGTCGCACGGGAGAAAGGGGGCAAAACATAGAGTAAAATAGGAGAGAAGAGAGAGTCTAGGATCGTCGAGCAGTAAGATAGGAGAAGAGGAGGTTGTTAGAGGTTTTGAGACTCTGTGAGATAGTGTAGGTCTTAGAGGATAGTGACGTTGTGTGAAAGTCAACTATCTACCCTTCGTCATCTCCAGTTGTGAACTAGTTCTGGCCATACTTGTCATTCTCTAGCCATTTATGGGCGTTTTCTAGCTAGGAGGAAACGGATCTAACATCTAGTTGTGAGTTTTGGTTGTTTTGCGGCAATTGTGTATGGTTTTGCAGTGATTTTTGGTGAAAGAAGGTGAACACCATCTACTTGATTTTAGCAAATATATGCAACTTGGTGGCAAATCGAAGCAATTTCTTTGTAGATTAGCACTTAAGACACCTTCCTCAACAATTTCCAATGGTTTTGCTTAAGAGCAATGGCAACGTACGGTAACGAGTGGCATTGTACGGTGGTGTGTGGCATCAGTGCATGACAACACGTGATGATGGCACATGGCAGTGTGTTAGCTTATTTTCCTCCCCTTTTTCCAAATAGCTTCTTCTCTTCCCTTTGATGTGTAGATTTGTGCAAAATTTCTCTGAATTGAAGAAACTTTGGTGACAGCTTTTGTGTTTTTAATTTATAGAATGTTTTGTTTAATTTCTTGTACTACTTTTGTTTCTACATATACTATGTTTTAATTTACTTTTGTTAGAGCTATGATTTAACTTAATTACAATGGTATGAATGTTATGATTATTATATTTTATGAGATATTTTATGTGTGTAAAGTTGTATGTTATTGCATTTAATGCGTTTGAGTGATTAGCTATCACTTAGATGAATTGATTTGCATGTTAGAGATCAATAGGAAATTACATGCATTTGCTTCTTGTAATGTACAACCATAGATTAATATGGATAGACATATGATAACTCTATATTTCATAGAGTCATTATTATTATTTTAAGTAATATTTACTATAGTATTTATTAAATTATAGTTATATTTGTTTATAATTATGCAATTTGTGTTATTTATGCATGAACCCTAAATAGTAGAAATACAAAAGAAAAAGAAGGAAAAGAGAAAGAAAACAAGCAACAAAGACTCACGTAAGGCTATTATTTGGGAATAGAAGAGAGAGAAAACGGAGTTGATTATTAGGCAAAACATAGTGTGTAACGGAGAAGAAAAGAGATAGATGAGTTGGGTTTGGGCAGTTGGAAAATAGAGTGACACTGGAGAGAGAAGTCGTCGGAGAGTTAGAGACCGCATGTGACAGCGCGGGTTTTAGAGAGGCGCGTGACAGTTGGGCAAAAGCCAACCTTCTGCCTTTCATTTTCTTCGGTGACAACCCATTTTTGGCATTTAAAGTGCATTTTTTGGCAAGTTTTAGGTTCATTTTGGCGAGAAGAGAACAGATCCAACATTTACTTGTGATTTTCGATTGTTTTGTGGCAGTTTTGGGTGATTTGTGTGGCGGTTTCCGACGAGAAATGGTGAATGCCGCTTGGGGATTTTTGTTAGATCTATGTCGTTTGGTGGCAATTTAGCACAAGATTTTTATAGATCGGCACTCTAGGGGTCATCCCTAACAGTTTTTGGTAGCTTCTATGCAAAACGGCAATAGCGCATGGCAATGCATGGCAGCATGTGAAAGCACGTTTTAGCCCATCTTCTTTCCCTATTCCAAATGGCTTCTTCCACTCTTCTTGATGTGGAGATTTGTCCAAACTTTCTCTGAATTGAAGACATTTTGGTGATAGCTTTCATGTTTTTAGTTTAAAGAATGTTTTGTTCAAGTTTTTGCATTATTCCTATGTTTGTAAATACCATGTTTTAGTTTATATTGTTAGAGCTACGATGTAACTTGATTATAATGGTATGAACGTGATTATTATGTGTTTTGTGAATATTTTATGAACATGAAGTTGCATATTACTAAGTTTAATGCTTTTAAGTAACTAGCTACCACTTAGATGACTTAATTGCATGTTAGAGACTGATAGAAGATAAAATGCAATTGCTTCTTATAATATGCAACCATAGATGAATATGGATAGACATATGCCATGTGGTTTATGTGGCTTTGGGTGTAAACTAGAATATTCACATATCTTAATGCACTTAGTTTATTTAATTCATAGGTAGAAATATAGTGAGTTAATAAGTTAAGTAGGTTTGCTATACCTAGACATAGGATAGTAAATAAATTAGAAAATTCTACCATCACATGAATAGATTCAATCTTACAAGCATAAATGATCAACATTAGTACCTAGTAATTAGGTGAAATTGGATGCTCTAACATGTTTCATTTATCGATCTTTCTTAGATTTAGTTAGTTAGTTTATTCCCTATCATTTTGGTTTGCTAGATAAATTATAGGAGTTATTTACCATTAGTAATTAGTTGGCTTAGTACTCAGCCATCTTTATGGGATAATATCTTACTCATCATGATATTACTTGTTCAACATGTTCACTTGCATTTAGAATTTCACTGAACAAGTTTTTGGCATTGTTGCTGGGGATTGGTTGTTTTATTGCTAATTAATATTAATATTGAATAGCTTCTAAGTTTAATCTAGCTTTTGTTACTTTTATTTTATTTCTATTGTTAATCTTTTGTTTTGATTGCAAAAAAGATAAAAAAAATAAAAAAATAAAAAATCCTTTGATTAATTTACAAAGATAGAGGGAAATGATGGTACACATAGACTTTTGAAAGACTATGTTATACCAACATTTTGGAGTGCCACATCAAGCATCAGGCCTACAGTGTAGGCAAACCACTTTGAGATCAAGCCAACACTTATTCAGATGCTTTAAAACTCATTGTAATTTAATGGGCTACCAAACAAGGATCTGAATGCTCACATTAAGGCTTTCATTGAAATACATGATATGATTAGATATAATGGAGTCATAGATAATGTTATTAGGTTAAGGCTATTTCCATTTTTTCTTGGAGATAAAGCTAAAAATTGGCTTTCTTCTCTTCTTGTAAAATCAATCACTACATGGAATGATTTGGCTTAGAAATTTCTTGGTAAGTTCTTTCCTCTTGCAAAATCTGTACAAATACCTAACGATATTACTACTTTTATGCAAATGGACAACGAATCATTGTATGAAGGGGGCTCCTTTGTTTCTTCATCCTATTGATGCAACTAGGGTATTCATTGTCATTGAAAAACTCTCTAGAGCCACCAATTTCATAGCTTGGAGCAAAGATATGAAACTAGCCTTATTAGGTAAGAAACAATATAGACTAATTGATGGTTTTTTCCCATATCTAATCTTAAATTTGCCTCTAATACTCACATTATAGGGGATGCAATGGAGTTATTCTTTCATGGCTTCTCACATTTCTTTCACCAAATATCTGCAAGATATTTATTTATGCAACTAGTGCTCGGGATGTGTGGGCTTGATTGAATAAGAAATTTTCCAAGGTGGGCAGCAAGGAAACCATTTTTGTGAAGAGAACTATCACTCTTCTTGTTCAAGGAACAGATCTGGTGGATGCTACGCAATGCACCTAGAGAGGCTTTAGGATTAACTTTCAACCTACCTTGTGATTCACCATCCCTTCATCTAAAGCTTTAACGAGTTTAAGGATTATCAAGACAAAGGCAGCCTTATTGAATTTCTTCTTTGCGTAAATGAAAGCTACACCTAATGTTCGGTGAGATTTATATGCAAGTGAACATGTCGAACAAGTAATATAATGATAAGAAAAGTATTGTCCTATAAAGATTGGTGAATACTAGACTAATTAAGTACTAACGATGAATTAATTCTAAAATTTATCTAGCAAATCCAAAAGATTGTTGATGATGAATTAAAATTCAAAATTTCTAAAACAAAAACTTAAGACTAATTGAAATTGAATCCAAGTAAGAAAAATCAAGATGACAAACATGTTAGAGCATCTGATTTCACCATAACTACTAGATATGAATTTCCGTAGTTTATGCTTATAAAAATGATAATACTTATGTGATAGCGAAATTTCATAATTTATTTACTATCCTATGTCTAGGTATAGTAAACCTATTTAGTTTGTTCATTCATTATATCTCTATATGTAAATTGAAACAATCCAAATGCATTAGGATATATAAATATTCCTAGTTTACAATAAATTTTTTGATCATCTTATCACTAAAAGCCACACAAATAACATGGTATATGTCTATTCATATTTGATTCATGGTTATATATTATAAGAAGTAATTGCATATTATTACCTTTCAGTCTCAAACATGCATATCAAATCATTCAAGTAGTAACCAATCACTTAAAAACATTAAGCATAATAATATATAACTCTATAAATAAAATATCTTACAAAGCATAAAAACTTATAAAATTTACATCATTATAGTTAGGTTACATCTTCATTTTAACAAAAGAAGTTTAGAACATAATGAAATAACAAATCAAAGTAATAGTAGAAATTAAGCAACGCATCTTAAATAGAAAAACAAGAAAGTTGTCACCACACTATCTTCTTTTTAAGAATTCTTATACAAAATTCCTACAAATCAAACTGAAATCAAGAATGATATAAAGTAGAGGAAGCTTTCACGCCTCTATTTCTCTTTTTCTTCTTTGGTTTTTCTCTCTCTTCCTTGGTTCCAGCGGCAACACACGTTTTCTTCTTCTTCTTCTTCTTCTTATTTTTTTCTCTTTTCCCTTTCTTTCTTTCTCTTGTTTGGCGCCTCCTCCTCACTTTCGGTTCATGTTCCTTTTCTTTTTATGCTGTCATAGGAAGCATGCCCTAAGATTCTCCTTTGACAATTCACTTTTTGCTATTTTTCTTTATTTCCTTTCTTGTCCTTTCTTGTCCTTTTCCTTCTCTTTTACACGTTACCTTTCCTTCCTTCTTTTGAATTCTTTTTTTTTGTCCTTTTCTTCTTTTTGCTACTTTACACATTGCCTTCTTTTTTCTTTTCTTCCTTTCCTTTTATTCTTCATGTGCTATCTTGTAGCTTTCTTTTCCTTTGTTTCTCATGCTTTTTTAAGGTTTGTTGCATAAATAACACAAATTTACATAAATATATAAAAATGTAAATATTATCTTGTAAAACTTGTATTATTTATATCTTAAAATAGTTAAAATAACTCTATAAAAATAGAGTTATCAAAACTTAACATTTTGCTAGTCCTCGAGTAAAAGTAAGAGATAATATATGTTTTAGACAAAAAACCTTCATACAATTCTCTCATAATTGCTCAACTTATATTCAAAGAAAAAATATAGCTTTCATCCAAACACAACAATTGTTTCATAAGATAAGATAGACTCTTAACTATGTTGATCACGTGCATGTGTGTGAGTGTGAGTCCTTATCTTTTCAACTATATGCACTCCAAATAGATCCACATTAATATGCAATCTTCAAAATCTTTAACCAAACCTCATAGGTTTGCTTTTCATTCATCTCTCCACTAATGTAGGCCAATTATCTAACCAAGAATCAATAGGACTTTTATAAGCTTGTAACGTAAGGCTGGGTTAGGGGTAAGATGAAAGTCATTTAGGCTAAATTCACCCATAAACATATTGTTTTCTAGGATCTAATTTGAGCTTTTGTCACTTTCTTTTTTTCTTTTTTCTTTTTTGCAAATGATCTTTCTATCACCACTTTTCTCATTCCTTTCTTCTCAAAAATACTTGATTTCACTTGGATTTTGACACTTACAAAAGCCACAATCATGCTTGCATTAATAAAGCAAGTAAAAGTACTAGAGATGCAGCCACTATAATTTTATCTTGCCAATAGTATTCAATTGCTATGCTTTGTAGCCTATTTCAGAAAATTGAGTAGCTTGAATCACATAAAGAATGATAAGATCTTCCCATTCTCAAGAAAATAATGTACTTCATTCTTTCATTCATTCATTCTTTTTTTTTTTCCTTTTTCCTTTTTTTTTTTTTTTTTTGCATTCGCAAAAGCAACATATTATGCTACATAATCATTGCAATCAACTTCTTCCTATATTACATCCTTCCCTTCGACTTCTCTTCACTCAAATAGACTTATATTCTAAAAATCAACATGTTTAAGAGTGTGGGACAAAAAGATAATTTGTCAAAGGCTCAAGGGTATATATATGTAGATGTTAAATAAAACAAAATGGATATGAATCAAGGCTCAGCAGGGTGACTGGTGATAAATAAATAGGGTTAGCTTGAAAGGCTCAAACAATCCAAAGATGGCCTAAATCATTTTCTCAGTTAGATGTAGCCTAGGATTTCGCCTCAAGAAGAAATCAAGCAAATTCTAAGATCTAAGGGAGATCTAAGATAATTGTATACTTCACATGAATGTTCTCTAGAGCACGAATGAAGGACTTTTAGTGTTCAATAAATGGATGAACATAATCAGAATCATACTTAACTCACATCACAATTGTAGCTTTGAACAGAATCTATATGAAAAGAATCACTAAGAATTCAAAACAAAGGGTTCAATCATGACATGAGAAAAAAATTTCAATTAGATTTAGCAAGAAAAAATTTATTTTCCCACCCCTAAACTTGAATGAAACATTGTCTTCAATGCAAAATGAAAGATCATAAAAATAAAGGAAAAAGAAAGGTAAAATAGGAATGAGAAAACTTCCCTGATTGTAATTTATAGCCACTGAGAGCTCTGAGGAGATGGTGGTGACAAAACTTTCAGCAAAAGAACCAACAAAATGCTTGGGTTGCCTCCCAAGAAGTGCTTGCTTTATAGTTTTCAACCAAACTATCTTTAATGTTTCTACTCAAGGAGAAAGAAGATCAATGGTAGTCTTCTGCATGTTGACTCCCTCAAAGTAGGGCTTCAGACGCTGACCATTCACCTTAAATGTGCCTTGGGTGTCATTCGCAACTTGTATTGCTCCATATGGGAATACCTTGGTAACTGTGAAAGGGCCGGACCATCGAGATCGCAATTTACCTAGAAACAATTTAAGACGAGAGTTATAAAGTAATACTTTTTAGCTAACTGCAAACTCTCTTCTTAATATGCGTTTGTCATGCCATCTTTTTGTTCGCTCCTTGTATATTTTGGCATTTTCATAGGTCTTATCTCGCAATTCTTACAATTCATTCAGCTGCAACATTCACCTGCAGACTACATATCAAAGTTCAAAAATTTCAAAGCCCTAATATGCTTTATGCTCTAATTCTACTCTTTCCTTGAGGCATTCACAGTTTTTTCCAAAATTCTCTTAATTTCCCTATTTGATATCTCAACTTGATCACTAGTTTGAAGGTGATAAGGGGTAGCAATCTTATGGGTAATCTCATACTTACCCAAAAGTGCCTCAAATTGTTTGTTGCAAAAATGGGTCCCTCTATCACTTATGATTGCCATAGGAGTGCCAAAGTGGATAAAAATATTTTTGTTTAAGAATTTAACCACAACCTTAGCATCATTTGTTGGCAACGCTAATGCTTTTACCCACTTAGACACATACTCAATAGCCACCAAAATATACATTTTTCCATAAGAAGGTGGAAAGGGTCCCATGAAAGCAATACTCCAAACATCAAATAACTCACACACAACAACATTGTTTAGAGGCATCTCATGTTTCCTAGAAATATTTCCAGTTCTTTGACATTGATCACATGCAACTACATATGAATATGCATCTATAAAAAGTGTGGGCCAATAAAATCCAGACTATAAAACCTTAGCTACAATTCTGGTGGCACCAAAATGACCACCTGCCTTTCTAGCATGACAATGGTGTAGGATACTGGCCATCTCTTCCTCAGGAACACATTTCCTAATAACATGGTCTACACATACTTTAAACAAGAAAGGCTCTTCCCAAAAATAATGTTTGATGTTAGAAAAGAATTTTTTTCTTTGTTGATATGACATTTCAGGAGGAAGAATATTACTTACCAAATAATTGACAAAATCAGCATACTAGGGAATTTTGATGGATTGGAGCACAAAAATGTTTTCATTGGGAAATTCTTCCATAATCAGTTGATCTTCTTCCTTTAGATTGGGAATTCTAGACAAATAATCTGCAACTAGATTTTCAATCCCTTTCTTATCCTTGATCTCCAAGTCAAACTCTTGAAGTAATAGAATCCACCCGATTAACCTAGGTTTTGATTCTTTCTTTTCAAGTAGATGCTTAAGGGTAGAGTGGTCAGAATAAACAATAACTTTGGAACCAATTAGATAAGAATGAAATTTATCACAAGCAAATACTATTGGTTTTATGGCATAACAAGAAGGGGGGTTAAATTGTTTGGGCCAAGAGTTAATCATTTTTATTTTCGTATAAAAATTAATCCAAGTATGTAAACAAGTCACACAACTAAAACTAGTATCAAGTAAGCAAATTCTAAACAAATGATACGTTAGTTCTAGATGGGACAGCAAACTATCTTCAATTATTTCACATCTATTTAGCAAATAAACTAGTCGACTAGTATCAAATAAATGATAGAATAATTAGCAGCAAACAGCAAGAGATATTCAAGTTAATAGAGAGCAAAGAAATAAACACCAGATTTACCATGGTGGTTTGGCACTCAATCCTTGAGTCCTACATCCACCCTCTTCTCCTTCAATCCAACTGATTGAAGTCTCATTTACTCAAACCAAGTTAGAGGAATACGTTCTCCCCAATCTATACAATTTCTTCTCAAAGGAATTTTTAAGTTCAGATACAATATATGATCAAAAGATCATGTACAGATGCAAATCCCCAAATAATATGATGGTTTGTGGGATATTGCTAGTTAGAGGAGCTATTCAAGTATGAATAACAAAGTTCAAAGCTCCTATCATGAAATCCCTAATTTTAGCAAATTAAGTTTTCAGATTTCTCACAATATTTATGTGCAATATATATTCTCAAATGTAATTAGCACATAGATAATGTTATACATGATGCAATCAATTAAATAATCAAAGGATAAGCTGAATAATCAAATATCACCAAATCTTTATGAGTCATCGAAAGATGAGTCAACTTGGATCAAATAATGAGTGAGCTCAAAAGATCATTTCGTTGTAGAGAGAATACTTCAAATTGTTGTCAATCATCAACATCATCTTCACACATGCATTCTTTTTAAATAGAGAACAAATCTAGGGCGTTTTAGATCAAACCTGAGCCATAGCCTTATTCTCATTAGAAACAGTGAGCCAACCATCAAATCGATCTCAGATCACTTCTCAGAACTTCAATTTGATCATTTTGACATCCAGTCTTCTCCAAGATCCTCCCGTTGAGGACTCGGTGCTAGAGAGAACGAAGGTGTCACCGGAGGCTGGTTTCTTTTCGAAAGGCAACAGCTAGGGCACAAAACAAATAAGCCTCACTTAAGCACACCTTTGATAAGTTAAACAACACCGTAGCATCATGTAATCGTGTGAGAAGCGAGCAAGGCTTCTATATCATATACGGGCCTTGTCACGGATCAGTCTTGGATCTGGCCTGGTCCATTAGCATGTGAGGTCCAACAATATAAGCACGGTCCAGTAATATAAGCATAGTCCAGTAATATGAGCATGGTCCAATAATGTAAGCACGGTCTAGCAATATGAGCATTTAGCAAGCTCACATTTGGTGTAACATATAGCTTCACTTGAATTAAAGTCAAGCTAGAATCAAAGCTCCTTATATGTTCCTACAAGTGCATAAAGCCAAGTATCATTTTTCTAAAAATATGTTCTAATATATTTTTAACATCATTCACAAATATATTTCTCAAGAGCACTTTAAGAAGATGTTTTATGAAGGAATGTAAGAACCCGGTTACTTTATAACATCATTAATTGATATTATAATTTGTACACCTTTTACTTCCTATGATTTTCTTTTGCACCTATGAAAAACATATTTCAAGAAATATATCCACAAATATATTTTTGTCATAACAAAACCCTTATTTTCCAACAATCTCTCCCTTTTTGATGATGACAGAATTATCTCAATAGTGTAGCACATGTCACTAAGTAATGAACATGTTTTTCATGAAGATGTATACAAACAGATTTGCAAAAGTTGATCATAGCTTAATTAGGTTCATGATATTCACAATTTGATAGGCATTAACCCTCTATTGCTCAGAATTCATATTATATGATCAGTAAGTAAGTCCTATGCATGTTTCTAACACATAAGTTTGCAAGACAGGGTGTTAGAGAGATATCCCACATTCTGCACTTGTCAAGTTAGAAATGAGATTGAACACGTGCACTATTCTAGTCTCTACCCCTTTTTGTCATAAGCAAAAAGAATGAACATGCAAGTAATCAGGATAGATAGTAAAAAAAATGACCTACCAGAAGGATAAAGTTAGAGAACTAACTGGATGTGGCTGGATTAGAGATAGAGCAACTCCCTTTCAAACTAAGCAAGTGGTTTGAATAATAAAAGAACAGAAATATTACAGTAAAGGAGAATAGAAGGTTCAAATATTTTCAGGCACTAACATTCAAGCTATCTTCGAAGAGCATAAAACCTTTCTTTATGTAAAGGTTTGGTTAGGATATCAGCAATTTGCTAATCAGTGCACAAAAATTCAAGCACAACATCACCTTTTTGAACATGATCCCTAATAAAATGATGTCTAATTTCTATATGCTTAGTTTTAGAATGTTGTATAGGATTCTTAGTAAGATTAATGGCACTAGTGTTGTCACATTTTAATGGAACTTTCTATGATGATATACCATAATCTTCTAATTGTTGTTTTATCCAAAAGATTTGAGCACAACTACTAGCTGCAGCTATGTATTCAGCTTCAATGGAGGAAAGAGGAAAGAGCTACACAGTTTTGTTTCTTGGAATTCCAAGAGACAAGCATGTTACCGAGATAGTGACATCCACCACTTATACTTTTCCTATCTAATTTGTAACCAGCATAATCTGAATCACTAAAGGCATGTAAGTTTAAGGTTGTATCTCTAGGATACCAGATTCCTAAAGAAACCATGTCTCTAAGGTGTCTAAAGATTCTTTTAATAGCAACTAGGTGCTATTCTTTAGGGTTAGATAGATACCTAGCACACAAGCATACACTAAACATAAGATCAAGTCTAGATGCAGTCAAATATAGCAAAGAACCAATCATTCCATGTTATGATTTAGTGTCTACACTAATTCCATTTTCATCATTGGATAATGATAAAGAAGTGCTCATAGGTGTGTTCATTGGTTTAGAGTCATGCATCTTATACTTCTTGAGCAATTCATTTGTGTATTTTCTTTTACTTATCAAGGTTTGTTTGTTTGTTTGTTTGATTTGCAAACCAAGAAAGTATGTTAACTCGCCCATCATACTCATTTCAAATTCACTTTGCATGCATGCAGCAAATTCTTCACTATGTGAAGAATTTGTAGAACCAAACACAATGTCATCAACATATATTTGAACAATTAAAATTTCTTTTTCTTTGTTCTTTATAAACAACGTGTTTTCCACTTTCCCTTTCCTAAAACCGTTATCAATTAAGAAAGTACTTAGTTTATCATACCATGCCCGTGGAGCTTGTTTCAAATCATATAAAGCTTTTGAGAGTTTAAAAACATGATTTGAATCAATCGGATCCTCAAATCCAGGTGGTTGTTCAACATATACCTCTTCCTTTACAATACCATTTAAAAATGCACTTTTGACATCCATTTGAAACAAGGTAAAGTTCATACAGCAAGCAAAGGCAAGTAAAATTCTAATTTCTTCTAACCTAGCTACTGGTGCAAATGTTTCATCATTGTCAATTCCTTCTTCTTGACTATATCCTTATGCTACTAATCTAGCCTTATTTCTAGTAATAATGCCATTTTCATCTAGTTATTTCTAAATACCCACTTTGTGCCTATAACCGAATGATCATTTGGTCTAGGAACTAGATTCCAAACCTTGCTTTTTTCAAACTGGTTTAATTCTTCTTACATAGCAAGGAACTAGTTTTCATCTTCAAGAGCCTCATCTACTTTCTTTGGCTTTACTTGGAATAGAAAGGCTTGATGTTCACAAGTGTTCTGAACCTGAGACCTTGTACTAACTCTAACATTAGGATCTCCTATGATGTGATCCTGATCTACTTCACTTCTTAGTCTAGGAAAGGAGGAATCCCTAGTTTCAGACTCCCCCTCAACTTCAACCCTATTTGGAATGCTCTTAGAGCTAATGTTCTCTTCAGTTTCTTAAGTACAATGACAATCATCCTCAAACTTAACATGAATTGACTCTTCTACAACTAAGGTTCGTTTATTGAACACCCAATATTGGTTCTTATTTTTATGATTGAAAGATCCTTTTCATTTTGAACCATTTTACAAAATTCAGCAAACTTCTCAAATGCCTCATCCTTTCTAACAAGTAAATATGTCCATGTAAATCTAGAATAATCATCTATAATGACTAAGACATAATATTTACCATTTAGTGTTGCTGTTCTCATAGGACCGAAAAGATCATGTGTAGTATCTCTAATGGTCTAGATGTACTCATTACAACCTTTGATTTGAAGCTACTTTGTGTATGTTTACCCTTAATGCATGCTTCACATAATCTATCATGGTTAAACTCTAGAGATGGAAGACCTTTCACTAGGTTATGCTTATGCAATCTTTCTATTAAGCCTAGACCTGCATGTCCTAGCTTTCTATGCCACAACCAAGCATCCACATTTTTATTCACAACAAAACATGTTTGTTCAACATTCAATTCACTCAAATCAAGCACATAAATGTTAACTTTTCTATTTCCAACAATTTTCATTTTATGTTCAACATGCTCAACAAGGCAATTTTCTTTTCTAAATTTTATCTTGAACAAAACATGTTTGTTCAACATTCAATTCACTCAAATCAGGCACATAAATGTTAACTTTTCTATTTCCAAAAATTTTCATTTTATGTTCAACATGCTCAACAAGGCAATTTTCTTTTCTAAATTTTATCTTGAATCCTTTACCACATAACTGACTTATACTAAGTGGATTAAATTTCAGCTCATCTACAAACAAAACCTCGGATATAAGTAGGGTATTAGGGTTACCTATTGTTCTCATTCCCTTTATCCTTCCTTTGGAGTTATCTCCAAAAGACATTGCACCTCCATTTTTCAACTCAAGTGTTGAGAAGAGCTCCTTCATCCCAGTCATGTGTCGAGAACAACCACTATCCAGAATCCACATGTTTTTGAGCTTTTTGTTTTTCACTTGTGCACTTATAACCTACAGAAACAAATTTGATCGTTGAAGTGCTTGGTACCCTTTTTATTTTGGGTCCGTGAGTGTTAGTTGGACTTAGATTTTTGTCATTCTTAGGCAGCCAAAGTTTCTTTACTTTGTAAGCCCTTCTAAGTCTGATGGGACATTTATCAAACATATGACCAATATAATTGCAAAAAGAACATTTACTATTATGCAGCGGAATTGAACATTCTTTTTCTTTGAAGAAATGAGTAAATGATTTTGATTTGTTATTTAATTATATCCTAGTCCCGCTTTATCATATGTACCTCTTTGAGAAGTTAAAATCTTATCTAACATGACATTTCCTTTTGTGAATTTTTTTAATAGCAAATTATCCGCATCAAGTTTTGACTTCAAATTACTATTTTCCTTTTCTAGTTCAAGAACTCTTCTTTTAAGATTATCAACATGTACATATGAGTTATTATCAACATATATTTCAACATCAGAACATAAGCTATTATCATAGGAAGTTTCTGTTTCTATGTTCATATATTCAAATTTATTGTGTTTTTCATATATATCACTCATACATGCATCATACTTCACATATACATTTGTAGGGATACTATTGTTATCATGCACCAAAATTGAAGTATTTTTCTGTTTAGTTTCATCTCTACATGCAGCAGTTAATATGCTTTGTTTATTATGTATAGCAGTTAAAACATTTTGACTTTCATGATCAGCAGTTCGAGCATTTTGATTGGCATGTACAGAAGTCAAGATTTTCTATTTTTCAGATTTATTTTTGCTTTTAGCTTTCTATCTTTATCTTTTAATTTGTTTGCATACTCAACTAAGTTAGAGAAGGCAGTTTCTAAACCAGTGTTTATATGAAGAACCAATTCATAATTGCTTACCTCACTATTTTCTTCCTTAAAAGTTGTTGTTGAGGTTAGGCATAGGTGTGCAACTTCTTCTTGAGTTTTTTCATCAGATGAAGAGTTCTCATAATCTCAAGTAGCAAGCATAGCTTTCATTTTGTTCTTGTTGTTTCTCTTCTTGATCACCAAACAATCAACCTAGATGTGTCCCGGTTTTCTACATGCATAACACACATTTTCCCCAGGTTCATTTGCTTCTTTTCTCCTAGTTTGCCCTATATTTTTACTTAATCCTCTTCTTAGAAATTTTCTAAATCTCCTAGCTATAAGAGCTACTTCATCATTTTCTGATTCTTCCTTTTCAACCTTTTTAACTTCCACTTTAAGTGCAAGTGATCTTCTGTTTTCCTTCTCTTTCTCTCTTCTCATAAGTTGCATTTCATGAGTTTTAAGAGAGCCTAGCAAGTCATCTAAGGTCAGCACATCTAGGTCATGAGCCTCTTCTATGGCCATCTTCTTAGGATCCCAATTTTCGGGTAGGGATACTAACATTTTTCTTACCATTTCCTCATTTGTGTAAGTTTTTCCTAACAATTTAAGTTCAGAAATGATTTCGGTGAATCTACCAAACATGTCACTTATAGTTTCAGAATCTTTCCTAACAAACAATTCATAGTCATGTGTAAGCATAGTGACTTTAGAAGACTTTACCTTTTTGGTTCCTTCATAGATAACTTCTAATTTATCCCAAATCTCTTTACCGGTGAGGCAGGAGGACACTTTGTTAAACTCATGTGCTCTAAGACCACTATAGATCATATTCATAGACTTAGCATTTAACCCCATTAGTTTAGCTTCATTTTTTGTCCACTCATTAGTCACGGGTAATGTAATACCCTTCTTGATTACTTGCCAAGCTTTTGGATCTTGGCCTATTACAAAGACTTGCATTAATTGTTTCCAATGCCTAAAATTAATGCCACCAAACAGAGGAGGTTTATTAAACCCCGTAACAGCTAAACGTTTGTTACAAGCTATAGTATGGATCTACAATTAATGCCACCAAAATTGTTGGGTTTTATGGCTTAACAAGAAGGGGGGTTAAATTGTTTGGGCCAAGAGTTAATCACTTTTATTTTCATATAAAAATTAATCCAAGTATGTAAACAAGTCACACAAATAAAACCAGTATCAAGCAAGCAAATTCTAAACAAATGACACATTAGTTCTAGATGGGATAGCAAATTATCTTCAATTATTTCATAACTATTTAGCAAATAAACTAGTCAACTAGTATCAAATAAATGATAGAATAATAAGCAGCAAACAACAAGAGATATTCAAGTCAATAAAGAGCAAAGAAATAAGCACTAGATTTACCATGGTGGTTCGGCACTCAATCCTTGAATCCTACATCCACCATCTTCTCCTTCAATCCAACTAATTGAAGTCTCCTTTACTCAAACTAGATTAGGAGAATACATTCTCCCTAATCTATACAATTCATTTTTAAAGGAATTCTTAAGTTTAGATACAAGATATGATCAAAAGATCATGTACAGATGCAAATCCCCAAATAATATGATGGTTTATGGGATATTGCTAGTTAGAGGAGCTATTCAAGTATGAATAACAAAGTTCAAAGCTCCTATCATGAAATCCCCAATTTTAGCAAATTAGGTTTTCAGATTTCTCACAATATTTATGTGCAATATATATTCTCAAATGCAATTAGCACATAGATAATGTTATACATGATGCAATCAATTAAATAATCAAAGGATAAGCCGAATAATCAAATATCACCGAATCCTTATGAGTCACCGA